>LR750273.1:355940-374620 GCA_902729485.2 Mus minutoides
ATGGCTTGGTGCACCAATCAGCAAACACTATGACACCCCTCCCCCTTCCCTGGGAGTGTATAAAAGCAGCAGCTCTGCTGCTGTTCTGGGTCCCTGGGAACTACAAGCAAGGCGCTCCAGAATAAAGCTGATTGAGAAGATCCCGGTGGTGGCGTGTCTTTCTTGCTGCTCGACGGAGGAGGCAGGGAGGCGCGCCACACTTAATAACACGGGCTTTTTAATATTCCTAAAATATATTTGACTGTTTGGAATAAGAGGCAAAGGGATGATCAAAAGATTAGAGTAAGAACAACCATATGGCATTAGTAGTTATAATTTATAGTGTGGTGGGTGTTATGTAACAGTCTCCTAGGACCTAGGGAGACACACAACAAATACTCGTGTGTGTGTGTGTGTGTGTGTGTGTGTGTGTGTGTGTGCGCGCGCGCTCATACATACACAGAGACAGAAGGCACACATGCACATGTGCATGCAAATGCAATCTACTCATCCGAGACAGGGAACCTATGACAGACCAAACTACAGATACTACCAGAGCCCAGCTTGGTGAACCAGTGAGCTTTAGTGGGTTTGCTTATAGAAATATGGGAGAGAAATTACTTACAGGAGCAGAAGTGACCCTAAGACAGCTGTATCACCAAGGCTACCTTATATGCATGACATAGCACAGAAGCTGGGACACCTGGAGCACTGTGCACAGCCTGGAGGCAGTTAAACGGGCTGAAGAGTGACCTTTCCAAGTGACTCTGATCTATACTTCTCCTGGCAGTTCAGGTTTTCTGCTTCTTCTAGTCAACTGCCTGGTCTCAGTCATCTTTGTAGCTTGACTTATCTGAGAGTGGCTCTGAGCAGTCTTTATTGCTTAGTCTGAGTGGAGGGCCTTAGTGAATCTGGTCAGCTTCAGGGACCTTCTGAAGCTATTTTGATTTGTTTATCTTCCTGAAGGATGGGATGTTTCAGATTGATAGAAAGTTTCATATAACAGTGGACTAAATGCTTAGGATGACGATGATAACAATAGACAAGAAAGACTGCAGTTGCTAATAAGTGAAGTGTTAAATAGGAGACTTTTCTTGATTAGGAAAGTTCATCTTCAGTATTGGTCAGGCACTTTTATTTATTTGTATGTTGTTTTCTTCCAGAATTTGAGCTGGTAGAGAGATTAATAAAGCCTTTATGAAAGTTTTAAATATATAGTCTAATGTTCTATCTGTGTAGTGAGGCTTTCATGTTCAAATTGAAAGTGCTCTTTGAGGGTGTACTGGCTGGTTTTGTGTCAACTTGACACAAGCTGGAGTTATCACAGAGAAAGGAGCTTCAGTTGGGGAAATGCCTCCAAGTGATCCAGCTGTAAGGCATTTTCTCAATTAGTGATCAAGTGAGGAGGGTCCCTTGTGGCTGGTGCCATCTCTGGGCTGGTAGTCTTGGCTCTATAAGAGAGCAGGCTGAGCAAGCCAGGGGAAGCAAGCCAGTAAGAAATATCCCTGCATCTCTGCATCAGCTTCTGCTTCCTGACCTGCTTGAGTTCCAGTCCTGACCTTTGGTGATGAACAGCAATATGGGAGTGTAAGCTGAATAAACCCGTTCCTCCCCAACTTGCTTATTGGTCATGATGTTTTGTGCAGGAATAGAAGCCCTGACTGACTAAGACAGAAGGAAATGCTGTCTTCATAGATAGAACATTGTTGTTCTTTCACTAATACTAGGAAAAGGATCCAGTTATCTTAACATGTTGTAAGTTGTGATTTATGTTCCTTGTTAAAGGGAAAAACAAACACATATTCTTTTAGACTTAATTTTATTTTTTATTTTGCTCTTACAGATGGGTCTTGATGGACTGCAACAAGACTACATCAGAAAAGCGGAATATCCTTTTAGTTCTGAGCAAAAGTGGATGGCTGTTAAGTGTGTGCACCGAACACAGCAGGTATTCAAAAATATTTATACATAGTTCTAGCACTGGGGAGGCTGAAGCAGGATTGCTACAAATTTGAAGTCACCGACACAGTGCATTCCAGGCTAGCCTCAGCTATAGAGTTGAGCTCTATCTCATACCTATCTCAAAATAATAAAAGAATACATCTAATACATATAATGTCAACTTAGGTGACAATTTATTTTTTAATCTACTGTTATTTTTTTAAAAAAACCAACAACAACAAACAAACAAAAAACCCAAAGAACCCAGGCATTTGATTTTACCAGTGAAGATTTAGGAGCCAGATGCTGAGGCGAAAACAGAGAGGCAGAGAAAGCACTACTGATGTCTCTGAAGGAAAAAAAAAACCCTCTTTTTCCTTTCCCACACTGTCTTAAATACCCTTCAATGAAAGAACCCCTCCTCCTTTATTTACTAATCTCTTGGATGAAAGTTGTGTGCTACAGTTGAGCCACACCACAAGGGATTTCCAGTAAAAAACACAATCTTGTGGGTTACAGTGTGATCAGTTATCCGGTGACAACCTACCAATAGATTAATGAATTACTGTATCTAATAGAACCTGTTGCCTTAAAGCAGTGCTTGGCAACCAGTGGGTCGTGACCCCTGGGGGGTGGTGGCTCACATATCAGATATCTAGTATTACAGATATTTACTTTATAATTCATAACAGCAAAATTACAGTTATGATGTATCCATGAAAATTATTTTATGGTTGGGTTCACCACACATGAGGGTCATAGCATTAGGAAGGTTGAGAATTACTAGTTTAGAGCATGACAGTCACAGTGGACCGATGTCTTTATTATGACACTCTTTATTGCATTTGTATACTAAGTCTTTAGTCTTGCTTGTGACCTAACATCTTTAGTCAGTTATTGCACAGTCTTAGGTATGGCGAGCTTTTGATGTCAGGTTCTCTTGGTACGAGTTTCTTCTCATTATAGTTTGCTGTTGATTTTGTGGTTTTGGACTGCTTTTCACTGAAGGAATGTCTTATCCTTAGAATAAATAAGACCACATTAACTGTCTGATTTTTCTCCGAATTTTCCAACCTGAAGACTTCCTGCAAGATGAAAGCAACCAATAGACATAGTAGGTGAAACTTAAGCACACAAATGAGACTCTGGATATGGAGGGCAAGGCAGCCTGACAGATTGGGCAGGCTTGCTCGTTTAAAACAACTAGAATTGTTCAATCAGTGCATTTATTTATTTATTTATTTATTTAAAGAGGAGTCTTTTGAATGTGACAGTTTAAATATTTACTTTCCTAGTCTCTGGATTAAAGGATAAAAACCCATAAGTACTTTTAAAAGTGGTGAGACTGGCAAAAATGGGAGGGAAAGTTGAGAGTCTGAGTGAGAGATTAGCAGTAACCCTTCCTCCCCAATGCCTCTGTGTCTCTTAAGCCCATCAATGTTCCTTTATCCTGTTCTGGTCAGAATGGAGTAGTCTGACCAGAGGATGGCAGTGGAGCGCTGGCAGGCTCAGCTCTGGAAGATGACTGCTCTCCTGAGTGTGTGCGCCTGTCCCTGCTGTAGGATAGCAGGGGTCTTTTCAGTAGCAAGGACAAAAACTTTCCTACTCTTGGACTTTCCTTGCTCCCCTGCAGCAGATCACCAGCTGGCCACTGTTACCGTGCCCAGGGGACTGCTGGTTCTTTAGTTGTGGGCCCAAATGGATAGTCAGAGTTACTGGTGACTGGTGGAAGTGTTTAGTGTAAAGGCACAGACTGAACCAGCAGACATAGGCGCTGAGAAACAAAGGTCATGCCAAATGCTGAAGGAAGTTCCTGAAGACCATGACAAGTGCCAGTAGCAGTCTTAGGTAGATTGCTAGGTGATAACTAGGGACTGTGCCAGGAGTAGAGTAGAAAGCGAGAAGTAGCCGATGGAGGACACATGAAACAGTGGGAGTAGCATAGGGAGGACAGCAAGTATGAGTGTGCCGGGCATGCTGCTCATGCCGCTAATGTCAACACTTAGGGAGAGAGGCACTCGGATCGCTGTGTGTTTGAGCCCAGATTGGTCTGTGTATATCAAATTCCAGAACAGCCAAGGGCTAGAGACACTCATCTCTAAAAAAACAAACAGCAACAACAACAAAACAAACAAAAAGAAGAAAGAAATAAAATCTTGTTAAATAATGCTAGAAACATTTGTAGAACAGGAAGATTTTAGGTTTTATAGTAAAATGGCCTCTCTAGCTCCTTGAAACTGAAATGGGGGACAGTGTAAGGGGATAGACATAAGGAAGGATGCCCCCTTAGTGTTAAAAAATGACAAGATGCTTGGAGAAAAGCATTTGTAAAGTCTCCAGAGATGTTTGAAGTAGGGGGCAGTAAGGCCAGAGGGCAGTTGCATGAGTCGGCTTAGGGCTAATTGTGGCTCTTTGGTGCTTTGTGCCGCAACAGTGGGCACTGGAGAGACAGTGCTGCAAAGCCTCCACAGGAGGAAAGCTTAGCTTTGTGGGAGCATGGTGTGGATACTGTTGGCTAAGGCAAAGAAAGGGAGGTATTGATTTGGGAGTTGGAGGTGGGTTAAGGGGAGTTCCTAATTCATTAGTGCAAAAGGTCCCAACATCTCAACTTAGAAGGGACAAGAGAGGAAGACTGAAGAAAGCAGCTTCTCAGAAAAAGGAGAGAAAGAAGTACTGCTTGCCTGCATGAGAATTTTTTTATTTCACATTGAAGAGTTTAGGAAGTGTGAATGAGAGNATGACTCAGTAGGGAGGAATCATAGTACAAGCTCTGACAAATTGTGCTCTATATTGTAAAGATTGGAGAGTGAACGTAGATGCACCTGGCCAAATTGACTTCACAGTGTAGAATGCGTAAATTGTTAACTGAGAGAGTCACACTGTAAATGTATCAAAACTTCAGGAGTACAGAGGGGTATGGCCTAGAATGAGAAGGACAGGTAGAGGCTGCAGCTCTTCATTAGAAGCTACTAGGGAGTCTATCGTATTTGTTTTTCCATGCTGAGGATTCGATTTAGGACCTTGTATGTGGTAGGTTGAATATTACTTGTGCTATGATAAGTGGAAGAGGTCTGTTATTGTGAGAGTTAAAGAGCAGCGTAGGTAAGTAGGCCTAGATACAAGTACACAGTCGTTAATGAATAAATTGTAGGTAAGTAGGCCTAGATACAAGTACACAGTTGTTAATGAATAAATCGTAGGTAAGTAGGCCTAGATACAAGTACACAGTCGTTAATGAATAAATCGTAGGTAAGTAGGCCTAGATACAAGTACATAGTCACTAATAAAAAGCCTGAGATGTTACCCTGGGCTCATCCATTTCCCTGCTGCCTGGTGAAGAAGAACCATGTTCCAAGCACAAGGTTTAGTAAAGTGTCACTTATAGTGTAAGATTTTGTAGGACATATAGCTAACTCCCACATGGGTTAATAATCTCTAAAGTTTATGTGCCACTCAAAGCATTGGGCTTGAATAACTTTGCTAAGGATTTATGAGAGATTGGATAAATCTTTTTGAATTCATGAAGGATACACACACACACACACACACACACACACACACACACACACTTTGAATGTAAACTTGGTATGTTTTTCTCTTTAGGACAGACCAGAGATCTGTTTTATGAAGGGCGCTTATGAGCAGGTGATTAAGTATTGTACTACATACAACAGCAAAGGGCAGACTTTGGCACTTACCCAGCAGCAGAGAGATTTGTATCAACAAGAGAAGGCACGGATGGGCTCAGCGGGACTCAGAGGTAAGGACGGCTGTTTCAGCCTAGCTTCTGTTCTGGGAACAAAGGCCTTCTTTTAGCTGTAGCTGAATGAATCCCCACTTCACTTCTGACGTGTCTGACTCTACCCCAAACATCAGAACCATTGCAATTTCTGAGGTACTGTGTTTTATAATAGTTGAGGAGCTGGTCCTCAAATAATGGAAAGTCAGGAATACAGCAAAATTCAAACTCCTGGGTCTCTGTAGCTGTGCAGTGTTCTCTGTGCAGGACAGATATTTTAAAGAACTTCATCTTCTACAAATTTTTGTTAGATTTATTTTGTGTATATGTGTGGAGGGGGGCATGGTAGATAAAACATGAAAATCAACTTTCTACTTCTCCTGTGTGAGTTCCAGGAATGAAGCTCACATTGTCCAGGTCTGAGCAAGTCCCTTTATGTGTGGGCCATTTGCTGAAGCACTGCAGAGGTTTTATGTGTGGTTTGCACGGAAGCATTGGGAAGTGGACTAGAGTTCTTAGAGGAAACATTTATTTCATAGACTTTAGAAAATGCTATCATCTTTGTCTCATGTCTTTTTTTCATGTCCCCCTACTGTTATTACTATAATGGGGGATTTAAATATTAAGAATGAATGTGTATACATTAAAATATTAATTGATATGTGGTTATGCTTTATCTTACAAAGTTTGTTTTTTAAAAATGCTTGTCCTAAATTTTGAAACTACAACATATTTTAGGAATTTATTTATTTATTCATTGATGATTATGACCACCTATCTGACAAGAGGAAACTTCAGTGAGGAAGAATTTGTTTTGATGCACAGTTGAATGTACTAACCTTCATGAAGGTAGTGGCCACCATGGTGGGGAAGGCATGGTGGTAGGAATGACTTAAAGTAGCAACAGGAGAGAGGTTGTTGCTACCTTACATCTCAGGGCAGTAGATAGGCCAGGATGGTGAACTGTAAAGCTTAAGTTCTGTCCTAAAGTGACCCACTTCCTCCAGGTAGGTCCATATCCTGAAGGTTCCACAACCGCTCAAAACAGCCTTCCCAGCCGGGGACCAAGTACTCAAACACATCGAGGGTACAGAAAATATCATATTCAAACCATAGTAACTGTTTTGTATCAGAAGACTTCCTTTATGGACATTGCATATGTATTCTTGGTCTAGAGAATCTCTTCAGTAGGTCTTTATTAGTGTTAAAGAGTGCCTACATACAGATTAACAATCCCTGTATAGTGCCACCCTTCCATTGGGAGGACGCAGACGTGATCTCCTTTCTCAGAATATGCTAGCATGCAGATCAATACTCTTCATCTCCTTTAATTGCCATCTGCCTCTCCCCTGGCACCAGGGATTGCCAGGTAGCTCTTGTCCTTAAGAGCCTTTGTGGGTGTATGTACACACGTAAGCACAAGTGGTTTGCCTTCAGTTTTGGTCGTTCAGTCCTCCACGTATGAATTTGCTTGAATAAGAATAAGTACCACTTTGGTCTCTTTAGGGACTTTGCAGGCTCTCTTTGAAACACTGAAGTTTAGTATGCTTTTGTAGACACTTGTTAGTGTTTGGTCTCATGAAAATCTCCCTGCTGCAAGTATATCCTTTTGATTTACAAGGGTAGGGAGTAAGCTGAGTGATATTTAGGGAATGTGTATGACTTTCTGTTTAATCTTGTAGCCCAATGGTGACAGGACACTATAAACATAATGATATGATAGTTACGAGCTCTTAGAGAGCTAAAAGTTTGCGAAGAAATGCTTGTTAATGTTTGGAGGCATTGAGAACAGACTTTGTTGGAATTAATGACCTTAAGACCACTTTATAGACGAACTTTCTCTTTCTAGTGTTTAGCGTGTATGAAATTGTGTATACATAGGGTGTATACAATTGATACAATCTTCTCTGATGATATATTAGAAACAACTTTCAAAGGGGTCTGTTCACTTAAATTTGAGTTTTAAGGTTTGACAAACCCATATTTTCCCTAAATAATGGATTGTATTTTCTAAAGAGATTGTAGTTCTATGGATTGTAGCGCATGTGGTTGCTATGAGAGAATGTTCTTAATTCTTTCTCATTTGTCTTCTCTGCTTAACAGTTCTTTGGTTTTATTCCTTTTAATTTTTAATAGCATAAAAGCAACTTTATATATTGAACCATTGAACTACAATGTGTTGGTATGTGATAAATTTGAATTATAAATAATATGCCACAACTACAAATGATATTATAATCTTATGTGATTTATAATCAGCTAAGTTTAAGGCTTTCACAACCAGTATTTTGCAGTTTTGATTTTATTATTTTCCAAGTTCTTGCCTTGGCGTCTGGTCCAGAACTGGGGCAGCTGACCTTCCTTGGTCTGGTTGGCATCATTGACCCTCCTAGAACTGGTGTGAAGGAAGCTGTCACAACACTCATTGCCTCAGGAGTGTCCATCAAAATGATCACTGGAGATTCTCAGGAGACTGCAATTGCCATCGGTATAATTGTGTTACATTTTGCTTTCAATATGTTTCAGAAAACATCATCTAGTTTTGTAAACATTAGCTAGGAAATATGTTAATATGCAATTGATTATAAAACATCAACTTACTCATTTTTGCTCAAACATATAAAAGATTGTTGGTAAACTAAATTTTAGTTAAAAAAATATTGAAAGCAGATGATTAACTCATGAAATCATTTGTGTATTTATACACAGAAGGGTAGTTGACCTTTTTAGCTTTAATTATCCACTTGGTGACAGGTATAAACACTAGCTTAGGGTTGTAAAAGGAAAGACAAATTGAAGTTTATCTTTTCAGTGTAAGTATAACTTTAAAGCAGACTTAAGCATAAAGACTAAGAGGCTAGCTTGTTCTCTCTCTTGTTACCCATCAAGGGTGTGCTTGTGGTTTGAAAGTTAGTTACCTGCAGGAATATAAGGTGGAAAGAAGCGTTAAGTGCCAATTTATCGACATCTGTAAAGTATAAACTTCACAATTGATAAGCTCTGTTAATTCTGATTTTATTAATTTGTCATGGGTCTGGGCTAAAGATTTCACACATTGTTATCTTAAGAGAAGGGTCACAGATGTGGTGTTGGAAGGGTGACTTCTCAACGTGGCCTGTGATCTAAATGGAACTACATGATTGTGTGCAGCTAAATGTGCCATCAGCTTTTCTGGCTTCAGTTACATTCTGATTGTCATTAGAACTGAGCTGCTGAGCAGAAATGGATTAGTCTAGTTTTAATTTTTAGGGTTTGCTGGCTTAGGGACAATTCTGTATTCTTGTTTTGTTTTGTTTTGTTTTTTGGTTTTTCGAGACAGGGTTTCTCTGTGTAGTCCTGGCTGTCCTGGAACTTACTTTGTAGACCAGGCTGGCCTCGACCTCAGAAATCCGCCTGCCTCTGCCTCCCGCATGCTGGGATTAAAGGCATGCGCCACCACGCCCGGCCCTACAATTCTGTTTTCTTAAATTTAAACAAAAACCAAATACTCAAACAGAAAACTTCAGACCCCACTATGAATTTCAGTCAGTTTTATTTACCGTTGTTTTCTTTTGTGATTCCTAGATATATTTTTCACATGTAAAAGGAAGTAAACAAGATCATAATAAATGAGCAGAGCTTTACTAACTATTCAAGCAAAGAAATTTATATATATATATATATTTTGTCTCCTTTCACTTTAGCTAGTCGTCTGGGATTGTATTCTAAAACTTCACAGTCCGTGTCAGGGGAAGAAGTAGATACAATGGAGGTCCAGCACCTTTCACAGATAGTGCCAAAGGTAAGTCTGCATGAGTAAGCGCTGAGAGGCCAGGCTTACACACCAGCCCTTGTTCGTGTCCCCGAGAAACTGGTTACTTGCAAAGGAGACATGCTTATCAAATTTGCTGATCTAGATTCTGAACTGAAATTTCTGGGAAATAAACCGTATTTTTTTTGTTGTTGCAATTATTAGAAAAATATTGTAAAATCATTACCTCTAGTAAGAACTACATTTCCTGTGAGGGAAGTGCTGTGGTAATTTAGAGCTTGTATGTATGTTAGAAGATGGAGAGAGAATGGTTGATACTACTTACACTTTAGTTCTGTTTTTATTTTTGCTTGAGTTTGTTTGTACTTTTGAAGAAATTGAGGTGTTGTTTACTGACAGTGCAGCTCTGAGTTTGGACAGATTCAAGATGTCTTACATTGTCACAAACAGGATACAGAATAGTTTCTTCTTGTCCCTCAGATCTCTCACGACCTTTTGTATTCAGCTGTTCTCCTAGGTTGAGAGCTTGGCAGCAGTGATTCGGTTTTTATTTCTACAGTTTCATCTCTTATTCATTCAGCTCTATAAGGATAAGACCTTATAGCATGAGACTTTTGAATTTGATTCTTGATTCTTTGACACTTGGTGCTTTGGATTTGGCACTTCACTGTGTTGCTGTGTCTAAGTCCTCTAACTCTCCCACTCCCTTAAACTGCTGGACTGTAGGGTACATACACTGTATCTCTTCAATTCAAGGACAGTTGGGTCTTTTCAGTGTTTGCTGATAGTGAATGAAGCTGTGTGTACTAGTTTCTTTGTTAAAGTCGGTTTTCCTTGTGTAAATACCTGAGTGAAATGGAAACTTAAGGGTTCTTTGGGAAGTTGTTCTGTTGGATGGTGTTTTGCTAAGGCAAATGTTAAAAGGAATGTTTCATTGAAGTGGACATAGGTGAAAGACTTAAGGCAGACTCATTTCGCTGAAGCAGACACTGGAGAAAAGACGTTCTGCTAAAGCAAGCACGTGACAGGCACATTATGAAGGATTCTTTGCTAACAACGCATGTATTGGTCTGCCTTACATTGCATAGTTGAGCTGCATTTCTCATGACTCCATAGAGAGAACTGCACCAAAAAACTTGTGGTGGTGTCCTGCACTTTCTTACTGCTTCGGTGAACTCAGGCTGATAGGATGCACATGCTGAGACAAGACCCATGGAAGACCCCTGATGCTTGTAGGAAGTATAAATGGGCCCACTGGACTGTCACACAGGGGCTGAGATTAGCTTCTTACACTGCTAAAAGCTTCTGGGTCTCGAGTCTTCACTGATCTTCATTTGCCTGAGAGAGGCATAGCCAAGCACTTTTCCTGGCCTTCCTCTTGGCCTTGGTCTCCCCTGCTGGCTCATGCTGAGGCTGAAGCCTGGCTGTCTCTGCTAGGTGTGCCACTGCTGCTGGTTCCTATTTGTCACCCCAGCTCTACTGACTCCTGGTGTATCCGTGAAGTGTTTTCAAGTGGATAGAGCTGCCATTGCTGACCTGTGAATTAAACTGCTGATTTCCAGACCTGGGATAAAGCCCATTTCTAAACAGGTCCACTTCCCTTGTATCATTTTTCCCCACTACATCTGGTGGTGTGTTAGAAGGGAGGCTAAAGTGTTTAAGAGTCATCATTAAATAGAGGGTTTGGAAAAATTAGTCACACCTGAGTAATTTCTGGGTCATATGGCTGATGACTTCTTAACTACATAAGAAACTCCACACTGGGTGACAGGGAATGTTTCTGTTCTCTGTGATACCAGCTATTGAGTGGTTATTTCTCTCACTACCTTCTCATGGCATATAGGAAGACTTTATTGTGCTTTTCATTTGTATTTCTGAATATTTAGGTTTCTACATATTCAGGTGCGAGGGTGTTTTTAATATATATGTAGCTTAGTTTTCTTAAAGATCCATTTAAATGTTAAAGGGAGCTCACCAGGTATGACTACTCAGACACCATTTATAGTCAGTTAAAAAAAGTCTAGTCCAGCCAACAGGGACTAGACTCAGCCTTTTGTGACCTAAGTGTAGCATCAAGTGTTTAGGGCAAGGGAATTTTAAAGGCAAAAACTATGTTCTGGCATATCTTCCTTGGCAGCTGTAGGGGAAGGTTTTGCAGAAGCAGGCAGTTCAACAGAAACTAAGATGAATTAGCTGGGGCATTGACCTTGGGATCCTAGAATAGAGTTGGATAATTTTCCATCAAGGGGGACCACATTTAGTGAAACCCAAAATGGCCTTAGCCAGAACACAAGACAGAGGAACCTATGCACTATCTGAATAGAGGTTGAACTTTATTCTTAATTGAAGAATAATCTCCAAATATGTATCATGTGATTTGTGGGCCCATAGGACATTGCCCATAATCAGTAATGAATGCTGGAGTTCAACTGAATCTTTTCCCTAAGAAAAGATTGGTTTTAGACCTTAAAAAGAAGAAGCAGGAGTAGTGTGTATGACAGCACTGAGGTTCACTCAGTTGTTTTTTTTATTGTCAGGCATCTCAAGAGCATTGAAGGTACAGGGAACCTTTGCCACCATGGGTAGCATGACTTAAAAAGAAAAGTGAAGATGAAGGAAAAGGGAGGAGAGCTGAGATGGGAGGGCATGGGATGTGAACTCTCACTTTTGCTTAAATGTCATGAAAAAAATCTGATCAACGAGAGGGAAGAATTTTAAGAATTTCTGTGGTGGTAAACTCAAGCAGGTGAGTCAGAGGATTATCAGTTCATGTACTGTAAAATATTAGGGTTGGTTCTGAACACAGATGGGTGGTAGGGATTGGAGTGTTTTCTTTGGAGTGGGAAATAAAAGTTGTTTTCTGAGAGCAAGACTGGAAGAAGGGTTGGACTGGAGGAGTGAGGAGAGAAACCTAACATGAAATAATCCTCCAGGACTTTAGAAAAGAGTGTGATGTGTGGGTGTATGAAACAGAATGGCTTTTAGGTACTGGCAAGATTGATCATGATGTCGAAATTCAGGTGTTTGGGGAATGAGAGGTTGGAAGATCTGGAATGTGAATGCTTACAAAGAGTGAGAATTAGATATTCATGTGACATTTACAAGTGTGATTCTATGGAGGAGAATAGGGTCATGTCACTTGGCTCCCCATCTTCATTCTCCTGCTGGTAATGTGTTAGAGAGCTGCAAGGGCTGCCAGTGTTGGATAGACAACTTGGGATAAAACAAGGCAAACCTTAAGGATACAGACACACTGTTCTGGCTGGCATCAGGGCATAGTGAAGGACTGCATAGATGATCATGAAAAGAGATTAATTCTGGTGGAAAAATTTGATCATTATGCAGCTTTGAATTACAGTTGAGAGGCTTGTGAATTATTCCAAATCAGGAAGGAGTACCTACATGACACTATAAAATGACTGCCCAGACATTGGGAAGCAGAAGTTCTTATCTGAGTCAGATCATAGAGAAAAGCCTGTTGTACACCAGTTGTGAGAATAAAGAAAAAATTTCCCCCCTTTTTAATTTCTAAAATACTCCAAGAATAAAGCTGTTTTCTCTTCGTAGTCTTATCTAAATTCTATAAATAAGGTTATGTATGACTTATTTAGATTGTTTTTTCTATGATTAACATACCCTTTTCTTTGGTAAAGGTCTAACCCCTGCATGAGGTGAATGTTAGCACATATATGACATTGATTAATTTCAGTCATTGTGCCAAATTAAGTTGTAAAAAATGTCATTATGTAGAAATACTGCTACTTGTTAACACTGGGTATTTTCAATGTTTTTGTGTTTTAACAGGTTGCAGTATTTTACAGAGCAAGCCCAAGACACAAGATGAAAATTATTAAGGTAGGTATCTGAAAACCAAATTATCTTAAACTATACAAAATGTTTTAACATTTCTTTTGTTTGTTGCAAAGAGTATTGATAGAATATCAAAGTTCAAAGTATTGTGAGACAAAACTTCTGGAAGAGCTTGACAGAAAAACAGGTCAGTTGGCATAGGAAGTCATAGAAGGAAACTATAAAGTATTTCCGGTAAAGCCTCTTCAAATAGAGTGTGGAAGTGTATTCTGGTAGGGATCCAGAGCTAAGTCATCCCAGTGTGAAAAGTCATCGTTAGACACGGTGTAAACAGATGGAAGACAGGTGGTTTTTTGAGAGTGAACAGTGTAAAGAAGGCTGATTATTTTTATGAGGTCCTTAATGAAGCTGCGTTTTAGAAGTGTATCATTAAGTAACTTTTCATTATGTGGAATGTTTCACGAATAAGGGAGCTGTGTGTTACACACCAGCCCACGTGCAAGTCAGCAGGCATTAGGAAGGTGTAAGTTTCAGCTGGTGTCTTGCATAATGCCTCATTGGCTAGCATTGTTCTGTACCATTTGATTGATGTATAAAGCAACTTAATTGTATCCTACGTTGATAAGCAGGTTTAATTATGGTAGCTAGTTATTGTAAAGTTTAGAGCCTCTCAGCTTAGAGGTTGTTGACATTTTAGGGTGGGTTATTTGTAGACAGGAGTGATAGGGCTCTCCTGGGTAAATTAGAATGTTCAGTTTCATCCTTAGATCCTACTTAGTAAACGCCTGTGCCATCTTACAACTCAAGACAGTCAAAATGGCCCCAAACATTGTTATGGTTCTCTGGAAAACAAAGTACCCCTAGTTATTAACCGTTGTATAGTTGACTGTCAAATTTCAGATATGCAGTTCTCTTGGCAATACTATCTGCAATATTCTGTAAGCTTTATTTTATAAAGACTTTTATGTATTGAAGCTGACTAAAAAATGAGGTTATACAGATTTTTAATCTTTATTTTGTGAAAGATGGTTGATAATATCTCTTTACCTGATTTAAACAGTCAGAGTAATTCTCTGGGCTTTACCTTTCTTTTCTCTGCTTCTTTTTAGTCTCTACAGAAGAACGGGTCAGTTGTAGCCATGACAGGAGATGGGGTAAATGATGCAGTTGCTCTCAAGGCTGCAGACATTGGAGTTGCAATGGGCCAGACTGGCACTGATGTTTGCAAAGAGGCTGCAGACATGATCTTGGTGGATGATGATTTCCAAACCATTATGTAAGACATTTGCTTTTCTCTTCTTCGTGCATCGTGCCTTCAGACAATTCAGCTTGAAAAGAATTGGCAGTATATGTCAGATTAAACATTTTGGGGGGATAATCTTATGTAATTCAAGAGAAAAGAAAAGTATTTGTGTAAATGGAACAGACATAATAAATGATGAAGTATCTAGGGAGTGCCAGCCAGTTGTCACATTTTTCTGGGCATAAAATGATGCTACAGCAGTGACTCTTGCTCCAGAGTCTGTTTTGTAGTTAATTGAAGTTACAGGAAACACTATGTAGCATTAAAAGTTGAGTTCACATTGATGTTATTTTCTTACATGAGTAAGTTTTCTTGTTGCCCTTATTTCGTGATACAGCCTTAGCTGTGATTGCCTTTGCTACTCCAGTGTAATGTGGTGGTGGGAGCCTGTGCTCCTCCCTTTCTACAGCCCAAGGTGACCCAAGCGTCACCCGAGTCCCGCCATGCTCTTTACTCCCGTGTGGTATGCAAGGCTTTACATTTGCCAGCTTTTTGCAAGGAGAGAAGTATTTTTTTCTCCCATTCTTGAAGTTATCTAAAAATCCCAGAGGATGCAGTTATTTTATAATTGCAGCTTTTCCTAGACTCAGCCAAGTGAATGCAAGAATTCTCCAGTAAATTTTTTTTTTTTTTTTGGTTTGATTTTTCGAGACAGGGTTTCTCTGTATAGCCCTGGCTGTCCAGGAACTCCTCTCTGTAGATCAGGCTGGCCTCAAACTCAGAAATCCGCCTGCCTCTGCCTCACGAGTGCTGGTATTAAAGGCGTGCGCCACCACGCCCAGCTTCAGTAAATTTTTTTGAAGTACATTTTTGAATTCTTCAAAGCATATTAATTTAATAGTTATGTAGGACAATAAACTCCTGATTCTTATATAATTCATTGCCATTTAATTTTTGACATGTGTTAATTAATTTAACCTACTAAGAAATAGGAGCTGTGAACGATAATGTCATTGTTTTTCTATCAGAAATGTGTAATATTATTTTGTGTGGTGAGAGATAATAGATGGTTTTTATATTGAGTATTTAGAAACATGTTGAGTATACATACTGGAGCAGGTGCCTTGGAGAGACCAGAGTTGGCAGTTCTCCTCAAGCTGGATTAGAGATGGTTGGTTGGGAGCCATTGGGCCTGGGTGCTGGGACTAGAGCTCAGGTCTTCTGCAGGAGCAGTGACCTGAGCTTCTGAGTACTGAGCCATAGCTTCAGCCCTATCAGGGGTTGTGGTTTTTAAAGAGGATTTGAATATTGTATAATGAAAATAGTTTAAATAGAGCTCAATTCTCTGGTAAATTAAAATATTTCAATGTTTCTTAATCTTACCTAACAATAGAAAATTTTTTTGTAAGTGCTAATTGTTATTTGATTGGAAACTTAGTTTCAAAATGTATAGGCATATTTTATGTGATATTTTCTTATTTCCTTATTTTTAAATTTCAGGTCTGCAATAGAAGAGGGTAAAGGCATTTATAATAACATTAAAAATTTTGTTAGATTTCAACTGAGCACGTAAGTTTGCAAGAACTTTTTTACCCATGGGTCTTCTAGAGAAATTATTTGAAAAGTTAAATTATGACCTGTATTCATGAAAATTACGTATTAGTAGTTTTCTAAAAAGTAAAAGGCTATTAACATACTGTTTAGGTCATACTAGATATTATAATCATGTAGGGATGATTTAAAATATATAATAAATATATAAACAATAGGTAGATATTTTGCCATTCTATATTAGTGACTAGGACTTTGACATTTGAAGGGATCCTGCAAACAATTCTCTTGGTAACTGAGGGATACCTGCATAAACTTCTGGGGTTTATTTAATTGCCCCTGAAATTAAAAGGGGATGTGTCACATCTCAGCAGTGCTTCTTGGTTATCTTTTTCTCAAATAGCATGGATTTTATATACCCAAAAAGTGATTAAATATTTTTGAAAGTGTTGCACTGTAGGTTTAAAAACCTTTATTTGGGGTTTGATGGCACATGTCTCCAATCCCAGTGTAGAAGAGGCCAGAGACCCAGCCTGTCTTCCTTAGAGAGCCTCTGTCAGGGTTGGAAGGGCTTAACTACTTTTGCTGTTGTTGCCTAAGCATTAAAAACAAAGTTTTTTGTTGTTGTTAAATACTCTTAGCTTGCTAATCAGGGTGACTTTTACTTTTGATCCCAATACCTGGGAGACTGAGTAGACTATTGCGCCAACCCAATCTACATTAGGGAGACCCTGGGCTGCGGCATTAGACTCACTTTCAAAAAACAACAAACAAAAATTGTTAGCTTCTTAACAAAATTTTCATATGACTGAAGTATGGGTCATCTGAATTAATAGGATTACTTTAAAATATGTAGAACATATTTTTCTTTTGTGTGTGTATGTAGTGAATGTGTATGTGGATGTGCACATATCTGTGTACACATGTATGTGCTTGCACGCAGAGCTCAGGTGTTGACATTGGATGTTTTTCTCAGTCATCTCCTACCTTATGTCCTGATAACTGAACCTGGGGTTCACTGATCAGCCCGGCTGGCTACCCAGTAAGCTACAGGAACCTTCTGTCTACCTCCCAGCACTGGGGTTACAGGCGTGCACTGCTGCCCTAACTTTCCACTTGGTTTCCGAGGATCTAAACTTAGGTCCGCATGCTTTCTTAGAAGTATTTCACCAACTGAGCTGGCTCCCAGCCCCAGTAACATGAGACTTAAGTGCTAGTAAATGTATACAATTTATTGCACTAATTTTTAAATGACTCTTTTTTAACAGGAGTATAGCAGCATTAACTTTAATCTCATTGGCTACGTTAATGAACTTTCCTAACCCTCTCAATGCAATGCAGATTTTGTGGATCAATATTATAATGGATGGACCCCCAGCTCAGAGGTAAGTGTGTATTTACAAACTGAAAAGACAAGACAGGTGTGAATAAGACACATCAAACCTTCCTCATGACTTTCCAATAACGTGCTTCTTAGACTTTGTCATGTGTGTATGTCATTTTATTTTTGGTTGTCCAGTCATTCATTGAAGCTCTGGTCCTTTACACTGTGTGAGGTGCCAGCTTTTGGATAAGAACAGAGAGGTAATAATCACAGTTCGTGTGTTTAGGATACAAACTGTGTTCTAAGAACTGGATGTAATGGAGACATTTCCTGCAGTCTGTTTGAACACATTAATAATAAACTCAGTCACCACTAATGGATTGGTGTTGCACTGAGGGAAGAAATCAAAGGTTACTCCCCTTTTCCTGCCCAGAGCGAGCCAGCATTTAAATTGTTTGCTTCACTCTTCTGTTTTCTGTGATGTATGCCTGCCTGAAAGCTGTCTCGTCTCTCTGTGTGTCTGTTTCTGTGTCTGTCCCCAATAAAGGACTCCTTTATTGAACAGCACAGAAAGTGTCACACATAGAAGGAATGAGCGATACTTTAGAACAGTCTTAACCAGAGATTTAACTGGAATTAGTCACTGACTCAACTGGCCTAGACAATAAACAAATACCACTTTCAGCACTTACAGATATCCATTTTATAAGGCCCCTTTCAATTTATTTGCTGTTTCCAGCAAATGATTAAAATGGACCATGAATATATACATGAAAACATATATGTAATACACTGGGCCAGGGGCATGGAAAAGTATGTAACTTAAGGCTACAGCTATGCATTAGCTTATGCTATAAAAGTAGGTTACATGGGAAATCCAAGGCAAGATTGATTGGTTTTGTTATTGTTCTCTTAAATACAGGTTCCATATGCAGAGTACATAGTAGGATACCAGTTGTGAGTCACTGTCTGAGGTCTAGCAAAAGTTCATAATGCTGCATCAACACTTTCTCCAAGTTCAGCTTCATAGCTGAGTTCTGTTTAAGAGCCTTGGTAAAATATGTGTTCAAAGATTTCAGTGTCTCTTTTAGTTTTTTAGTACTATGGTAGTTGAATGATATCTGTCATAGCCATCACAGAAAATCTCCTAATCAAAGACATCCTTGCATGAACTATATTTTTTTTCTTGGTAGGTTATGAATTTTAGAAACCAATTCATATGTAAATGAAACTTTTTGAAAGTTAGCTAACAAGTTCTTGTCTTACCTTGCCAAATGCGTAGTGTAAGCATTTGGAAAGTGACAGATCAGTAGTCTCCCTTGCCCTCACTTCTCGTTCCCCT
>LR750273.1:374657-389715 GCA_902729485.2 Mus minutoides
GAGAACTAGCTGAGGTTATATCCTAATCCACAAACAGAGAACGAGGGCTGGAGAGAGAAAGGACCCATCCCCAGTGACAGGATCCCTGTAACAAATCCAACCTCCTACTCCTTCTCAAATAGTGCCACTCCAGAAGTGGTGACTAAGCATTCAACTGGAAGAGCCGATAGGGCCATTCTTATGCCCTGTAACAAATCCAACCTCCTACTCCTTCTCAAATAGTGCCACTCCAGAAGTGGTGACTAAGCATTCAACTGGAAGAGCCTATAGGGCCATTCTTATGCCCTGTAACAAATCCAACCTCCTACTCCTTCTCAAATAGTGCCACTCCAGAAGTGGTGACTAAGCATTCAACTTAGTGCTCTTATGCACTAAAGTAAGCTCTCTTTTTATGGGCTCATTGTCATAATGGATTTTTTTTTCTTTTTCTTTTTTTTTTTTCTTTTTTTAGGAAAGTGCCTGCTTTTTCTTTCTTTTGCTTTTGTTTTTTTGAGATGGCCTCTCTGTGTACCTTAAGCCAG
Source organism: Mus minutoides (assembly GCA_902729485.2). NCBI lineage: Eukaryota > Metazoa > Chordata > Mammalia > Rodentia > Muridae > Mus > Mus minutoides. The sequence continues at coordinate 375,179 of LR750273.1, forward strand.
CTTTGAAGTTGAGATCCTCTCATACACCTCTCATACAGCTTCCTGAGAACTGAGACCACAAGCAGGCACCACTGTGGTGCACTGAGCAACCCTTTTCTTTCACACATGTGTAGTGTGTGAATGGTGCATGTGTGGCAGGGCAAGCCAGGCTGGGCAGTGAGCTCCTGCATCTTTTCTGTTTCCACCAACCAGGGCTGGCTAGCCCTTTCACGCTTGGCTTTCCTATTGGTGTTGGGGATGTAGATTCCCCAGCCTGCAATTATTTTCCTTTAATCTTAATTAAAATACGATTACATCATTTCCCTCTTTCTGTTCCTCCCTCTAGACCCTCCCATGTGCCCTTCCTCCAGTCCTTCATATCCCACTACTCCCTTTTAAATTGATGGCCCCTTTTATTCATTGTTATGCACATATATAAACATAGAAATATATAAATATAACCTGTTATATTTAATTTTCTGTTGTTTGAGAATCTCTCTCACACACATATTGTCACGTTTTGGTCACATCTACCTCTCATTTCTTCTTCTCCAAATCCTCCCTTATTGACCCCTTTCTGCATTTCATTTGCTTTTTTTGTTTTTTTTTTTNCCCCAACCCCCCATCTGTTGCCAGTAGCTTCCCATCTAGGCTTGAGACCTCATGACCCATTCTATCCAACTGAGGTTTAGCTGGCAGTTCGTGTGTACAGGTCTTGTGTGTGCAGTCAGTTGCTTATAAGTGCACATGTGTGGTCGGTATCCCTGATGTGTGCAGCAGCCCCATCATATCAGCAAATACAGTTTTGCTACAGGTGTCCACTACTTTTGGCTCTCATAATCTCCCCTCACTTTTGATAAATAAAAAAAGTTGGATTAGAATTGATCTTTAGTGTATATGGATTTTATAAAACTAATAAAGACATTTTGTGGTTTGACATGATAGAATTCAATGATACTGATTATTCACAATTGAACCCAGTGTAATTGAGGTGCCATTTCTGTGATCAGGGTGGACTAATTGGAACTCTGTGTTTTGCCAACAGACCAAGTCTGTGTTTGAGATTGGACTCTGCAGTAATAAGATGTTTTGCTATGCAGTTCTTGGATCCATCATGGGACAGTTGCTTGTTATTTACTTCCCTCCTCTCCAGAAGGTTTTTCAAACCGAGAGCCTAAGTATACTGGGTAAAGAAAATACTGTGTGCCATTACTGCTGTAACCTTAAAGTGTGTCTGTCATAGTAAAAAGCTCTTTTTAAATAGGAAGAGAAAAATAACTGGCAGGACTTGTAACAAAATCTTTTATGTTTGTGTATCAGACATTCAGGGAAAACTTGTTTTCATTTAATTGGTCTTCCACCCTGTATATCTTATCAGTTGTTATAAAGTCCTGTTTAGTGATGCTGAAATACAGCAACTCATAAAACCTGTTGTAGATTAATTGTACTTTACAATATTATATTTTAAAACATGAAGATTTCTATCATGAAATGAGAGAACTTTACTTTAGCTTAATGAATATCAAATTGATCTTAAAACTTAATCACTTTAAAATAAACTTAGTATTCCACCATTCTTTTTTCATGAAATCTCCATTTGACTCAGGAGACATTAGCTTTTATAATGTTTTTGAGGAAATCATTAGCCTTTTATATGGCATGCATTAACTCTCTGGTACAAGGGTGGGTATGGAGTTTGTTGGTAGTGTTTCATTGGGAAGCCTGGGCACTTCGTGTGGTCCAATGTTACAGATGACCACCACCAGCGGAATGCCTTCACAATTCATTGTCTTAAGTATGCGGGAGAGAACGTGTGGAAAATGGGCCCTTCATTCTTAGATATTTTTTTTGTTGTTGTTAGTTTTTGTATTTATGAAGTGAGTTTTATAGTCTACTTTTTTAATACAAGTTTAGTGGTTTGGGTATAAGTTGAAGTTCACCTTAAAGTTTGAACTAGTTTTAATATTTTAATTCTATATTCCCATTGCTTCCACTTTTTAAAAAGCAAATTAAAAAAAAAAAAGCTCCAGTTTTTTAGGCAATAAAGAAAGAGTAGAGAGTGTGAATCCTATTACAAGACAGTTTTCTAGACTTGGAAAATACTATTGGAGAGTTCACTGCTTCTTGAGTAGTGCTTTGCAAAAGCCTTGAGTCTATCAAAGAGGAAACCCTTGGCATTACTATTAAAAGTTAGTTATGTGAATCTTAGGAGTCAGGGAAGGTTGTCACAGAATCCGGGTTCTAGTTCTGACTTCTCTCTCAGCTCTGACTTTGAGCTTCAGAGTTATCTTTCATATATATTTTAAAGTGTTGTTATTAGTGTGTGTTTGTGTGTGTATACAGGCAAGTGTGCCTCAGCTCATGTACAACTGTCTGGACAACTGTCACAGTTACCTTTAACCTTCCACTGTGGGTTCCAGGGTGGGCTTGGATAGTTAAGCTGTTGCTCTACATTTCAAAGTCTTGTAAAACTCTTCTCTTTTTCTTTTTCTTTTCTCTTTCAGATCTGTTGTTTCTTTTGGGCCTTACCTCATCAGTGTGCATTGTGTCTGAGATTATAAAGAAGGTTGAAAGGAGCCGGGAGAAGGTCCAGAAGAATGCTGGTTCAACATCATCGTCTTTCCTTGAAGTATGATGCATATTGCATTTGTTTTTAATTTGCAAACTAGGAATTGCAGTCTGAGAATCATTTAGAAGGGCAAGTTCAAGAGGATAATGAAGATTTAAGGACTTTTTAACTTTCCATTGACTAAAAATGACCATTAATGTTAAAGACTTGATTTGAACTTTGTTGGTAGTCCCAAATGAAATTATGCAACTTTGGATAACACGTTCCTTGATTTGAATTGGCTTTTGCAATTGAGTGGAACTTCAACATATGGGCAAGTACTGAATTAAAAAATACAAAAGGCAAAACCTAAACCACCTTCTGCACTTAAAGAATTCTAATGTACAAATATACTATCTGTCTTAGATGGATATAAATATTTTTTTTATTTTTAAATATTGTACTATTTATGGTTGTGGGGCTTTCTTACTAATACACAAATAAACTCAATCATTTAAAGGCATTCTATTTGGTTTAGAAATTGCCAGGAGTGCCATAGTTCAGCTACCGTTCTTCCTTTTTCCTGAAATGTACGCAACTGATACCTTGTGCTACCATTTTTATATTTCAAGTTGTTGGGTTTTTTTTTTGCACAGGATGTGAGCACTGTCTAATCACTGTTCCTTTCTTTCTTTTTGTGACTGAAAAGCATATACTGCAATTGAAGTAAATGTTTGCTCTTCTTAGTAAGTGTAAATGGTGGCTTTTGGTTTTTTGTAGTTTTGTTTTGCAGAGGTATGAGTCCTTGATCTAGCAGGGTTAGTTCAGGGCTGTTACTGGCATTACAGTTAGAGTAATTGTAGTTAACACACAGCCATAGAGTCAGAAACAATTAAGGCTGGGTTGGAATTTAAAACAGATTATATTCCATGTTTGGTTTAATACAATTCTGCTTTGTCGGTATCATTTTGTCATTTCTTCTTTATAAATCAGACACTTCAGCTGAATAATTGACCTTTATTACTGTTTCATATTTGTATTTTCAAGTCTATTTCGTAGAGACTATAGACTAGTATACTTACAAATTAGAAAAGTCCCAAACTCAGAGAGATAGCATGTGAACCAGGGTGTACATTGGAAGATCCTGTGCTGGCCTCCTCCTCCGAATCCTCTAGGCAGCTGCTTTGGCCTAGATTGTAGCACAGCCCTGAGTCTGTCCCTTCCAGCATTTGTTATGCTGTCTCCTACTACATTCAGTATGCTTGGGAAATAGATGAGTTTGTTTTGTGTAACACCATCTGTTTTTATAAAAGCTTGACAAAATAGAGGTAAGTGTTTTGTATTTTATAACCTGTCAGGATGAACTGTTCCTAATCTTGTTCAATATTACTGTCAATATGACTGTCAACACTGCTGTGCTCTCATTGATAGGAGAGTTCTGTTGTTGGAGTCTGTACTCCTGAAGCACGAGCATAGGAGCCAGGTGTCTGCACTTTGTTCTTACTCTTTCTGGCTCAGCTGTCAAGTGTACATTGTTCTGTCTGATTAGGTGGAACGTGAAATCATTGTCTAACCAACTCTTAGAAGTCTGATGTCTCATAGCAAAGTTTTATAATGGTTTTTTACATTCTGTTCGAGACTTGAAAACTACATATTAAGTGCATATTCAGTCTTGTTTGTTTTATATTAGAGGTTGAGAATATGACTCATGAAATGAATGTGCCTATCTTTTCACTTGGTATTGAATTATAAAAATAAAAGGAGTTTTTCATAAGTTCACTAATGACTTCCCAGTTAGTATTGTTAATATTAAAATTATAACTGTAGATGCCAAAAGATATAGAAAGTTTAGTAGTTTTGAAAAAATATGTAATACAGATCCAGATTTCAGTCTTCCAAATTTTATTAGTCCAAATTCGGATGGATCAGTTAACTGTCCTAGAATCTAAGTGTGAGGTTTCACTCCGTCTCCTCATTCTAGGACTTCTCGATGGCTACTCCCTTTGATTTTTTTCCTCCCATTAGGACGACTTCTTTAAGTTATTTGATTGCATAGGGGCTAAACATTAAAGAAAAGAGATGACCTTGAAAGAAATTCACCAGTCAGGTAGATAACTCTTAAATGCTAAAAGCTGAGTGCAGTCACACGGAGACATCCTGAGGGAAGTAACAGTGAGGTTCTACAACCCCAAAGGAGCCTCCCTTGGGATTTGGGTTTTTCCAGCCTCATTAACTGTCTGCATGAGGACAGGACGTGCTGTTTTCCACATTTTACACCCACTTGTCAAACTTCTGATACAATGGGAATCATTCTGAAATTGCTTTAAATTTGGACCTCTGTGGTGTAGTATGTAAGTAAATTGAGTTTTGTTTAGACTTAAAATAGTCTCTCACAGAAATGAATTGGTAACAACAGTAACAATCCCACTTGTGAATTCATTAACATCGCACTGCTTTTCTGCCTCTGCTGCCTGGCGGGGGTTTGTGTAGCTTGTTTGGCTCCAGTGACTCATCCAAGAAGTGAGATGAATTGATTATATTTTCATTTAAATTTTATTTAGTCCTTGACTGTACTAGGAATACAATGGCATTCTTACCCTTCCGTACCTCTTTGACAGGAAAAGCAGATGATAAAACTGTTAAAAAGCAATTTTATCAATGTTAATAGTGATCTTTGTATATTTATTTTAAAAGTATATATATTAAAATGAATATATAAATAGAAAGTGGTGTGTGTACATAAACATGAGGATATAAAATAATCCCATTTGGTCTATGGCTGACCAGCAGATTATCCCGATGAGTTTAGTTGGCCGACGTGACTGTTGAGTTCAGTTAGATCCAGGTGTGATGGTCTGTCTGACTTTGGTTTGTAGTTGTCAGAGTTGGTTATCCATGATAATGGGTAATATGCTGATTTAGCAGACAATTTCTATAAACATTGTTACAGTGTTAGGCTTATAAATATGTATTCTGGTCTAGGAAGCTTTTAGTTCTCACACAGTTTGAAATACACCATCTAAGATATTACAATGAATGAATGAGAGAAATGATTTTGTGGGAGAAAGTTGCCAGAGAACCTTCCTAGGACTAATAGCTAAGTCCTTCAAGGGGGAAGTTCCAGCCAGCCAAAAGGCAGCAGGCCTTTGCAGCTGCACAGGAGAGCATTCACAAAGGGGTTGGTGGGAAGTAGAAGGAACAGTGAAACCCACAGATTTTTTGTTATTAAGGCTGTAGGTGTATTATGAACAGCTTGATAGTTGGGTGGTGAAGGCAGAACTGTGGCATGCTGGAAGATAATAACTTTGAGCTATTGAGAAGTAACATAAGCTGCGAGGGCCTTAGTGAGACACAGGATCATCTGAGATGAGGTGCTCATGGTATCTTTGAGGTTTACAAAAACAATGGAGTGGGCTAGTGAGAAGGCTCAGTGGGTAAAGGAGCTTGCCACGAATCCTGAAGAATCCCCATGGTGGAAAGAGGATCGACTTCCACAGATGTTTTCTGACCTCCTTGCATGCATCATAGCACCTGTGCTCACATGCATACCCATAGACAAGTAATGAATAATGTAATAAAGCTCAAAGATGTTTGACATAGCTAACAATCAGCAAACAGATACATTAAAAAGGGAGCACTAGGAACCTTGGAGTTTCCTTTCAAATGGAGTGAGTCTTTTGTAAGGCCATCAACTGGAAAAGAAACACTGGTCTGAACCATGTAAGTACCTTTTTTTAAGTATTCGTGGTTAGATTATCTTAGTAGGTGAGGGGAGAGAATGAATGAATGAATGAGTATCTATATTTCAGAGAGCCTATATAGTTGGTGGTGTGATGGGCAAATGGGACTAACACTAGAAAACCCCGATGTGCTTTGCAGAGTTGTGGCAGCAAAGTAGAGCTTTGTTTCCTGTAGTAGCCAAGGCCCCTTTTGCCTCTGCTCACACAGTGCCGCGCACTATGTCCACTCTTTGGGACAGTGTTCAGTAACCTTAGTTTTGTAAATTACAGACTTCGCCTGTATTTAAAAAGCCCACCAGAGACAGCTTAAGATGGCTCTAGATGGCTGGAAAGGGGAAGGGGTACATTTGTGATGGTTCTGTTGTCAACGGAAAACATTGCTATTAAATTGAGGGGGAAAATGTAAGATTTCATCTTCTAGAAAACGTTAGAAATTCAAGTCCAAGTCACTTCCTGATAACCCTAGGTAGAAAATAGGCAAAAGAACTTTTATCAGGTGGTTTATCTCTAGCATTAGAAGTTTGACAAAATGTTTTAGAAACACTTTTAAAAAATACAATCTAATGTTTCCCTGTTGGAAGCATATTAGTTGAGGCATTTTGGTGCCATCTTATGGTCATAAAAATATTATGCCTTGTCTAGTTAGCTCCTGTTTGTTAAATCTACATCTTCTAGTCATAATATGGATGAGGCTAGTGAGTAAGGCCCATAACACATCATTTATGAAGCAGTATGGGACAAGTTACTATTACATAGCTAATTGTGTAGAAAATAGTGTACATAAGGGAAGACATGAAAAATTGCATCTCACACGGCATGTGTTCATGTGGAGGCCAGAGATTATTTTCAGCTGTCATTCCTCACTGGATCTAACAGGGTCCCTCATTGACTTAGAGGCTAGACTGGACAACTAGTGACCCCAGAGATCTGCCTCTCTGCACTTTTCCATGCCTGAAATTTTAAGTGTACATATTAGAATGGCTGGCTTTGTGTGTGTATATGCATTATAAGTGGGTATGTGGCTGCCTATGCATTTTGTAAACATTGTTACAAGGCAGGGGTTGACATGTGTCTTCTGCTATCATGCTCCTTTTTTTTTTTTTTTTGGACAGCTTCTTTGAGTATAGAGTTCTCTGGCTACATGCCCCCGCCCCCCAATCCGCCAGGATCTACTTCCCTTTACCTTCTGAGAACTAGGGTTACAAATACAGTCATGCCTAGATTTCATAGGGGTTCTAGGGATCCAAACTTAGGTCTTCACACATGCGCACCACATACTTTTCTCACTGAGCCATCTCCCCAGCCTGGATGTGTCTATTGAAAACTTGTGGGAGTCTAGATGCTAGGTTTATAGTACTTTGTCATTAGAAACCTATGTTTGAGGATCTTCCTGTTTCTAGATTTCAGCTTCTTTGTAATGTCTGCCTTCTTGAGTCCAGACAAGAGGGTATAACCCAGGGGGACCTAGGAATTGAACAGATTCTTGGACTTTCAGTTGAGCTGTTTCCTCAACCTAGTGGCCACAACTCTGCTAATATTGTAGATAATCCAAATTACACGTCTTTGACCATTATTTCCATGACTTCAACATGACAACTCTTAAATCCCTGTAACAATTCTCGTTCTTGGCTTTGTCCACCGTCACTGATTACCTTGACTGGCTTTCAGTCTTTACCCTCATGGCATCTTTTCCTAGTGCTTCAAACCCACCTTGTTTCTTGCCTTGCTCTTCCTTTTCATGTACCGATGTAATAATAATGGCACATTTTAGTGCCAGGCAAGGGTTGCCATGCTTTAAAACGGGTACTAAACACCTATAGGCACATTGTTTTGACTTCATGCAGTGGTTTGGTGTGTATCAATTCAATTGAGATGGAGTCATTGGCTGTTTGCTTTTATGAACAAAGGAGGATAGGTAAGGCCATTTGCCTTCTAAAAGTATAATTAAATTAGGATTTCAAGTTGAAATAATAAGGTTCACTTGAGTCCTTTTTTCATGATCAACTGGCCCGGAAAAGGTCAGATACTATATTTACAGATGAATAAACTTTCAAGGTTTTGGTTATTGAAAATAACTTACAAAAAAATACATATCCAGTATAATTTTACCACCACTAAACAGAGCATGATTCTATTACAGTAAATGGTTTTCTCTCTCCAGTTTTACCCCAAGATTTAATCATCTTAGCTGTCCAGAACTTCTAGTGTTACTTGAACTGCTAATTGAAGATTGATGTGTCCAAAGCTTCAGGTGAGATTTTATTTGCTAGAATGGAGTCAGAAACAGCTCATCTTGATTGAAAACACAGGAAAGTAGAATTTGAAAATGCAGAATACACTACACTCTGCTTATCTAAGGTTTCTTGTTGCCTCTCAGACCTGAATTTTTTAATTATTTATTTTAATCTTAAAAGGCCAGTCAAAGAAAATTAGGAGGGAAAAAAAGGGCCAGGCCAAAAATCACATATAGTGACTCTTCCTCTGATTTGCCTCTAGATAACTTCGTCTCAGTATGCAGCATTCAAGTCTGGTCTTTGTACTTGGCAAAGTGTGGGTAAAATGTTTTCATTATTTCATTGTGTGCCTTCCCCAAGCAGCTTAAGCAAGTATGACTCTTGAGAGCCTAGTACTTTGTCTTTACTGTCTGGGTGAAGCCTGTTAGATAACCTGTGGGGTGCCTGTGGCAACCCTCAGTTGGGGAAACTGAAAACACACCCTACCTTTCTTCCCTCCAGTAATTGGCTGTAGTGATTTTTATTTAACTAATAGTTTTAAGTTGAGGAACAAGATTTGCACAACAAAAACTGTTATACATAAGAAGTCAGTAGACTTGGGACAACATGATCTTGGGGTAGAATTTAGCATTTGAATACATATCAGCACCAAACCAAACTACAACAAGAAAATTGCTAACTATTAAGAACTACAGATGGGTTGGCTCACAGTTGGCAACTTTCATCATTAAAATGACTGATGGAATATATCAGTGGTTCAACAGTAGGAGGGACCACAGCTGTGCAAGTTAGACTACAGTGTGAGACTTGACCCACTGTGGTCATCCCACTTGCCCATTCTTGCTTCTCTGAGCTTCAGAACTGGCAGGACCATTATAAATCGGTTGGCATTAGTAATTTTAAAATAGCACCTCTCAAACATTTGGATTCTTAAGACAAAGCTTAATATGTTGCCCAAGGTAAACTCAAACCTTCAACCTTCCTGTCTCGGACTTCCCTGACTTCTAGATTATAGGGATTTGTCATCACACCCTATAGTTGACTATAGGAAGATAAACATTTTCACAACCACTAAATAGGTGTTTTATCTGCTATTTTCTATCCTAATTGTTTGATTTACAAAGTGCTGGCTAGTAGCTGAGGGTATACCCCATTAGAATGCTTGCTTAGGGCCTGGATTGGATCTGTAGCACAGCAAAAATCACAATGAAGTGCTAGAGTCCTTGGCAAAACCCGGCATGCGGAAGATGTGGGAGTCCAGTGTGGTCTGAGATTCTCATTTCTCTTCTGCTCTAGATTTATCAGCTTAGAATGCTGTTTATGCTCGGGGGCTGTTAACAGTTACAGCATGCTCTAAGACCTGTAGTGAGTATACCTATGAGTTTACCATATGAAGTCTTACTACATTGCTTATATTTTTGGTTGTGAGCCTAGCCTTTAATGGCCGGGCCATCTCTCCAGCCCAATTTACTACATTTCTAACTTTCTCTGACTCCCCTGATTTTTTTTATGACCCACACTTTTCAAACAACACCGCCCCAAAACAAAACCTTTCTAAATAAAATGATTACTACTGGATTTTATGAAAATTATGAGTATAGTTGGCTGTTACTGTATGTAACATTAAGGTTATAAAGTATTACTATTTGCTGAAAAGGAAGGACCACGAGGACTGAAAGCACACTGAAGAACTAAGATGACTCAGAGCCAGTGAGATGCTTCTAAGCCGGACAACCTGACGGTGATCCCTGAAGCCCACATGATGGAATCAGAACCAACTCTCACAAGGTGCTCTCTGACTTCCACACAAGTACCATGGCTCTCCAGCCCCAACACACATATAAATAAATACAGACATTTCTTAAATTAGGCTGTATTAAAAGTATAGTACAAAATATATTAGAATTCAGATGATCTCTTATAAACTTTATCTCAAAATAGGTTAGTCCTAAAGAAAAACTAGCTTCAAGGGAGGCAAGAGACATTTTACAAGTTAGAACTGTAAATCTTGCCTACTACAGACTTGTTTATTCAGGCTCTGAGTTCTCTACATGCTCCTCCAAGCTTTCAAGCATTAACAGACCAAACCGGTTGCTTCTGTCATACCAGTGCTTGGCATCTGCAGTGGTTCCCAGGCTGGCAACCTTTTTCTTCTGCCTCTTTTTTTTTGATTTTGATGTAGTTTTTGTTAAGAACAACTCAGCTGGGGCATATGATTTTGTGGCATTGAACAGATGTTCATAAAGTTGCTTTGCCTCAGGACATATACCCAGGAGGCTTTCTACAGAACTGGATGCTAGCAATTGCTGGCAGAGTCCGTGGACCAGGCTTCCGCTGTACAACCTGTTCAGAGGGAGAACATGATTTGAAAGCATCGATCAGTATAGTGGGACAATGAAGGTGAACACTGTAACAAGTATCTAAACACTTAGCTTGCTGTTCCTATATAATCATCACCATTACAGGAACTGAGTAGTTAAAGTGATTACTTTTGCTGGTGACAAAAACTTTGTGATGATGCAAGCCTGGGGCTGAACAGGCTTCTCTAATGCCTCCAAGAAAAGGAACTAAGAAAATGGACTTGGCAAACCAAAAAGGCAGTTTACTATATCAGACAACTGTAATGGCATCATTTGTGTAGATATTCGTTTGGAATAAAATTCCCACTACACAAATGCAAAATGAGATTAACTAGAAACTCTGAATTCAGCATGACTCATGTCCAGAGCTGATCAACCTGCTAAACTTTGGCTATTATTGTATAGGCTTTATTTAATGAATATAAAATCAGCATTTGAGAAATCTTGATTATGCTAAGATCCAACAATAATCTTACAGAAAAGATTTAGAAAAAGACACGAGTGATATGATACTTGTGTTTTGTTGTGAAGGAACTGTGGCATGCTGTACCCAGAGAAGAGCCTGTTAAAAACGACCAGAATTATCAAAGGAAAGGAAGAAAACAGTCCAAAGATCAAAGGACATTTTATCATTCTTGGTGGAGAGTTTTTGTGTTATTTCAGATACGAGGTCCAGAGATACATTAACAAAAGGAAGGCTGGGTTTCTAGCTCAGTGGAAAGAGTGTTTACCTGACATGCAGAAAGCTCTAGTTCAGTTCCTAGCAGCACAAAAGCAAATACCAAAACAAGCAGGCACCCCTCTTATTGCTAAATTTCACGGTATATGTTTTTACTCATTAATACACCAGACTCTGGAGCTTGTCCTTGAAGAATATACATGGAATGTCGATAGAGCATATATACAATCTTAAATCCCATTTTCTAGCCATTGCCATCTTTCTTTCTTTCCTTTTAGTACTTCCTGGACAATTACCAAGATGTCTAATCCATTGTTCTCACTTTTCCATGGAAGCATGTCTATCCCACCCAACTCAAACTCTTGAGTTAAACTCTGACATATAGGCTTAGCTCCTTTCTTCCTACACTGTCTGACGAGACAAAATCCACAGGAAAGCACCAAGAGGTTTTTTTTGGGGTTTTTTTTTTTTTTTTTGGTTTTTCGAGACAGGGTTTCTCTGTATAGCCCTGGCTGTCCTGGAACTCACTTTGTAGACCAGGCTGGCCTTGAACTCAGAAATCCCCCTGCCTCTGTCTCCCGTGTGCTGGGATTAAAGGCGTGTGCCACCCTTGCTCGGCCTGAGAATATTTTGGTTTTGTTTATTGTACCCTTGTGTGGAGTGGGTGTTTGATAAGTATATGAACTAATACCAAATGGTAAGAAAAAACACACAACACCAGTGACAACATGTACCTAGGGGTAGAGTGGGAGAAAAAGTCCCTATAAAGTAATATGTACTAACAATTGATTTTAAAAAGTTTGGAACTGGAGCTATTTTTGTTTCCAGAGCTTTAGTTATTCAAAGATTGAGAATAGTAACATTGTTTTTAAACCAACTTGTTTTACTCCTTAAACTTTGTTTGAAATCTTTGTATTTACCCATCTGAACTAATGTTGCCCATGGTGCTTACCAAGTTAGGTTTGGCTCTGGCAGAGGAGTGGACAGCAGCTGATTGAGATATAACCCCATCTGGAGACAGGACTGCCACTGACAGAAGACGTGCGCTGTGTCTAAATCTACTCTTGGACCGCATGGCGCCTTCACCTGGCGTAATTCTTCATACAACATCTTGGCACCACCTCTCCGTGGATCTTCATTACCTAGATAAAACAATTTGAAGGCAGCATTTCCAAATACTGCATCAATGTGGCCATTCCCCACACACCAACATCAAAGCCCATAAAGACAATTAGTTTGAAAACTGGTTGCTTTTCTCTTTTGGTTTCATAAATGTCTTATATACACTGAAGGTACTTTTTCTTGACTTTATTCAACCCAAAGTTACTGCTTTTTCCTTAAAATAAGATTTCTCCCACAGTATGCTACCTGACCTTAAACAGGTCTGTATGTAAATTCTCTAGGATCTGTGCCTATGAAAATAATAACACTAAACACCATTCTCTTTACTGTTTTCACTGTTCATTACTTTCACCAAAGGCCCCATGGGGTAGCACATGTGTTTAAAGACAGCTCAAAGGTTCACAGCATATTTTGCCTGTCTTTACAGTAGGAAAACTAAAGTATGAATCATTTGACAAAAGCATTGCTTTACATAAGAGAAGGGGCAGAAGCAATAACCTGCGGAGATGCAGCTTCTGCAGGTTTGAGCAGAAGTGCACAAAATAACATTGGGACCAACTCCAAAGTAATAAAAAGCAGGCCCACCTTTCACAAATATCGGGGAGCAAGGCACTGAGCCTGCCTGGGTGCGGGGTCCACATTTCCTAAAAGAAAACAGACAGACATGCCCCTTCTATAGGACTCATGTAAAATCTTAATGGGCTCACGCTATGGGAATTTCTATATTTCTTAAAACAACATAGCTTCAAACTGTTCTTAAAGCCATGGGCCTGACTCACGTGTTAACTGTCATCCAACAGTCCATCTGATAGCTACTAACATAAGCTTGAATAGTAGGGATATTTTGAGTCCATGCTGTTTCATTTTTAAACTCATAGAATACACCAGACCAGGACTATCTATAGGACTCTTGCCATGGAGAGAATATTTTGCCTCTGTACACAGTATCACGTGTACACCTGAGGTTGCCAAGTGCCTGAAATGTGACTACTACAAAAAGCTCAGATTTCTATTTGATTTTAGCTTTAAATAGCCACATGTAGCTGTGGCTAACAGCTATCATGTTAGAACTGTTATACGGTGACAGCTTTATGGCTCTCACAATCTTTTAAGGAGAAAGTTGTAATAAAGAACTAACATTCCGCTCTCTGAACGCAGCGGATAGGGCCGCCTGTGCACTCTCCAAACCCCAGGACATTAGGCACTCTTCGGGGTTAAAGGTGAGTGGAGTGCACCGGGGGCCTTGAAATCGCACAGGGTCCAGTGGCCAGTTGCAGCAGCAGCTGGAACAGAGGACCTCAGACCAACCAGAGGCTGGGACCCCTCCCAGCCAGCCAGGACCTCCCCCGCCGCTGGCCCGCCATCATCCCTCTCTGAACGCAGCGGATAGGGCCGCCTGCACACTCTCCAAACCCCAGGACATTAGGCATACTTCGGGGTTAAAGGTGAGTGGAGTGCACCGGGGGCCTTGAAATCGCAGAGGGTCCAGTGGCCCAGTTGCAGCAGCAGCTGGAACAGAGGACCTCAGACCAACCAGAGGCTGGGACCCCTCCCAGCCAGCCAGGACCTCCCTGGCCGCCCGCCATCATCCCTCTCTGAACGCAGCGGATAGGGCCACTTGTACACTGTCCACACACCAGGACACTAGGCACACATCAAGGTGAACAGCTGAACGCAGCATCTGTTCCTGCCCAATCCCTTGCGACCTGAGTCACCAGCCAGGACAGAGTTAGAGGCCCAGCCCAGGAGGAACTCTCCCTTCCCCTTGCGGTCTGGTCCTGTGCATCCACACCAGCCCAGGGCTAGGGCGTGAGCTCTGCGCACTCTCCGCGGGACCCCCCAGACTGTCTTGGGACCACAGGTGAGCAGCTGAAC
>LR750273.1:391923-693114 GCA_902729485.2 Mus minutoides
GGCTGCCAGGGATCCCTCCCATAATCAGCCACCAAAATAAACACTATAGCATATGCCAGCAAGATAATGCTGAAAGGGACCTGATATAGCTGTCGTGTGGGAGGCTTTACCAGTGCCTGGTAAACACAGAAGTGGATGCTCACAGTTAGCTATTAGTTGGAACACAGGATTCCCAAGGTAGGAGCTAGAGAAAGTACCCAAGGAGCGGAAGGGGTCTTCAACCCTCTAGGTGGGAGAATAACATGAACTAACTAGTTCCCCCTGCGCTCATGTCTCTAGCTGCATATATGCAAGAAGATGGCCTAGTTGGCCATCATTGGGAGCAGAGGCCCTTTGGTCATACAGACTCTATATGCCCCAGAACAGGGGAATGCCAGGGCCATTACGTGGGAGGGGGTGGGTAGGGGAGCAGGGCGGGGACACGGGAGGGTAAGGGAAAATTTCTGGATAACATGTGAAATGTAAATGAAGAAAATATCTAATAAAGAGAAAAAAAAAAAACTAACATTCCAATGTTTCATTTATTTTACCCAATATTTAAATGCAAGCAAAACTTGCCCAGATTATTTCTCTAGTGTTTTTTTTTTTTTCCGTTTTATTACATATTGAAACTTAATAGCCTTAAAGAAAGATAGAAACCAATGAACAAGAATGCTGTGGTTGGAAATGTTGAGAGGTTTCATGTCTGGGAAAGCGCAAGTAAGTTTACTGTGCTGCCACCGCTGTTGGTGATGTAGCAGAATGAAAGAACAGCTGGCAAAGCACTATCACGCCTCACACACTGAAGCACAGGGTACCGCAGAGCAGACTGAGTTAGCAGCATTAGCACATCCCAGCTCTGTATCTGAAGCCAAGCCGGCACCAAGTTCAGCAAATGGAACTATTCAGAATATCGATGAAGGATAGTTTGGCACCTTCACTTACACGTTCTGCTGTCATGGGGTCATTTGTTGGAGTTCTAGAACCTACCAGGGCTGCTGACGATGGCATGCAAGGGTCCCCTCAGCATCCCCAGCAGCAGGGCCTGCAGATGGTGAAGCTTTGCTCTGGCCTCTGTGGACTGCAGCCAGTAACACGTCACAGCAATGGGCAGCTTCAGAAAAGTAGGGATGGAGTCCAGGACAACCTGTTTGACCTTCAGGGCTTCTAAGAGAAGCATCTGCCGGCTAGCCAAGGGGAGCTGAAAACATCAAATATTCTGCACATTAGGGTAGTTTTTAGTAACATGAGATTTAATTCATCTGTGGAAGTTAATGATGTTTGGCTCTTGAAGGAATGTACCCTCTATACCCTGTAAACATCTTGTGTTTCTGCTGCCTCCCTCTGTAGGGCAGTGAGCATATTCAGTATACACACCCTTAGGAAACTTGCTAGAAATTGAGCTTGACCTCTTCATGTCGATTCGGTATTCTCAAGGGAGCCTGAGAACTTGCATTTTAAATGGAGCCCACATACCTTATAAAGACCTAGATGAACCCTGCCCTTACTACTAGTGTAGACTAGGTACCACTTTCTCTCAGATGCACTAACTGATCACCTCCACAAAATAAGTTACAAATCCCTCTGTTGCATGTGGCTGCTTAAGAGTTAGGAATACATTCAAGGCAGGCAGGAGTGTCTTAATGACTTCCTGTACTGTGCTTACAATACACAGTACATTAGAAGGGACTTCAAATGTAAGCTGAGAAGTCAACAGCCATGAGAGCTTTGAACTGCTTGTTGAATTTTACTGGAATGAATCTCAAGCTGTACCTTACAGGCCACACTTTCATAAACAGTTAAGAAAAGAGTTGTACTCCTTGTGTTTCTATGCAGTTAGAGAAATACCCACCCTCCCCTGGAGGGCAAGACAGTGGGCTCCATTCTTACTGCTTAATGGGTGGTTAGTATAGTGTGACTGACTGATGAAGAGAACCTGAACCAAAACATCATAATTGACAAAATAGTTACATCACTAATGTCTGGGGCCTTTGAATAGTACATTAACTCTAAACAGAGTTTTGTAATTTAATATTGTTAGGAAGCAAGCAAAGTTCTTCATAGTATAGTAACAACCCCTACTAGAAGTAGGCCTCAAATCTTGAGTAAAAACACACCTAAACTTCAAGTTACAACTTTCATGAACAAAGAGGTCTGGGATTTGGTACTAGAGATTCTGCCCTCAGTAACTGGCTTTGAGCTAATTCCTGAGGGTTTTCCTAGTTTGATCATCTGTAAAATGAGCCTTATGTGTTGGAGTAGCACACGATGTTTTCTCATCAGTACTCAGTGCCTTCTAAAGAGGGAACTACTCTGCTTGCAGTCTCATCTGCTCTCCCAGGCCCATTTGGGACTGGTGGGAATTAGAGCCAGTTTGTAAGTCACATAGCTAAAGAATTATTACTGCATGTTAAAAGCAGGAATGATCACAAGGTTTCTGTACTTGAACCTGCATTTGTGTCTGGAAATATATTTGCACCTGGCATCACCTAGAATTATGGGCTAATTAGACTAAGCTTAAAAGCACTGAGCTAAGAACTGATGAACGCAAACCAAAGGCAAGCCAAATGATATACTGGTGCAAAGTGTATGAAAATTTCCTCTTAACTTTGAATACAACTAAATGCTGAGAACACGTTAGCACTCATCAAGGAATACAATCAGCATGCTACATCTCATTGATTGGTTTGTACTGCGTTGGAGAAAAGTGGCCTGATCTTATTCCACACCCTGCTCCTCCTGGACAGACTGGAGATGTAATGTGAAAGAAAAATGTAATTGTTTTCATGATCTTGGGAGTAGGTAGTAATTTCCTAAACAGATCATTAAAAAGGTAACCATAAATAATAAAGATTTAAATGACTACACTAAAATTGTTTACAATATACTACAGTGAAAATTAGAATGGGAGGTCCTGGCCACGGTGTTAATTGACAAATGATCAGTGGGCAAAATACTGAATAAAGACTTTGCACAGAATATCCCAGTGGTTAATGAGCATAATAAGCAAGTCATCAGAGAAATGGAAAACTGCCTACCCAAACGACTAAGATGATACTTTGCCCACTAGAACAGCCAGAATGTTCCCTGGGCTCCTAAATACCTAGTATTGACAAAGGCACAGGAAGAAGCAAGCACTCTCCTATTGCTGGTGGGAGTGTTAGTGGGTCCACTGTCAAGATGGTTTAGCAAGACTTAAGAGCTCAGCCCAATGTCCCTCTCATCTGGCCCAGCAATTCCACAATATGTGCAGCAGATATATGTTACAAGACGATGTGTGCACCACCATGATCATGGAAGTAGCTGAAACGGCACAACTGAAAACAATCCATAGAACTCAATGGTTTTAATATATTTTTAAACTTCCAAAGCCATTAATTCCAGAACATTCTCATCACTCCCTGAAAAACTATTCTTAGTAGTTACTTCCTAATGCCAAGGATGCTTTTGACACCCACTTAGGAATCCCCTTAGCTTTCATTTATGCTGTCACTAGTAGAGAGGCTAAAAATGGGCACATTGGGCATTTTGGATCACATAGTTCTCTACTGTAGGGTGCCAATCTGTGCATTCTAAGAATCTTAATGGCATCCTTGCCTTACCCACTAGATCCCAGTAGCAACTCCACCTTTCCCACTCCATAGGAAGTGACAATCACTATCATGTTTCCTTGGGGAATAAACTGAAAACTGGCTGCCATCCTTCATCCTCCAGTAAGCTGGCACCAATGACCCTATGAGTCTAGGAGTAAACATTTAGTTGGAACTAAACAAACAAACACCCAGTGGGCATTGCAACTGACTTTATAAATTCATTTGCATTTAATTTTTATGTTTATTGTATTCTCAAGAGTTTCATATGTTCTTAATATACTTACATATTATCAGAAGCAAAAAGCAACATTGGGATCTATGAGAACATTTTCTTCCTTGAAATGACAACTGATCTTAGTGTTACTCAGCCTTAAGCAGCACCAAGGTTGGCTAAGTCATGCTCTTAGGAATTGTTTTAAGCAAGTCAACAACATGATGCTCAGTGGCTGGATACGCCACTGAGGGACTTTTCCTGATTGGATTACTACAGGTGGAAGACATACCTTAAATCTAGGCCACACCTTCTCATGGCAGCCCGTATAGATAAAGGAAGCTCTTGCTCTTTGTCAGCTTGCTCTAACTCTCACTTTGGGCTTTAAGCCCAAAGCCTAAAAAGAGGTCCTCATTTATAAAACCTTTAGACGGATGGACACATCAGTACTAATCTTACTGAACTCTCATCTAAGATGCTGTTATGCCCACATCAAGTGCCTAGATGCACACTTCTTTTACAGTTCAATCCCCAACCCCCCTCTTTTAAATTATAGACTCCTATTCTAGTTGGGATCAATATAATACAGTAACTGCAAAGGAAGCAGGTTACTGAAGAACCCAGGAAATAACATGTTTAGTACTAATTGCTAGGTTTGAGTACCGACACTAAAAGATTACCTAGTTCACTGGAGGTCTAGGCAAGATGGCAACCGATGTGTTATATTAAGAGAGACAGGACATACGAAGGCAACTTATAACCTATAAAGAAATTTCTAAGAATTTTATTAGTCTTACAAACTTACCTCAGCCAATTTGCTCAAGTCACAATGATTCTTGGGCAGTTGCTTTGCATAAACAGTTGATGTTTTGATATCCATATTAATTCTTTCCACTTCATTGAAAGCTAGCAGCTGGGAAGGCAATGTATTCTGGGATATATCTTCTGGGTGTGATGGGGCATTCAAAAGGAGTCCATAGATGATTTGGCGGATGGGCTGAGATATTCTGTGAGCATTTGGTCGCTGCATATTTTCTACTTGTGTGTGAAGAAAGGTCCTTCGGAGCCCCAAAGCATCACTGATGAAAGGTGGTAGCTGGCCTTTGGCCAGAGCTGCTAGTACCCACTCTGGTAAACCCAGATCCAAAGCGTCCGTACAGACATAACTACCACACTGGAAGAAGTCCTGCAGCTTCACCTGCGACTGCTGGTACTCCTCCATGGAGCGGCAGAGAAGTTCCTTAACATTGTCTCGATTCTTTTTGGGGAGAGACTTCAGAACGTCATCTAGTGCTTCAGTGAGGTCATCAAAATGAGACAACCAGTTCAGAAGTCCCAGAACTCGGTGATATCTCCTCCCCTTAGAACTAAGGGGTAGATGTACTTTACTTATGAATTTGTCCATGATGGGAAGATTAACATGGTCGTTTCCACATAGCACAGCAAAGAGAGGTAGTAGAGCTTTGTTCATGTTGTTGAAGTAATGGCAGAATGCATCAAGGGAAAAGCTTCTGGCAGGAATATAATGATCTTGTGTATCCTTAATAGTGTTCAGATTTCTCCACTGAAAGCTATTCAGTGAGCAAAACCCACTTTTCAGGTCAAAAATGCAAAAGTCACTATCCGATGATAGCACAGGACAATTCCAATGATTGGCAAGTGTCATAATGTCCCGATCTGCTTCTGAAAAGCTCTGCACGAAACATACCTTAAGCTTGATCAAAACCTGTATGAACACTTCTCGGATGAGTAAGGGGCACACATTCCCACCCCCACCAAGAGAAAGGGAACGGGCCGCTTGGATCTTCTCCTTAGCTCGATCCTTCAAAGTTGTCAGCTTTTTATCCGAAATGTCACATCCTCCATCTAATACAACATATGGACAGATACGACAAGCAAACAGTGATTCAAAGAATTTCTGTACAACATCTGAGAATGAATCATAGTCCCCTCCATACCTGAGCTCCAAGTCAGAATTGAAGCAAAGTCGGTGGAAGAGAGAATAGCCATCAATAATAAGTTTTGTGTTCCGCAATTTCAAATCAACAAAGAATTCATTACTATAATCTTCCACAAAGCTCATTAGTCCCCGGATACCCATGATGATCGACAGAACTCCCTGTTGAAACAATAAAAAAACCAATTTCAATTGATGGTCCTTTTGATGGCTATTCTTGGTTGTCAATCTGAGTATATCTAGAATCAATCAAGACCCAAACTGCCGGATACCCCACTGAGGGACTTTTCTTGATTGGATTATTGGAGGTGGAAGATGGACCTTAAATCTAGGCCACACCTTCTCACGGAAGCCCATATAGAGATAAAGGAAGAAATCTGTTTTGTGAGGGTCAAGGCCAAATGTCCTAAGCTATAAAAATGACAACCTAGTATAGGACACATAACTAAACCCCTGTTACAGGTTTTGAGTGTAGGGTACATTGGAGAGTAGTTTAAGCTAAGGGAAAACTCAGCTTTATGCTTCTAGGATCCCAAGTATGCAATTTCAACCTCAATTAGGATTCTTACACCCCCTTACTAATGGCCGATCTGGCTAACAACTCATAGGATTGGTATTACTGGTTTTCCCTCTCGCCTCTGGCTTCAAATATCGCTTAGTACGATGCTATGGTCAGCCTTGCCCTTGTTTAAAATCGTGAAAGTTTTGCCAACCTTGGAATTTTTGCATTTTGATTTTTGGGGGACTACCACATAAAAATGCATCCTTCTGAATTTTTTTTTTTTTTGTCTTTGGTAAAAGCTTAACATTATTGCACTTGATTTTTTTTTTTATCTCACTTCAGATCCACCTCGGCCAACATCTCAACACTTTTAACTCTGAATCGTCATTTCTTTCCCGGTCTGTCATGTGGTTTCTGCGAACTCACTGTAAACTAATGACTTGACCTTGAGCGGAGTAGCTCAAGGAATGCAAGCAAAGGGTCGGAAAAGGTAGGATCTAATTCCTCAACCACCGATCTTCCTACCTCAACCTGCTTCCGCCCGGCCGGCGGCTCACTTCACCAGCAGCAGCAGGTAGGAGCCCGGGGAGAAACGGCAGACCCGCCGGTGCGTGGAAGACCGCGAGCGGAAACAGGAAGTGCCGGGAAGCCTGACTCCGAGAAGCTGAGGGCTCTTCCTGGAGGAGAAAGTGCTTTCGGGCCGGGTGGTGGGAACTTGGTGTGAGAGGCTGAGCCATTCCTCTCACACTTGCGGCCGCCTCCTCGCCCTGCTCGCTTCACCCCGCCTCATAGGGTCCGGCGCGCTTCCGCTGGATTGGACGCCGGAACGTCGGCTTCCCAGCAGCCCCCGCGCCGTCTCCGTGGCGACGATGTTAAACAACCACTCCGGCCGAGGCAGCGAGCTCTAGGCTGACGGAGGCTTGGTCAGGCGCCGCCGGCCTGCTGGGGACCTGTAAAGGTAATGAAAGTGGATCTCGCGGGGTCCCACAGCCCCTGGACCCCATTCCCCTTCCGGAGACTAAGCCTTCTCGATATACATTCACCCGCTCTGCGAAAATTTAAGGTTTATTTGTTGAAGAGACAAGGAAGTTTTTTCGTTTTACCTCAGGGTTAGAGTTTACCTCTCATTTAGCAAAAACCTCAGGTCAAAACAGCTTCCTAGTTTTTGTTTTGTTTTGTTTTTTGTTTGTTTTTTCTTATTTTTTATTTTTGACATGGACATAAACCACTCAGTTCTTACCTGTGGTAAATACTTGGCTTTCTCTTTGCCTGCCCCAGCGGGATGGGTACCCCAGGGATGGTTCGCACAAAGTGGGCATCTCTCTGCTTTCTTCTAGTTCCTATTGTTTTCTTTCCTTTACTTGTCTTTGGGTCACATTTGGTATGCTGGACCTTTCTTCGCTCTCCAAACGTTTACTAATAACTGTATGTCAGCTGTTAGCTAGGTCCCAGGGATACAAGCATAACATGTGTCCCTAGCAGCCAAGTTCATCCACTGTCCTAGGTTCGGATCCAGGCTGCAGTGTGTGTACATTCCACGGATGCCAACTGAGATGAGGGTGACAGAGCTGAGTCTGTGTGGTTAGCCTGGAGAGGCTGCTCACACACTGCTGGGTTTATTACTCCATTACAAATAGAAGCTTTGGCCCTCCATCTTGATCAGCCCTTCATTAAGTGGGGAGTTTAATCACCTCTCCACATTGAGAAATCACCACTTTTATGCCAGTCAAAGAAGGAAACAGAAGGTACCTTTTAGGACCTATTCTTTAGATTCTGCAGATTTTAGTAACATTTCCTTGAGGAGAGGGGTATTGCTCTCCCTGGGACTAGGTCAAACCACAGATTAGTACATTATTTAAAGAAAACAATATTACAAATAGGTTTTATGTTTTGCAGTTTTTTTCTGTTTGAGTGACCTCGTAGGTTTTGTTGTAAATGTCAAGCCCACAGGTCATCACTATAACACTATTTTTTTCTTGTTGTTTTAGAATTGCTGGGTATGAAAACCTAATGCCAAGGTGTACATAATATTCAGCATAAAGTCCTATTTTCATGTAGATTTTAAACAAAAGCACAGTTTTCAATAAAAATTCAACACTTTGATGGAATGAGTAAAAGTGTGTTTTGTGGAATACCTACTCATGGGACAGTTCTGCCATTCATAACATTTCATAGCTCCTCCAGGAACTGTAGTTTTACCTGTAGTACACTTAGAGTGGGCTAGCTTTAAAAAGCAGTCGTAGGTCTGAGGTACATGTTGCTCCTTCTAATCCAGGAGATAGCTCTGCACCCAGTATGTATAATAGAAATGGAATCAGATCTTGCTTAAGATTGGGGAGGGGGCACTGAACTGATATCCTTCCACATAGGTAGTCTAGCAAAAAGATACCCCAAAACTGTGATTTTAAAGTCTACATGGGCAAAAATCAAAGGGAAGCTGAATATGTTAAGTCATGGTTTAATCCCAATTTACTCTGCACTGAGTCAAAGCAGACTGAGCAGGAGGAGAGCATCACCAGAAGTTGGCCTGTGTGTGCAGTAGAGGAAGCCATGGCCCGGGGTTTGCATTGGTTTTTAAGTTGATGGGGAGCATAAATATCTAACAAAATATGAATCATAAAACAAATATGCATTTCAGGAGTCAGTAAAAATGTGGCTCTAAACTGTTGTGATAAAGTTGCATGTATAAGGAAGGCTCTTTTTCTATGAGAGAGTGCCTTCTAGAATTTGCAGTATTTCATTTCACCCTACAACACACACACACACACACACACACACACACACACAGTGCATGAGCATTAGCTGGTGCGATAACACAAGGTACACTGCAGGTATCTTTGCCAAAAGCTTATACTTTTGTGTGTGTGTGGGAATCTTGTAGCTGCTTTTAGACATGATCTGGGTCGTTCCCATATTTCTGGCATCAATCAACACTTCCCGTTTGACTTTTCAAACATCAGCTCAGATGCCCAACTGTTGTTTCTGTGAATGAACAAGCCAGTTTTGTCGTTTGGAGCAATGCTGAAATTCCAAGAAACTGCTAAGTGTGTGAGCGGACCCACAGTCATTCCCGTGTACCCGACCACTTTGATTGCAAGAAGATATGTTCTTCAGCAGAAACTTGGCAGTGGAAGTTTTGGAACTGTCTATCTGGTGTCAGACAAGAAAGCCAAACCTGGAGAAGAGCTGTAAGTAATAAAATGCACAATGTGTGCATAGCCACGGGTTGCTTTAGAACACGGAGTCACCTCTGATCTGTACTCTGTATTGAACAGGAAACTTACAAACAGAAAAGGGCTTCATGGATTTCTGTATAAATGCCCCACCTCCATTTTACTTGAAGTCACAGGGCTTTGCTTTTAAAAACTGAGCTACATTCCCAGCCCCAGATAAGATTATAAAAATACAAACTGGGCGGTGGTGGCACATGCCTTTAATCCCAGCACTTGGGAGGCAGAGGCAGGTGGATTTCTGAGTTAGAGGCCAGCCTGGTCTGTAGAGTGAGTTCCAGGACAGCCAGGGCTACACAGAGAAACCCTGTCTTAAAAAAAAAAAAGATTATAAAAATATGATGCACATTTCAGAGCCAAATAAAGTAAGTATTCAAATGGCCAGAGAAGGTAAATAGGGTAGATTGTGTAAAAACGATTTTTAATGCGCATCACAGTCTCAATAGCAAAATATTCCTACTGACAGTGTTTGAGACTTCCTCAGTGGGAAAAGCTGAATTCTTTATTGTATTTGTCAGGATTCTCTAGAATCACAGAACTTATTGTAGTCTCTATATAGTAAGGGAATTTGTTGATGACTTACAGTCTGTAGTTCAACTCCCTAACAATGATCAGCAGCAGCTGTGAAAGGAAGTCCAAGGATCTAGCAGTTGCTCAATGCCACAAGGCAAGCAGGCCAAGAAGAATCGTCTTTCTTCCAATGTCCTTATGTAGGTCTTCAGCAGAAGGTGTGGCCCAGATTAAAGGTGTGTACCACCAAACCTGGATCTGGGACTTGCTTTGTCCCAGATGACCTTGTACTCAGAGATCTCCTTGCCTTAGTCTCCTAGGATTCATAGTCTCTATGCCTAAGATTTCTATGCCAAGATCCAGGTCAGAATCTTGTATCTCCCAGCCTCAAGATTAGGGTCACAGGTGAGCCTTCCAATTCTGGATTGTAGTTCATTCCAGATATAGTCAAGTTGACAACCAGGAATAGCCACTACATTCATGATGACTATTTTTAGAAATGCTACAAAATGCAAATGAACAGTAATTCACATGCAAGATAAATGGGATGTACCGAAGAAAGAGTGCATTTTCATTGGCTTCTCTGGAAGAGAGCGTCAGAATATGTAGTCAAAGCTAGAAATTTCAAACAAATTGATTACCTCATTTAAAACTAGTTCACATTAGTGGTACCCTTGTCACCTTTCATTTTGGTCAAACCCTATAAACTCTCCCAGTAGGGGAAAACTCCTGTTTTCTATTTGTTGTAGTTAGCAGTTCATTGGAACTGAAGTTAAGCTGGGATGGTGGTCCAGCTGGTGAAGGGTGAGGACCTGAGTTTGATTTCTAGAACTCACATAGACGGAGCTCGGTGTGGTGTTGCATGCAGCTGAGCTCCATGCTCAGGAGCTGGGCACTGATGGGTCCCTAGGGCTTGCTGCCTGGCAGCCAAGCCAACCTGACAAATGTCTGCTCTAGTGAGAATTCCTTCCTCAGAAACAAGGTTGACTCCTGGTCAGTTGGTCTAGTGTCTCTCTCTCTCTCTCTCTCTCTCTCTCTCTCTCTCTCTCTCCCTCTTTCCCTCTCTTACACACACCCCATGGGAAGAATACAAAACAAAGGATAGGACAGTGCCCTCAAGAAATCCCTTTGCCCCTAGAAGATCAAGCTTCTATCCCAGTGTCTGTTTTCTTCAGCAGCATCTGGCTCCTGTAAGTTCTTCCTATTTCTCTCCTTGGCTTGACAAATGATTTCCCATGTCTTGTTGTGTTGTATGAATGATAAAGATGTTACCAATGCAGCCAGGCAGTGGTGGCGCACGCCTTTGATCCCAGCACTTGGGAGGCAGAGGCAGGTGGATTTCTGAGTTTGAGGCTAGCCTGGTCTACAGAGTGCATTCCAGGATAGCCAGGGCTACACAGAGAGACCCTGTCTCAAAAACAAAACAAAACCAAAACAAAACAAAAACAAAAACAAAACAAAACAACAAAAAAAGATGTTACCAATGCTTTATTTTAAAGATCAGCTTGAAGAAGTTGTGATTGAGAACTTGTCATTTCCTGTCAGTTCCAGTGTGTAGAAGGGCAAAGGCTGGCGGCCATCTGGGTTTCCTAGAGCATGAGTTACACTCTGTATTTGTTAGTTCTTAGTGCCGTGACAAAGCGGTTTTGGAGACGAAGGTTTGTTTTGCCCCCGAGTTTGAGCACACGCATCCATTCCTAGTAAGGTGTGGTAATAGAGTGTAGAGCTGCTGGTCACATCATGTCCACAGTCAGGAAGCAGAGCATCTCCCCATCCTCTCTTTATTCAGTCCAGGATCACAGCCCATAAAACGAAACTATCCGTGTTAGGGGATTTTTCCCCCAGATAAACCTCTCTAGAAAGGCCTTCACAGACGTGCCCAGTGATCTGTCTCCTAGGTAAATTCTAAATCCTGCCAGGCTGATAATGAAGATCAAATACCACGTGCTCATTCTGCAAAGGACTTCCCCCCCTCAGTCCTAAAAGTGGTCTCCTAGCCACACAGAGTGAAGGCCAAACTTCTGATAACTACTAGATTTAATTATGTTCTAAAAGAGAATAGTCTAGCTCGTAAATTTTGGTTTATATTAGTTTTAAAATGACCCCCCTCTTACCCCCACACTGTTGACACTTGGGTTTTTGGTTTATGAGATGGATATATCATTAGCACCCCTCATTATCCAACAATCTGTTTTTTAGGTAAGCCTTTGACACCTGCTTCATGCACCAGACCACAGACAGAAGGAAGTGATGTCATAACTAGGCAAAACAATGTTTTCTAAGATTTTTATAATGTTATGATTGCTATTATCTTAGTGGAGCAGGCCAGATATCCCTAATGTTAAATATTAAAAGAATTGAGTTTAATAGCCCCTGGACTAGAATGAAGACTTTTATGATTGGCTCCAGTAATATATGTAATATACTCATACAATCAACTTGAAAATCTGGACTACAGTTTCTGACCTCCCAACAGAGTCTTGCAGTTCATCACTTTGCCACTTGGGGGCACCACACCATCATTGACATTTTGTGTATATGGGGAACTTTAATTACACTGTAAGTGTAAATACCACTTTCCTTTAAATTTTTTATTGCTCTCCGACTAGCAGTGGGATAAAAATAAAAACTGCAGGCATTACGCTTGATTGGTTCGTGTTTGGAGAGAGTTTTCTTTGGGCACAGATATCTGACATTCTTTTTTTAGTTATTGCAGTAATAAGATTAAACTGTTATATTATGTAGTGAATGAGCAAGCTGTTTCTTCCATTATGACATTATGCATCATGAAATTTAGAAATCTATTTTGGTGAATATTTTCTTTCATAATTATAAACACTCTGGTCTAATGGTTGTAATTATGTTCTAAAAGAATATTATAGTTCATAATTTTAGTTTATATTTTCATTAAGCTGCCAAAGCTTTTTAAAAGAAAATCCCAATGGTCTTTGATACATAAAATTATGTGCATTTATGGGATGCTATGTGATATTTCAGTTTATGTATACATTATATAATGTTCAGATCAGGATAAGTATATCTCTTTCCTCAAATACCATTTCTTTGTGGGGAAGACATTACAGTACACTGTCATTAGTGTGCAGTCATCTTATCATGAAATGGGACTTAGCTCTCCTACTCTTTTTTTTTTTTTTAAGATTTTATTTTATTTATTATATGTAAGTACACTGTAGCTGTCTTCAGACACTCCAGAAGAGGGCGCCAGATCTCGTTACGGATGGTTGTGAGCCACCATGTGGATGCTGGGATTTGAACTTATCACCTTCGGAAGAGCAGTCGGGTGCTCTTACCTGCTGCCCTCCCCGTCTCTGCTAAGCATTGTGTGTCCCTCTATCTCCTTCACTCTCTTCTCTACGTCTATGAGATAAACTCGAGGATTCCACATTTGCTAAGATCCTGTTAGCATAGTGCCTTCCAGTTGTATCCATGATGCTGTAATGACAGGACTTTATCCCTTTAAGACTGTGAGGTATTTCCATGTATGCCTTTACTTCCTTACCTATCAGTTGGTGGATATGCCATTTCTTGCTTCCTAGGAATACTATTGCAATAAACATGGGAATGTAGATGTCTCTTTGCACAGACTTTCCTTGGTTTGTGCTTATTGGTGGGATTACTAGACCATAAGATAGTCCTGTTTTTCATTTTCTGAGGACTTCCCATTGTCTTTCATAATAGCTGTACTAATTTATGTTCCCACCTGCAGAGTGTGTTTCTTTTCCTCTGTCTCCACACCAGGACTTGTTTTCTTCTGTGTTTTTGATCATCATCATCATCATCATCACACTAAGTATAAAGAAGTAGTATCTTATTGTGGCTTTAAGATTCATTTTCCTAGTGATTAATGATGTTGAGTACCTTAGCACTTATCTGTCAGCAATTGGCATGTATTCTTTTGAGAGAAGTCTCTATCTCTTGTTGTTTTAAAGATGAAAAACTTCCAATTCCTCAAAGAAATGTCCTCAAGACCATGCTTCAACTTCAAGGGCCCTTCCCTCCTTGGGGCATGCTTGGCTGTACTGTGTGTCTTTCAGAGTCATAGCGAGCTGATTTTCCACTCAGTCAGGCATACAAAATGTCCGCAGAGCCAGGAGTAGCTACTAGAATGAACTGAAGAATAACAGCAGAGAGAAGTAACAGTAAAGAGGAAGAGAGGGAGAAAAGCAAGCCCAGTTATCTGACCGAGCGAAGTGAAGCTTTGCCATCAGCCCAATTCTCCAGAAGACGTCTCTGGCTTGTGCAGTGTACTGGGACATAGAATCACCTTCTTGCGTGGACATAAGGGAACCTAGGTCTTTGCAGAACACAGCGTGTTTGAATTGGGCTTCTGGACTCCAGGCCTTAGCTCCCCTCGTATGCCGAGACAGCCCGTGTTAGAAAGTGAGTTGCATCTGGTTAAACAAGAGAACTCTGCAACTTTGATGCTAATTGAGTTCAAAGCTTATCCCAAGCAGTGACTCTTTTCTTCTTGCTGATGGTTCTGGGAAACCCTGAATATTTAAATCAGAAGTAAAAATAATTCTGAACAAAGTCAGTGGAATAATTTGACAGTTATTCACAACGTCATCATGTGAATTTCATTCAAGGCAACTCTGTGGAAATTCTCAGTGTTTCTGTCTTGTAAATGGCTCTAGGTACACACGCAACATCTTGAGGACTCTTCTTTCCCATACTGAAAGTAATGTGCAAATACTCTATGAGAAGTGCTATTGTGCCTACAAAAGCAGCAGAACAAGTGATGCATCCTTTGGGTTTTCTCCGTTTGGACAGGGAAGTTAAAAAACAAAACAAAACATAGTTTTGCCTCATAGATGTGTGGCAGGGAACAAAAGAGACTCACTCTTCACTGGAACTTTTGTGTGCTTTGGCTAATATTGGGGAATGGAGAGACACAACAAAAATTTAAAAGGAAAACAAAATAAAAACAAAACAAACCCCCAGATAAGAGCTATTGGTTACCACTTACTGCTTACTGAATCCTTAGGACCCTGGAACACATAGTAGTGGTCCTTACCTCTGGCTCAACAGAAGACTCACACTTCCAAAGTATAGATGCTTGAGTCATGCCAATAGATGCTGTGCGGCCTGGAATCTGGCATGGGTCTCTTGAGCACTTACAGGTGGTCTGAGTGTGCATCCAGTGTTGAAAGTATCCAGTCTAGAGAAGCCAAAGATGCTGATTTCATAATCATAAGGAAGAAGTTGGTATATATGCCTCGCTGGGGCAGTAAAAAGTCTTGGTTACTGTGACATATCTCAGATCCATCTAAGCTTGCCAGTTCCAATAATAGGCAGGGTTTCCTGGGAAGGATTATTTCATATGAAGCCTGAAGTATTTGTTAGAGGTAGTTGTTTTCATGCCTTATTGTGTGTTAGAATTGTGAGGAAGGCACCTTCTTCCTCCTCCTCATCTCCCTCCTCCTTTTCCTCCTCATCTCCCTCCTCCTCCTCCAGAGTTTCTGACTGAGTAGCACTGGTGGGAGGAGCTCAAGAACTTACAGTGCTGGGGCTGTTCCTGGTTCGGAGAAGATAACACTTGAAGGTATGCTGAACTCTACCACCGTGTAGCAACAATTCTGTTCCACCCACAAGACCCTAAAGTAACATAGGACTTCAGTGTGAATATAAGAATTCTGCATCAAGCACTAAGATTTAAGTCTTTTCCAAGATTACTAAATACTGTATAAAAGTATTATTTTAAGAGGATGGAGAGTTGGCTCAGCGGTTAGGAGTACTAGCTGCTCTTCCAGAGGACCTGGGCTTGATTTCCAGCATGCACATAATGGCTCATAGATGTCTATAACTCCAGTCCCAGGGTATCTGATGCCCTCTCCTGGCATCTGAGGGCACCAGGCACACACATCACACATCTACATGCAGGCAAAGCACCCTGTTTTAAATTACTGCATAGTAACTCACTGGGCTGAGTTACTATCACATGAGCCCCTCTGCTGGCTATGGAGGCCCTTTTCTTATACAAGATTGTTAGTTGTATCTGTTAGGGTCCTTAGAGAGGGGTTATCTTG
This sequence comes from Mus minutoides, assembly GCA_902729485.2. Lineage (NCBI taxonomy): Eukaryota > Metazoa > Chordata > Mammalia > Rodentia > Muridae > Mus > Mus minutoides. The sequence continues at coordinate 407,953 of LR750273.1, forward strand.
TCTCTACTAGTGTACCCTCTCTGCAGTGACATAACTGTGTAAGCTGATGAGGACCTCTGCTGCAGTCACTGTAAGTTGCAAGCACTCTGCCTCACTCAGTGGATATTTGAGACTCAGACATAAATTATGATTATATTTGCCAAGAGGATCAGCTATAATTAGAAAGGACTTAATGTTTTTGAATTTACTTATGACACACTAAGAGATGGAGGAAAACATGTTTATTTTGTAAGGTGTGAACTAAAACTCACTCCCTTCTCTGTATAATGTTTCACCATGCATTAAAAAGGAAAGTATTTCTTCTCAAGGATTCGTACACTGATGTTAGTAGCTCAATATTACCAAATTCAATTTCAAGTGGATATTCTTTCCAGAAGGCATAATTTTACAATATAAGTCAATTTTCTTCTGAACTATATTTTATTAATTATTTAAGAATTCCATACAATGCATTTTGATCATATTCACCCACGTTCCTCTTCCTGACTTCCTCCCAGGCCCACCCTCCCCTTCTTATTCCCTCTTATTTTAAACATGACCCACTGAGAGTCCAGTTTGTGCTGCTCAGATAGTCATGGATATAGAGTCAGACCACTGGATTGTGGCCAGCCTACCAGGGCTCAACACACTTACAAACCTGGCTCTTCCTACTCCAGACGCCTGTCAGCAGTTAGTCAGTTAGGAGTGGAGGCAGGGCTAGAACTTCATGACTGAACTTGACTGAATTAATCTTGGTAACTCCAATTAAACTGTCTCTCTTTCTCTGTGTGTGTCTCTCTCTCTCACTCACACACACGTACAGTATATATGAAGCTTATAAAATGCCACTATGCAAATCCGTGTTCATTTCCTCAACAATGAACTCTAGAAAACAAACAACCCTAAAAAACCAGCTACCAGATGACCCTGCTATATCGCCCCTGGGTATGTAGCCGGTCTGTTTCCTAGTGTGCATGTTCATCCACTTTCATTCCATTGTCATTACTAGGATATAGAAACAGCATAAGTGCCCATCAACTGTTGGAAAATATAGTGTCTATATACAGTGGAATTTTATTCAGCTGTGAAGAAAAATGAATTTATGAAAATTTTGAGTAACTGGACACAGCTAGAAAACATTATTGTGACATAACCCAGATCCAAAAAGAGAAACATCACGTTATCACTCATAACTTAGCATGACATCTTTAGATTTGTATGTTTAACTTAACATCCAGGAAACTAGACAGAGACCATTGCTAAGGAGAGGGTAAAACATGAGGTGGGAATAGAACACGTGATATGAAGGGGAAAGGTGGACCGGTTTCAGGGAGGTTTAAGTGGGGAAAGGGATGGAAGGGTGGGGCACAGGAGGGGCTGAGAAGGAGAGAGAGGGAATAACAAGTCAGGGCTTAGCAACTAAGTTACGAGCTATTTAATTGCTAGCAGCCATCAGCAAAGCCTGTATTTATATATTGTGCCTACTAATACAACTTAGTGGATTTTTCTGTTAGATTAGTCATTTTAACATGTGCTCCCTGTTTTTGAGTCGTCCTAAGAACTCATCAGTGGGGTTAATGGCTTACCTTTGAGCTCATTCCATATGCCATATTAAAGCTATCATTTTTATGTTATGGCCAGTTCTCTGCAGCTGGGATCTGTGAAGGAAGACCAGGGATGATGAGCTAATTTAATAGTGGTTTATGGAGTGGAGAATCATGAAATCAAGTTAGAGGGAATCCAGGGTTTCTTCAAGTATTGCCTTGCCCGCTATCAAAACAGTTTTCTTCCATTTTATTATATAATGATCATTTTTCAAAAATGCCAATCTTCTATATAAATTATACTACGAAAATGTACTACAATTATTTTTAAAATGCTGAATGAAGTCCTGGGCAATTCCATCCTTGGTAAATCCAGTAAGGATAGACTTGAACTTGGCTTCAACTGTGGCCTTTGCCAGTTCCTTGACTGTAGAAGACTCCGACTGTAGAAGGCTCAAAACTAAGCTGTGGTCATCTTCCAGTATGCGGGGTTTGGGAAGGAGTGAACAGGAGACGAAAGTACAAAGTCAGACGGTTATTTTTCCTTATTTCAAGGGTGATAAGGAAGCCAGTCTTGCAAGGTAGAGGACTTTCCTCAGCCTCTACTGCAGATTTTAGATCGAAGAAACCTCCTGCTTTCCTTCTGCATTTATAGACCAGAGATGGCTAGTCAAGAAAATAGTTTAGGTGAATAGGGCCTCGGGAAGCCTTGAGTTTCCTTTGCCTGTGGCAGGAGGCTGGCGAAGCTTGTTTTGGAGACAACACTCAAGTACCCTTTCTTAAAAACGATGTTGTTATTATGAAAGGAAAACAAGTGATTGCTTTCAATGCTACACTCTTACCATTGTTGATGGTGAAAGAGTACATTCAGAAGACTAATGTTAGCATTTAGTCTAGGCTCCGCCCCAGTTACCTGGCAACAGCCAGGAGTGTCTGACTCACTATAAAAGGGGCTGCTTGCCCCCTCCTCTCTCTTGTCTTCTTGTTCTCTCTCTGACCCCTCTCTCCCCGTTCCCCTCCCTCCTCTCCACCCTCTCATGGCCAGCCTCTACTCCTCTACTCCTCTGCTCTCTGCCTTTCTCTACTACCCTCTCAGCACCCCTCCTATTTATTTAGAGTTTCAGACTGTTTAAATTCTGCGTGCCGTTTGGCCTCCCGGTGTGCTTGTTTTGTGAAGTTTTGAGTAGGGAAGTTAATGGTTCTGCCAACACTCAATAATACCCCTGAAGGAAATTAGGAACATTCATTGAAATATATGAAAATGGGGGAAGGGCTGGGTGGATGGCTCAGTCAGTAAAATACCAGTCTTGTAAGCATAAGAAACTCGGTTTGGGACTGGAGAGATGTCTCAGTGGTTAAGAGCACTCGCTGCTCTTGGGAAGGTCCCGAGTTCAAAACCTAGCAACCACATGGTGGCTCACAACCACCCATAATGAGATCTGATGTCCTCTTCTGGTGCCTCTGAAGACAGCTACAGTATACTTACATATAATAATAAATAAAATCTTAAAAAAAAAAAGAACTCTGTTTGATTCCCCCAAACCCTCTAGGCATGGTGAGCATGATGGCTTGTCCCTATCACTGCAGCACAGGGAAGGCAGAGATAGGCAGATCTTAGGATGTACTAGGTCCTTTTTATTGTCCTTTTTGACTAGCCAAATTAAAAAAAAAAATTTTAAAAAGGATGAGGTTTGCATGTCAAGCCTATTAATTTTTTCCCTTGTTTTTTCACTCAGTTAATGAATATTTTGGCATGAAAGCAAAATATTCAAGAACAAAATCTTATGAATCTAGCTGGCTCAAATTGTTTTTATTTTTCTCACTGAAAGGACTTTTTTTTTAAATCAAAGAAAAAATATATCTATGTAATCATCAGCAAGAGACTGTTTTAAATATGGTCAAGAAGAAGCCCAAGAGTATAGTAGTCTAAGGTTCTCCTGGCTGAGCAGCCAAGTCTAAGGTCCTCATGACTGATGAGGCTCAGGCTGTTCAGTCTCTCCTAGGTGCCACACACAGTCCCCGGCACTGCTGTATTCAGGTGTCCTTCCTGCTTGGTACCCAGCAGGCAGTTCTTCTAGGTGTGCCTTAGCTCTCTTCTAGCTGAGAGCCAGCCAAGAGAGGCATGCTCTTTACTTCCAGACTGACCTACTTCCTCTCCCACCCAGGCATCCAGTTGGAGAGAAGCTGGGGGCAGTTGGATTGGCACCCAGATTTAAACTCTTTTGAACTGAAAAGTTCAGTTGTTGTGGCACCCACCTTTGAGTAACTTTGAGTTAAGCTGCACGCATGACCTGAACTTTAGAGACAAACAAGGAGGAGAGCGTTCTCACATTAAAGTTTGTTCCTGGTTCAATCTGTTCCTCTTCAACTGACTTGGCTTTCGGGGGAGGGGTGGGAAGTAGGAAAGGTTTAGTTGCCATGCCACCCCATCTAGAGACTCAGGTGGGAGAGCTGCAGACTCTAGGTCTGCCTGGCCTATAGACTGAGTTGAAAGCCAGAAGAGACGACTTAGTGAGAGAACCCTTCCCTTTCTCAATATAGAACATGAAAACAGGGCTGGGGTGTAGTAGAGCAGTTGCTTACCATGTGCAAGGTCTTGGCTCAGCCCTCATTTCTGCAAACAATTAATCAATCAAAGATCCAGCATGTGACTAAGAACTTCTTGGTTAGCTTTTCCTAAGCTTGCTTTTTTTTTTTTTAAGAGTAGTTTGTAAATGTTTGTTTACATGGTAAGTAAACATCATTAATATCAAAGATTTTTAAAGTAGCCAGTGTCCTCTACTTATTCTCCACTGAATAAATAATCTCAGAGTATTAAAGATAAGCATTTAATGTTATGTGTCCTTCAGTGCTTTGAAATACTAGGGAATTGGGTATCTGTTCATAGCCTGCTAAGAACACAATGGCTGCTCATTCCTCAGCTGCCCTTTCAAGCCCTGTGACCTAGTACTTACAAGTACCAACAAATGATGTGCTGCAGAACATACTGAGAACTATAGTTAGGTGGTTATATGACAAACTCAGCTAAAGTTTCAATTGCTAAAGCAAACCGTGGAGGGTGAAGGTTAGTTCAGTTGGTACACCACACATGAAGCACTGGGGTTGACTCCTAGCACTGTGTAAACTAGACATTGTGGTGCACAGCACTTGGGAGGCTGAGGCAGGAATATGGGAGTTCGAGGTCATTCTCAGCTATAAAATCAGTTTGAGATCAGCCTGGAATCATGACCCATCTTAAAATAAACAAGTTAAATCTAAAGGAACTTTAAGGATGATGGATGTGTCATTACCATGGCTGTTTGATGTACATGAGTGTGTACATCAAACTTTTTTTTGGGGGGGGGGTCGAGATTGGGTTTCTCTGTGTAGTCCTGGCTGTCCTGGAACTCACTCTGTAGACCAGGCTGGCCTCGAACTCAGAAATCTGCCTGCCTCTGCCTCCCAAGTGCTGGGATTAAAGGTGTGTGCCATCACTGCCCGGCATGTCAAACTCTTTAACTATACACTTAATACAGGTATGGAGTGTACCAGTTCTACCTTAATAATTACCATTTGAAAATCCAAACTCTAAACAACCAAGAATGTTCAGCTGGTCGAATTCGCTAATGGGGATCATCATGGAATTTAGTAAATTAAAATGATTTTTTTAGCCTTAAGGTCATTCTAATTAACCTTATTACTTTTAGTTTAGTGAGAAATGATAGAATTTATTCAGTATGACCTTTGTTGAGCATGTGGGAAGGGAAGGCTGAGATGTAGTTACTGTTATCATATGAACACACTACTTTTCTGAGTCTTGAGGAGTGGAAGCTTCAGAATCTCGAGTCTCTTATCAGAATGTCTTTGGAAGTAGGTTTTCTTAGCCTTGCCCACATGAGCTAGTCACTTAGCATTTTAATTAAACTTTGGCCCAAGTTTCTCCTTTCTCATTAATTTTATTTGTAGAAATCTTTTCAAAACGGATCCCTTAGTTTTCCCATCCCCTGCAGATGTGTGGCCCAGCTGTCCTTCACTCTATCCCTACACTAGGTTCTGCCTCCTGGGTCTATGACAAATACATATGCTATGAATTTCGAAACAAAGCTAGTCCCATTTCTTATATTTGACTTGCTATTCAGCGATCATCTGCTTTTTCTTTGTGTTGCTGTTTAGATGTGTAAGTGCCACAATTGTTGAGCTTTGGTCAGCAGTAGCATTTTCAGAGTTGTTTTCGAAAAAAGAATTGTGAATACTGCCAGGGAGATGACCCAGGGGATGAAGTGCTTTCTGTGCAGATGTAAGGCTCTGAGTGTGGGTCCCCAAAACCCAGGTCAAAGCTGGGCATTGCAGTATGTGCCTGTAATCTGTAGGCAGAGGCCAAAGGATTGAGGAGGGTGTCACTGACCAAATACTCAGCGGAGCTCTGGGTTCAGTGAGAGACCCTGCCTCAAAATAAGATGGAGGGCAATGAGGGAAGACACCAGTGCTGACCACTGGGCTCTCCATGTGTAGACACAGGCTAGTGTGCCAACAGGTACAGTATGCATAAACACACGAGCACGCACACATGCTCGAAAACAGACACACACACACACACACACACACACACACACATATGGGGCTGGAAAAGAGACAGACAGACAGACAGAGACTAGAAGATGGGTTAGTGATAGACATTCAACATTACTTATGGAATGAAAGATTTGGTCCTTCCATATGGATTGGATTTAACCTATTGAATTTTAAGTAGGGTCTGTCTATCTTTAAAGTAATTGAATACTGAGTTTATTAAAAGGATAAATAAATGCTGAAAGAGTTCTGAAAACTGAGAGCAATAGATAATTTCCTCCAGTAAAGCTTACTTTGGCATTGTTCTGCACTCGTGTGCATATGTCTGTCTGTCTGTGTCTATGCAAACACGCACACGTGTACCTGTGAGTTTGTGTGTATGTACCTATGTGAGCATGTGCTTGCATTCTTGAATCTGTGGTTTTTCAATTTGCTACTAGTTCCATTGGCCAAGCTGTGCTGAACTCATACCAAACCCAGGGTTCTGATGGAGGAAGAGGTTGGGCTAATCCTTCCTTACACTAGAAGTGCCCAGAGGGAACTTGTACTTCATGAAAATGCAGAAGGTGTTTCTATGCCTCCTCCTTGAGAGGCTCACACTGAGAGAGAGCCAGGGCTGATGCAGGGGTGTCCCCTCAGCAGCTGCCTCTGGCTCCTCTTAAGCCATTAACCAGACTCCCTCCAGGATTCCTTAGAAACTGTGTGCCTGCCTGAATAATTTATCACACGACAATCAATTATTCATAACTCATTATTACAACTGAACTAAAATCTAAAGGTGGAATCGGTCTGCCACTTATGAATATCCAAGAGATCATCAGGATACCGCCGTGGAGTTGACATCCTCGCCAGCCCCTCTGCCTGTTCATATCTCTGAAGGGATTCCAAAGAGAACAGCCTGTGAGACGGAATCAGTATTCATGAAAGTGACAGTCACCTCCCCTCTGGTCCTCACGCTGTCTGTCTTTTGAATTCTGGCCTCATTACACCTACAAATAAAGTCTCAGTCTGAGGGAATATAGAAGACATTTATAGCTCTTTTGGTTTATGAAATCATTTTTAGGAACTCCACAGAGATATAAAAGTTGCCTATAAACTGTCATTTCTGAGGCAAAATAATAATGGGTTTCATTATGACACTTCATTCATGTATGCAATGTATTTTGATCACATTAAGCCCTCTTTGCTCTGTCTTGCCCTCCTCCTAGTTCCGTGGTCTCCCACCTTTTCCAATTCCCTTTCTGTGTTCATATCTTTTGTTCTTTTTAATGACCTAACCAATTTGATTAGAGTTCTTATAAGCATCTTTCTAAGAGAGTATTTGAAGAGCACAATGACTAACTCAGCAGTGACCACACCACTGAAGAAAGTGTCTCTCTATCCTATAGTGACTGCTAACTGCATATAGATCTGGGGGGTACCTAGTGAACCCTTCCATACTCTGTGACAGTATGTTTCCTAAGCCAGTCTTGTGCAGTCCTTAAGCAGGTAATCACAGCTAGTGTGCTAGAGAGTGCTAACCCACTTTAAAGTTGTCTGAGTGCGTATCTTCCACACCAGACCATATACAGTGTTCCAGAATGCAGGCCTTATGAGTTTAATGATTTACTATTTAAAAGAACGTAGGGTTATTTTAAGGCAGATGTGAACATGCCATGAAGCAGAGTAAAAGTTTGTGTGTGGTTTTTAAATTTAATTTTTAATAGGTTATACAGCTTCATGGTTCATATAAAAAAGATTGTAAAAAAACAAAACAAAAAACAAAAACAAAAACAAAACCCCTCACCTCATTCCTGTCGTCTGTTTCTCAAATTCTCACACATGCCCTCCACCACAGAGCTATTATTGGGAATTTCCTGGGCAAGAGAATGGAGAGATGGCTCAGTGGATACGTGCTTGAAGCAAGTAAGAGGACCAGAGTTTGGATCCTCAGATTCAGTAGAGTCTGTAACTCCACTGGAAGCTTCTCAGCAAGCCTGGCTCATGGGGCTGGGGCTAGATCAGATCTCACTGACGCCCTGAGGTCGGCCCTCCCCTTCTCTGTTTCTGTCTATCTTTCTGTCTTTGTTTATCTGCCTGTCTCTGTCTCTTTCAGTGTCTCTGTCTACTTCACATGCACATACACAAACACAATACACATATTCACACACACACACACACACACACACAGAGTGCACACTTGTAACTGTAGTGCTTTGCAGGTTGGGGCAGGTAGATTGCAGGTCAGCCTGGGCTATGTCTCAAAACAAAACAAAACTCAAACCAAATCTAATAAGAAAAAAGGAATTTATGAATATGGATGCTCCCTGAACTGATTCATAATGCATGAACATCTTCAGAATATGGAGTCTTATTTTCCATTTCTCCCTTATAATTTCTAGCATATTACATATTTATATTTGGTTCTTTTCATATATCAAAACATCTAGGACATCTGTCCATATTGTACATGGGAACACCCCATTCTCCCATTCTTTTTTTTAAAGTAGATACGTTAAATAGTATGTTCCATGGTAAGATTGAAGGTTGGAGATTCCTATTGCTATTCATTTTGGATTGTTTTAAATCTTTGGTTATTGCAAATACTGCCACAATGAATAAGCCTGAACATCTGTCATTTCATAAATATGTCACAGTTTCTTGCATGAATTTTTAAGATAAAACATGAGATTTTGGGAACATGCCCTGCCAGTTCTATTCCAGGGGGATGAGCTAATACTCTGCTGTTAGGGGTGCTAACTGTGAGAAGCCCTGCTAGGGCCTGCTAATGGGCCTGGTGACAGGATCAATTTTTAGTCTCTGAAATGACTCCTCTTTGAAGTGAGGGTGACAACAGCTGGTTTGCTGTCCTCTGCTTTCCTGGTTATATAAGAAAAGGCATAAATCTGGTGGCACATTATGTATAAGCAGAGACCACATAAAACTTGCAGACATTTGATCCACTGTGACGTTTAGAGCAGTAACCACCTCGGTGTCTGTCCTGTCACCATAGTCTCCAGAGCACCAAACACTGTCGTTTGGGAACACTGGTAGATTTCCCATTTTAAAAACAGTTCCATGGCGAAACACAGCTGTATTATCCTGGGTTCTATAAAGGTAAAGCAGACTCCTCTCTGAGGGACTCTTCAGAAACTTAGATCTACTGAGGCAAGGTGTGGCACAAAGACCTTCATGGATCTCACAGCAGTTCCCAGATGTGTTTGACCTGTTAGTTGTCCCTCCAGCCCAGGCCTTGTGAACACTGGTAAACTGAGGAGCATTGCTGGGGGGTTCCTGACAGTGCTGGACATCGTGGTGAAATCAGATTCCCAACACACAACACACATAGTGTTGCTGAAGATGGAATCAGATAAGTAAGAATGCAAGTCCTGTTTTAAAGGTGGTCATGGTGAACAGCAGATGGTGGTAAAGCGACATGCAGATCAACTATCATCACCTGGCAGGATTTCTAATGACAACATTAATTCAAGGTCCAAAATGTCTTTATTTAATTAAGCTTTACCAATACTTTATTTAGTTTTACTGACTAAATGAATGAAAGGCTAAATGTGGGTCATTAACATACTCTTAATTTCTTTCTAGGAAAAGCACAGATCAGCTGAGAAATGAGCTTGGCTAAATCTTTTTAACTTCATGGACCATTTTCTGTGGGGTGGGATAGATTTGTGTGGTCATGTCCTCAGGTTATTAGATGGAGGCTCCTATTTTATGTGTATGCACTGATATATGTGTGCTCTCATTCTTAAAAGAAAAATGGGAGCCTCCACTGTCCACAGGAAGGGCAGAGAGCAGCTGCAGTCCTGTAGCAAGCACCTAATTGATGCTGCTAAGGATACTCTGAGATCCTAGTGATGAAGCAATCATGTCAGTTAAACAGACACATAGCCTGAGAATGCAGTGGCCGGTGGGGTGATACACCAAGATCTCATAGAGGCTGGCAGGGATATGTCTCTCTTCCATTCCTTTTATGGAAGAAAATGCCGAGGGCCATGCAGGAAAAATGGCAGATGGCTTTAGAACTCAGGGAATGCAGCCCACAGGTTACCACAGCCTCTTGGGTGGGTCTCGGTGTGGCACGGCCCGAGGATCATGTGCCTTGAGGACTTCACGCTGCTGTGGAGTTCTGCTGTTTGCTGCCCTCACATCCCTCTTAATCTAAGAATTATATGGAAACTTTAAGGGGGGGGGCTTCCAGTCCCTCACTGGGCAATATCTCTGGTACTCACTCTACTAATGCTTGATCTCTTTCAGGCATTGCTGCTGGAGCAGATTATAATTATATCACCACCCTAAAGAAGAACTTAGAGATGTAGATTGTCAGCAGTGACCATTACCCTTAGAAAACATTTGGAAAAATAACATTGCTAGTGAAGCTAGGTTGAGATGTTTTTACTACTGGCTCAACTCTTAGGGAACAATATGAAGTTCAGAAAGGCACACACCATAAAGGGTCCCTAGCTTAACTTATGTGTATGTGTAAGGCTTGTGTGTCTTCTGGGTTGGAACACTTTTCCTTCCATCCATCAAGTGTGTGTACATATGTATACATGTAAAGCTTGTCTGGGTGTGTGTTGGCGCTTGCTCCACACGCCAATGGTGTATGTGTGTCTGTATGTCTATATGTCTGTCTGTCTGTCTGTCTGTCTGTCTGTCTGTGTAAAATGCTTGGCGCCTGCTTGCTCTAACCATTCTATGTGAAAATGTGTATATGTCCATCTGTAGGTCTGTATACATGTATGTATGTATGTGTGTGTGGCATGCATGTTTATTTGTGCACATGAAGTTATTGTAACTCTGCTTTTTCATCCACTCAGCAGATGTATGTGTGTTTGTGTGTGTGTGCACGTGTGAATTTTCTCTTTCCTTCTCTTTCTCTCTGGCCCCAGGGGTTAAAAGAGTTCATAATTTTTCTGCTGGCCACAGGAGTGCCAGCCCTAGTAAATTAAGCTCTGTTCCCTCAGAGAAACTCGGCTGAGTGACTTCTCTAATCACCGGCTGCCTTTGGCTGCAGCCCCTGTAGGTATCTGAATTCTCCCTCATCAGCAGCTCTAAGCACTGACCCCCAACAGCTGCCTACCTTAGTGTACCCTCTGGAGCCAAAGCCTATTTTTGTCAAGAAAATGTAACACAGGGCAATGAAAAGTGTGAAATACTTTAAATATTCACATTTAACAAGACAAAATATAATAAAATTTAATTATACTATTAATAAGAGAGTTGTAAGATTACTATAAATTTTAATTCACAGTGTTGTTACATTGTGAGTAGTCTAGAAATGGGGCACCCACTTGAATGTGTGCAGTGAATGGCTTTCAGATTGTCAGTGTGTTTCTATGACAGAGGGCATGTCCTGGAATATGGGTCTTGTTAGGAATGAGCACTGGGGGTATAGTGAGATGACTCAGAAGGTAAAGGCGCTTTCTACAAACCTGTCTATTCAACCTCCAGAACCTACACATGGAAGGAGAGAACCAACTCCCGAAAGTTGTTCTCTGACCTCCACATGAGCACCTTGCCACACCCCATCTACCCCGACAATTACACTGTGAATTAGTAAGTGTAGCAATAACAGAGGAGTAGCATTGGGGCTGGGATATATATGGCTTAGTGGATAAAATGCTTGCCATGCTAGTGCCAGTCCCTAGAACCCATGCACTGAGAAGCCAGGGGTGATGATGTGCACTTTTCATCCCAGCACTGGGGATGCAGGCCAGCCAAATTCAGGGAGGGATTTTCAATTTCAGTAAGGGATCCTGTCTCAGAAAATACATGGAAAGCGATTGAGGAAGACTCCTGGTGTTGACCTTTGTCTTTCCACATGACACACACACACACACACACACACACACACACACACACACACACATGAGCGGTTGAAATCATAAGTCTGTATTCCCGAATGAAATACTCTTGGCTACTTCTGTGGTAAATCTTGGAATCCTGATATAGATTGATGAGCCAGAGAGCTGTAGGGTGAAGGCTCTCCCAGTAAAGGTTTTTCTAGAGCCACCCATAGACATGAAATTGCTAGAGTGGCCTGGGAGTTTTACATAAATGGATGTCCTTTAATATACAAAACCACCACCCTTTGAAGGTACATGTTTTTCAGCCTGCCTATTACTCCTTCATCCATGAGTGAGCTTGCTTAACCCTACCTTCTAGAAGTAACAGGATAGCTTCAGGCATGGATAATGTCTCTTCATAGGTGCATAATCTGTCTATGGATTGATTGATTGATTGATTGATTGATTGGCTGCACATGTATGTGCCCACATACACGAGCATGTGTATGTGTGGGCATGAGTCATGTTATCGAAGGGAGAGCAAACCCAGCTCCAGCCTGTTCAGACAGTGAAGAACCCTTACCCACCCACCCCCATGGCCATGGTATGTGTATGAAGGCCAAAAGACAGGAATAAATCCATCATCTGACCATGTGGGGCCTGGGGGTGAAGTCAGGTGTCTGGGCTTGGTGGCAGCACCTCTGCCCACTATGCCATGTCACTGATATCTGATGCCTTCATAAACTGGCCGTACCACCTCATGTCTTTGGAAAGAGAGTCCTGGTGTCTTGCTATTCCTCTGTGAAAGGGAATCACTCCAGGTTGCCCATTAAGAAAAATAAAGAGGTACAAAGAATTTATATGAGCTAACTGCTTAATGCAGTGGAGACAGTTAGTACAATGTGAGGAGACAGCACTTACTGCAAGAAGTGGTTAGAGTGAGTATCGTCATTCAGTCCTGATTAGTGAACGGACTGATGACAGCGGCAGCCTCTCCTCTGGGCTGTAGATAAAAATAGAGGTGGGGATAATAGTCTTATATACTTGGTGTGAGTCTTAGCAGATCATGTAAGCAGTAACTATTAACTTTGGCCGAATACCCCAAATGAAAGCTTACTGAAGGACTTTTGAAGCAAGCTCTGTTGCTGTGGCTCTCGTTTTCCAGTAGCAGAAGGAGACATATTTCTGTGCCTGCACACTAGAGCAGAGGCCCAAGTGTTCTCTGTGTTACTCACTTTCTCTTTCTGGAGACCAGGAGCCATTTTTACAGGGGAAATAGGAGTGGAAATGGCCCTTGGGCTTTCCTTAGAGCGTGCTAGGTTATTTCACTGTCTCCAGACAGGTAGAGACCTAGGAAATTTCTTTGGATGAGTTGGTGCACCAGTAGTGCCAAAGAGCAGATGGCCAAGTAACAGCAGCAGCCTTAGTGACAATTGTGTGTCACTGTGTTACCCCAAATCCTGTGCCTTCCCTCAGAGGAAAGTCTGGGTGAGACAGTGAGGGAAAGCATTGGAAATGCTCTGGGAGCCGAGTCCTCTCCGTGAGAACCCCTGTCAGCTTGGGTCTTTTTTTTTTTTTTTTTTTTTTTTTTTTTTTCCTGGAAGACACTGGAGCAAAGCCCATGCTACCCAAACATACAGACACACGCACAACTAACTTCAAAAATTAAAATAGCAAGCCAAAAGAAATCCTAATTTCTTGTGACCATGTATATCATTCATCAAAGCTCTGTCAATTTGCAGATGTGTGCATTAAATCCTTTTTATAGTTCCTTCAAGAAATGAATCAAATTAAGACCCATTAACATGGTGTGAGATATATGTGTTTAATGGCCTATGTATCAAAGTATGCATATCATTTGATGAGGCTTTTCTACAAAGTCCAAAAAGTTAATATTAAAGTGGCTCCCTTGGTGACAGTATTCCTTTAAGCACCAGATTTGCATGGGCATAAAAACTGTATTTTTCTTCCTCCCAGGATTTTTATGGTCTTCTTGACTTTCCAGCCTGCAGCATAGTCTTATGCCACTTACAGTGAAGGATGTTGGTGGCTTTGAAGACACAGGGAATGGGTAGAGCTAAGGCATGCACCCCGCTTTCTTAAACAAACAATAGCAAGTGATAGCGTGACCGAGAGTCAGGTTCGTCAGTTTAGTGAGAGCGAATTCAAAAAATAAATAATAGCACTTATGCCTGAATAATATCAACCAGATAAGATACACAGCTTGTGGGGCCCAGTGCAAATGAGAATGCACAGTCCCCTGTTTAAGAACCATAAGCCAGTGATAATATTCACCCCAAAGCAAGGTCTTCTGGAACACTGGCCTTCTCATGACTACATGTGTTCCATGCCCAAGAAACCAGAGTGGTCTCTTAGCCTAAGAGACAGTGTGGTCTGGCATTGCAAGAGTGAGGAGCAGGACAGTGTGCCCAATGAGAGGTGTTTTACATAGACTAGTATATTAATGTAACTGCACTATTTTGGTTTTAAGGATGAAATGATCTCAGCTGAGTGGATTTCCCACAGATTCTTAGTCATTAAGGTAGTAAAACTGTCACTTTGGTTTCTTTTCTCATTGGGGCTGTTTATCCAGATTCTGATTATTAGTGGGACTTATGCGTATCTAGAAATATCTTCACAGATGAAGGGCCCTCTAAAATATTGTCCATTCAATAACACAATTCTTCAAAAGAGAACTGGGATAGTTTAACCTTGAGCAAAATAAGAGTGCCCATGGCCTGAGAACATGAATCCATGAAAAATGTGTGTCCCACGTGTCGTGGAAGGGGCTTGTCTTAGTCAGGGGTTTCTATTCCTGCACAAACATCATGACCAAGAAGCAAGTTGGGGAGGAAAGGGTTTATTCAGCTTACACTTCCATACAGCTGTTCATCACTGAAGGAATTCAGGACTGGAACTCAAGCAGGTCAGAAAGCAGGAGCTGATGCAGAAACCATGGAGGGATGTTCTTTGCTGGCTTGCTTCCCCTGGCTTGCTCAGCCTGCTCTCTTATAGAACCCAAGACTGCCAGCCCAGAGATGGTCCCACCCACAAGGAGCCCTTCATCACTAATTGAGAAAATGCCTCACAGCTAGATCTCATGGAGGCATTTCCTCAACTGAAGCTCCTTTCTCTGTGATAACTCCAGCTGTGTCAAGTTGACACAAACCTAGCCAGTACAGGGCTGCATAAGATTTCATTACTTACAAAGTAAGTAGAGACATAAATTAAGGCAGGAACTGTGGACAGGTTAGAGCAAAGTGGGGAAAACCATGTTACAGGCTTCAGGTGCTAGCTGATGGCATTCTTATCTCCTGCTTTGCTGGAAGAAAGTGGTCTGTCAAGTGCACATTTTAACATGATAATTTATACAATGTTAGGAAAGACACAGAGACGGGCCACAATCGGCTTTTTAAAAATTATTTTTTTCTGACGTTTGTTTATTTAATTTTTTTCAGGGCTTTCTTCTTATTATTATTCCTTTTTTATTGGATATTTTATTTATTTACATTTCTTTTTTATTCCAACTTTTATTAGATAATTTCTTCATTTACATTTCAATCGTTATCCAGAAAGTTCCCCATACCCTCCCCCCTCCCGGCCCTGCTCCCCTACCCACCCGCTCCCACATCTTGGCCCTGGCGTTCCCCTGTACTGGGGCATATAAAGTCTGCATGACCAAGGGGCCTCTCTTCCCAGTGATGGCCAACTAGGCCATCTTCTTCTATATATGCAGCTAGAGACATGAGCTCAGGGGGTACTAGTTAGTTCATGTTATTTACATTTCAAATGTTATCCCCTTTCCCGGTTTCCCCTCTGCAAATCCCCTATTCCATCCTCCTTCCTCCTGCTTCTATGGGGATGCTCCTCTGCCTGACCACCCACTCCCACCTCACTGCCCTCACTGAGCCTTCACAGGACCAAGGACCTCTCCTCCCATTGATGCCCGACTAGGCCATCCTCTGCTACATATGCAGCTGGAGCCATGAGTCTCTCCATGTGTACTCCTTGGTTGGTGGCTTAGTCCCCGGAGCTCTGGGGTGTCTGGTTGGTTGATATTGTTGTTGCCACAATCGACTTTTAAAGGGACTGAAAACAGCCCCAGACAATTTGGGTCTGTTCTGCAACATTCTAACTCTCCACACTCACAAAGTTCACGATGAGGCTTTTCTTTTTTTCTTTTTTTTCCCCTGGGGACTCCAGGTTATAACTTAGCTGTGCTAAGTGAAAGATGTCACACACAGCTATAGTAACAGAAGTTGACTGTGGTCCCCTCCATCCATGGGTATGAGAAGATCTGAAGGAGCTGTTCGTTCACCATCTTGGTTTTCCTTCTCACTGAAAGCAGGCACCCCTAACCTACTTCTCTGGCTTTGCCCTTTTGTCCTTTTATTTTAGTTTCAGAGTTGTGAGAGGAATCTCTTCAGGACTATCTAGACAGTAGGACTGAGCAAATCCAACGACAAGGGTCCTTTTCTCTGGTAGGAGCCTGAAGGCTGGTGAGGAATTGTGGGTGTGTCTGCTTTGTCCACCACATTCCCGGGCGCCCACCAATTCTCAAGGCTCTCCCCCATTTGTTTCCACTTTCCTCCATCGCCTTAATTCAGACCTTTAACAGTTTGCAACTTCAGTCACTTCTTAGGCCTGCCAACTGCTCATTATTTTCCTCAATGATTTTTTTTTTTGAATACTACTTTTATCTTGTCACTGTCTTGGTAAAAGTCTTTATAGCTCTTGAATCACCTTGTCTTGAATCACATTAAATGAAGCTCCATCAGGGGCACTGTGTCAACAGGGCTGCCAGTTCACTAACTGCCATCTGACCCAGCTACCTTATGTCTCCTTGCACTGCCTCTTGTGTCTTTCTCACTCTTCCCTGTCACACTGTGAGGAAAGAATGCTGGTCTGTGGGTTTTGCACTCCCATGTTGTCTTTGTAAACCTAGAATAAATGCTAAGGTGCTGAAGTATCTTAGCTAGAGAGGGGAAAGCCTCGGCACTCATGATGTACAAACCCCATTCATATCCGAGACCCTGGATCTGGGCACAGTGTCTTCGTTGGTTTTGGTCCACTCTGTGCTGAGGGACTCTACATTCCATTTCTTTCCGTAGTTGGCTATAGGACATTCCAGTTTCCAACCTGTCTATTGGTTGAAGGGGAGGCCTGACACTGAGTGAAATGAAGATGGGATTCCTCTCCTTCGTTGACAATCAGATATGTGGGAAAGTCACACTGCCCCCGTCATGCATCATGAGCTACTTAAAATCATACTTAGTGAAAGAAGGGGTACATACTGTATGAGTACAGACTGTGGCTGTTTCTTTGAATCTGGAGAAGAAACTCACCCAGGGATAGTACAGGACTTGAAGGATCATGGGAACTTTTCAGTGGAAGTAGAATGCTCTGTTTTATCCATAGCTGTAGTTAACACAGCATATAAAATGGCAATATTATTAGAACTGTACACTTAAAATGGGTGCCTTTTGTTGTACATACATTATGATGCTATGAAGTCAGCTTAAGAGCAAGGCTGTGAGGTTGGAGAGATGGGTCAGCAGTCCAAAGTGTTGAGAGCTCTTGTAGAAGACCTAGGTTGGGTTCTCACCACCCACATGATGGCTCATAAGTGTCTGTAAGCCCAGTTCCAGCAGATGCGTACCCTCTGACCTTTGTGTGTACTTAAACTCATGTGGTACACATAAACTCAGTCAGACACACACACACACACACTCACACACACACACAAATTAACTTTTAAAAAGGTAGGCTATGGTAATGAAAATGAAGCAGAGGAAAGATTGGGTTTTAACTTAGAAATCTGATTCTCTGTGTGTGTGTGTGTGTGTGTGTGTGTGTGTGTCCAGAGCATCAGAACTTATGGGCTATCAAGTAATACATTCAATCCTTAGCTACTTGTGACTCCAAAACACTGCAGTTACAGTTGCACACCCAAGTTCTGTTGCCCACGAGTCCTGCTGTTGGGGACTAGAGAGAGGCTTCACTTGTGAAGCATCCCAGTTCCCAGGGCATCTAAGGACCTTCAAGCTGTGAAAGGGCTGATATAGTGTGTGTCCGTTACTTTTTGTTGCGGTGACTACCCCAACAAAAAGCAATTTAAGGGAGCAAGGACTGGTTCTGGTTTATAGTTCCAGAGCGAGTTTATCATAGAGGGAAACCAAAGAGGCAGGAGCAGGAAGCTGGCTGATAACATTTTCATCCTTATGTAGGAATCAGAGAGAACCAGTAGGAAGTAGGGAGAGGCTATTAACTCTGAAGGCCTGCCACCAGTGATGTGCTTTCTCCAGCAAGGTTCCACCTCCTAATGGTTCTGCCGTCTTCCCAAACAACACCACTAACTGGGGACCAAGTTCAGTTACGTGAGCCTGTGTGGGAACCTTTCTCATTCAGATCACTGCAGCTGGGATCCAGGAGCTGTGGTAGTTGTGTAACAAGTGGTTTATGACTTCTATTTTTTGAGCCTGTACTGTGTGCCCAGTATTGGGGAAGTACCTGAGGACATAGTATCTTCTTATGTCTCATCCAAATCATTAATAAAATATTGGTAAAGATATTATTATTATATTAAGAAGGCTAGGAAGGTGGCTGGGGAGGTGGATAGAGTACCTGCTGAATAAGCATGGAGACCTGAGTTTGGATCCCCATCACCCATGTAAAAGCTAGGCAAGGCAGCTTGTGCCAGGAACTCTAGCTTGGGGAGAGAGTAGGGACACAAAGATCCTGGGGGCTCATTGGACAGCCAGTCTAGATAAACAGCGAGAGACCCTGTCTCAGAGAGTAAAAGGCAACACAAAGAAGAAATTGAGGAAGACATCATGGAACCAACCTCTGGCCTCTATATGCTCCATCTAGTACATGTATGTGTGTATGTGTGTGTGTGTGTGTGTGCATGCATGTGAGTGTGTGTGTATATATATATATATGTGTGTATGTGTATATGTGTATATGTATATATGTATACGTATACACACACACACACACACACATACACTCACACACACACACACATACACTCACACACACACACACACACACACACACACACACACACACACACACACATACCTGCTCATCAGCACATATATTCCAGGGGTGGCAGGAGGACTCATTGTTAGGGACAGATGCAAATGACATTATGGGGACCTTCTGCTTTGCTAATGATCTAAGACACTAGCATGCTTAGTCTGCTTATTTGAGCAGCCACAAGTTACACCAAGATTGCATCTCTCTTATATTAAAAAGGAATGTCATAAGTATTGTCTCTTTGACATCTTTTAATAGGGTGTCATCAGATGGTCTAAAATCATGATATAGCATGACTAATTGCTTCTCTCCAGTCTACCCATCAAGTAAAGCTCTTACGAAAAGAAATTAGGTTAATTTGGCGTGTTCCTCGTAAGCCCATGTGGGTCCTATTGGCTGCTGCTACATGTTTGAGAGGCCCAGAGCCATCTGTTTAATCACCAGCTCTTCAGTTTTGCCAGAGACTGTGTCAGGACTAGTGCTGTATGAGTTTTGAAGCATAATTTGGATGAAAATTGGGATACATGCCTTGGAGGGAATAGTACCTCTCCCCCCTTTTCCAATTGTTCAGATTATCATCCATGTTCAGAGAATGAATTTTCAAGTTGAGCTCACCATGTATAGCTCATTGGACTCCAGTACCATAAACTTAGAATAGGTTTCCAAATCGGTGAGGTACCAAGATTCAAGAGGTAAGGTCTTAGCCTGACAGTAAGGATATGCATCTCTGCTTCCTTGTCTGCTTAGGAGGCTGAGGAAGGAGGATTGAAAGCAACTTATTGAGACCCTGTCCTAAATAGACACTTGACCAACTCTTTGTCATTGGTGGACGGCTTTATTTAACCTTAATGTTTTATTTGTACAATTTTATTTTTTGAGAAAAGAATATTATGTAGTTCAGGTTGGCTTAAAATTGCTGTGTAGCTGAGACTGCCCTTGAACTCCTGATCCTCCTATCTCCACATTATAGCTGCTAGCATGAGAGGCATACTCTACTGTATGTGGCTTTAACCTCTGTCTATCACAGTTTCTTTATGTTAAAAATGGGAGTATTTTTTTCTTTCTCACAGGGTCTCACCCCTACACAAAGAACTCCAGGCAACTAAGAACTGTTTGGGGGAGGATTGGTGTCTCTTGAGCATTAGCCCTCGGATACAATAGAAAGTGGTCATCCCAGAATTCATATACACACAATGATAAAAATTTACTCAATACTTTGTATTTATGTATTTGTGGCTATATGTGAAATAGTAATAAAGAAAAAGAGGTTGTCAGTTTGAAAGTGGGAAGAGCTTTGAGAGGATGGAAGAAGGAAAGGGGAGGGAGGGAGGTGATTTAATTCAAATGTGTTTAAAGAACTTTTTAGGTGGAAGGTCGTGGTGATATCTCGCAGCACAGCTCAGGTGTCATGTCACCACTCCATGTGTGGTGTTTGCTGTTTGCCACCATTTGCACCATTTTTTGTGAGCTGATGCTCTCTTATAATTATCTTAGATCTTGCTCTTTATTTTTCTCAAAATTATTCTATTTAAGGAACATGTAAGCTTTTGTGTTTTTTGTTTGGTTTTTGCCTTTAAATTTAGGGATATAGAATATTGCATGGTGGCCTAGGCTGCCTGGGATTTGACCCTCCTGCCTCAATCCCTTTAGTGCTAGGATTATAGGCATGTGCACCACTGTGCTCAGCTGTGCTCTCCATCACTCTGTGGCTAAAATTGAAACTGGCTTATGTCATAAGGAAACAGAGATTGACATGACCTCTTATAACAGGCAAGAATTGCACTCGCAGGTTCCTGTCAATAGCAGCCACAGTATGGTTAGCAGTAGTGATGATAATCATATACTTTATGAAATTTTGGATTGCCTTTGAGCATCAAAAATGAGTAACAATGGCTGAAGAGATTCAGACTTTAGAGCACTAGGTACACTTACGAAGAGCCAGGGTTAGATTCCCAGCACCCACATGGCAGCTGACGACCACCTGTAACTCCAGTTTCAGGGACTCTTATGCCTTCTTCTGGCCTCTCTTGATGCTGTCATACACATAGCTCACAAGCATGTGTGCAGGTATAATGCCTATCCGTATAAAATAAAGATTCATAAGTCTTTAATGAGCAACAATTGTTGGCCAACGCATCTGTATCCTTTCCTCATTTCTCTTTCCCACCTATTCTCATTGGTTGCAATTCTCTGCTTTAGTATATAAATTATGTCAAATAACCTGAGGAATAAGGCTAACTATAAATACATTAAAGTTATAAATTGTGCAGTAAGTAATGTTTGGAGGGTCAGTGGGAAGCTGTAATTTGTCACTGCTGGGAACAGAATGAGAGGAAGCCAGTATAAACTGCAGTTAAGAGAGTTGGACCAAACTGTACGGACTTTCTTACTGGTAATTTAAAGCTTCCAGGTTACCAGACACGGTAGCGCACACCTGCAGTCGCAGCATCCTGGGCTGTGTGCTGCGAGGCTGTCCTCCACTACCAAATGAGAGTGCGTACTTCACTGGCTTTCAAGGGGCTGTGTGCCCTCTGACTTGGCCTGCTCTTCAAATTAGCCCTCTTCCCTCTGGCTATGGGGAGTCTAGGGCTATATCCTATTCCTGGCAGGCTTCTGGAGCCCTAATTACTTATAGCTTTGCTACTTAAAGTGTGGTTTCTGAAGAAGCAGCCCAGGCCATTGATAGGAAGGCAGATTCCCTAGACCGGCCATACCAGAGGCAACATTTAAAAACATTTTTAATGATCTACAGTTTCTGTACTTTTTAATGAAATACAGTGTGCTCATGTACATGAAGACCACCAGGGGTAACTGACATAGTTATCACCTTAGGTATTTATCATTTCTTTTTTTTTTTTTTTAAAGATTTATTTTATTTATTATATGTAAGTACACTGTAGCTGTCTTCAGACACTCCAGAAGAGGGCGCCAGATCTCATTATGGATGGTTGTGAGCCACCATGTGGATGCTGGGATTTGAACTTATCACCTTCGGAAGAGCAGTCGGGTGCTCTTACCTGCTGAGTCATCTCACCAGCCCTGGCATTTTTCATTTCTTTGTGTTGGGGAAATCCAAAACTCACTGTGCCAACTGTTATAAAATATACAATTAATTTTGCTTCTGTACTATAGAACATTAGACATCATCCCTCCCCACAGCTGTAGACACGCACCTGTCAGCCACCCTCCCTCCACCCTCCCTCCCTTCCTTCACCTTGCCCAGCTCTGGCGCACACTGTTCCAGAAGCAGCTCTATGGTGATTAGTATGCAGTGTAATGTGAAGACTGAGTTACAGTCTGAGTTTCTTCTTAAAGCTTTAACTGGGTATCACACCTTAGGTCCAACAACTTTCTTCCCGCCGGCATCTGAACATGGAAACACTTAGATTTATCCTCAAATGAACTCCAGAGACTCTAGAAACAGAACCGGTCAACACTTTCACAGAGAACTCCTTTTTTAGTGCCCTCCCGTCAGAGTTACGCATGACACCATGATCTTAGATGTAGTTCTTCTGGCCAGTGTGGGTGTGCAGCATGAAGTACACAGCCCTTCCTGTGATGTCCATGGAGTGCTCAGAGGCCAGAGCTCTTTCTTCAGCTAGGCTCCCCTCAGCAATGAAGGCTTGTATAAGTTAGTTATACAGGTTAGTCATGGTCCTCCCCAGCCTAAAGCCCTCTAACAGTCCACAGTGGTTTCTAAATGTCCTGCAAACAAACGAACTGGCATCTGGAGAAATTTCCTAGTTGTAGGATATTTCCTAGTTGTAGATTCTGTTGTGACTCTGTTAGTAGGGGAGGCATTGACCCTTTAGGTGAATAAAGCAGACTTATTGTAGTACAGCTGACCTGATTTTCCCCGCCTTCTCATCAAAATGAAGGGACTGGGGAGATGCCATGCAAAAACCCACTCATGGCTGTGAGCTTTGTAGTTCTCGGCCGTGTGTGTGTGTGTGTGTGTGTGTGTGTGTGTGTGTGTGTGTGTACATGCGTGCGCATACAGGTGGATCCCTAGAGCTCACCGGCCCACTCGTTTAGCTAATCCATGAGCGCCAGATTCAGTGAGGAGACCCTGTCTCAAAAAATCCAGATGGAGGATGATAGAGGAAGACATGTGATGTTAGTGTTTGACTTCCACATGTGTGGGCACACACACACAAACATGTACATATGCATATACCACACAAATCACAAGCAAAAATATAAAAGCTCAAATGTATTAAAAACATAAGGAACAATGTACTTCATGTTCAAATTCAACACCATCATGATGATGTAGGGACTCAAATTAGAATTACAAACTTTAAAAAAGTTTACCTTTTGTAATGAGACTAGCACCTGTTACAGATACAACTATGGAATTTATTGATGGTGGTGGTGGTGATGGTGGTGGTAGTGATTTGCCATGTTGGGGATGGATCTTAGGATCTTGTGCATGCTGGGGCAAGTATTCTTACCATTGTACCATATCCCCAGCTCCAAAGCTCAGATATTTTTTCTACATTTTGTATTTGAAAAAAACAAAATCTTGCCTCCAGCAAGGTAATTTAGTATTACCCTAAGTAGTGCTTCTGCTTGATCTCGTCTTGATTTTTTTGTTGGTTCTTAAAACTCAGTTTGCCTCTGTATCCTGATTTTCTGGCAGTTTTTGAGCCACATCTGATCATCTCATTGAAATATACAGTTCTAATGTTTTCCTGTAATATTAAAAATAAAAGTGTGGCATGAATTATTCATGGCAATATTGCATTTTACATATTAACCAACTATTAATTATGAATTTGCACCCTATAACAATCATATCAAAAGATAACCCAATTATCCATGGTAAATTATTTTTTCATATCCTTGCTGACATTGTTATGCTCCTTAATTTTCTTTCCGACATAAACAGAATCTGTTTGCTTGAAACTCAGTGCTTTTTAAAGTGTGTGCAGTAGTTACTGTTGCTTTGCTATAATTAAAAATCCTGACAAAATCATCTTCCAGGAAGGAACGGTTCATTTTGAGTGTTCAGACTATCATCTGTTGCAGAGGGTAACCTTGAACTTTAGAGCCTGTGTCAAGCTTCTAAGTACTGGGATTACACGAATGTGCCACCGGGCTTGCCTCAATTTGGCACTGAGAAGATTTTCTCTAAGTCTCAAAAGATAATTAATGAAGAGGAGATGTGGCCTCATTAACGCCTCGTCAGAAAGAGGCTGGTATTCCAATCATTAGATGTGGTTTTTGTTTTTGTTTTTTGTTTTTTATTTAATGCTAAGGAGGGGAAGAAAGTGGGTGGCAAGTTTGTTCTTTAAAACATGTTTTAGATATCTTAGTCATCAGGCAGCGAGGAGCTCTATGACTAAAACAGGAAAAAAAATTCTTACCTATAGAGACAAAATGTCTTCTTTAGAGTCCGTGATTGGTTGTAAGTGTATATGCTGCCTCTGCCGAGATGGGCCGTAAGATCATAGGTGACTGATTTCAAGGGACAGGACCTTCCTGGCTGGAGGTGCTGTCATTGCCTGATCTCCCAGTGACATGCTTACCTTTAAAATGAGGCAAAAACACACTATTCTATCCCCAAATTGGAAAAGAGATGGAATAATGGTGTAGGCATAGGAAAACTGGGTGACCTTGCACTTACTTTGGGCAAGATGACTGCAGTGGGTCTCACCATCTCTGCCGTATGGTGACACGGCCGAGCAAAGCTGTGCTTACTGCTATTCACCTCTGTCTTTCTCTGGCTGAAGATTATCATATTTTGTTCATGCTAACAATCCCTCGCACACACAGGCTGTTCCAATAGCATCTGTTGATGGCTGAATGATCAAAATGAACAGGACCCCAAGCACTGGGATCAAAGGTCCTTTATGTCACAGATCTTCCACATGAGCCCCTAGTGACCCTTAGAGCAGAGAATCAATCAGAAATGGAAATTTATTTTACAAATATGGTTTTTAATGTATGTGCTGGAGGGGCGCTTTCCTAGAAGCAGATACAACCATGGGAGTTGACAATAACATGAACACAAACAAAGAAAGGAATGTGGACCTACACGATGTTAGAGTTCTGTGGGTTAGGGAATTGGAAAGTGAGGAATGTACAAGTCTAGTTTTATTCAAGCCCGCTGGATGCTTCCAGGGATGGAGAATTCTACTGCAAGAAAGTACGAGCCTGGCCTTTGAGCACTAACACTTGCAAGAGTTGAGAAAGCTTTGATATGAAAGCTTTTCTCAGTGCTTCCATACAAATAAGTGTAGAATCTCTGTCAAGGACACCCACTGAGCATCAGCCCCATCTCTAGCTAGGATACATTTCGTTTTTATTTTTCTTATCTGTAAAGACTGAAAAAAAGTCACTGGATTTATGAGTAGTGATTTTTTATTAGACAATACACATCCTCAAGCTTCCCACTCATAAACATTCTATTTACTCTGTGTTCCTTAATGTGAAACACAATGTGTAAAATGTATTGTAGGGCCAGCCTTGGAAATGTAATCTAGACCATACTCAGAAGTAGTGAAATTGCCACAGAAAAATGTCTGCAGTAGTTCTTTCTTTCTTCTTCTTGTATTGTTATTTGCTTTATCTATTCATCTCCCTATCAATGATCTATCTGACCATCTATCTAATCATTTATCTATCCCCATCTATCCATTTATTGTCATCCAAATATCTGAGCCTATAGGGCCATTCTCATTCTAACACCACATAGTTCCAATCTGAAATGTTCCCTGCAGTTTCAGGCCTTGAGTGTGGTCCCCAGCTTGTAGCACTAGTTTGAAGGCTGTTGTGTCTTTGGCGGGGCTTTGGCTGGTAGAAGTAGATCCCTTTGAAGCTTATGCCTCCCATTCTGACTTGTTCTCTGTTCTTTGTGAACAGCTGCTCAGCCTCCTTCTTCTCCCACTAGGGACAGAGCCACTCACCCTTCCCCACCACCACAGACTGAATCCTTCTGAAACTGTGACAGAGGGGACCTCTGGCTCCCTTACATTGTGTCAGCCAGGCACAGCAGTGCAAAGTTAACTGAAACACCCACCGTCTTTAGGAATATGGATACAGTAGAGCAGAATATAAAACAGGGACAGTTCCTTCATTTTTATCCTTGTGAGAGGTGGAGTTGGGGTCCTGTCTGTGTCAGCCTACCCTGACAATACCTACAGTTCTGGAACTCCATTGTTTTATAGGAGAGTAGGACATTCATGCTCCCAGAAGCAGTCCTGTTGAGTGAATGGGATAGGGCAATAATGACAGACCAAAAAAGTGTTTTTACTTTCGTCTAGTTCGGTGAGTCAGTGGGTTTTTTGGGGGATGACTCAAAGGTAGCTGCATCACCAAAAAACCTACCTTGACTTGGGTAAAGTCTGGTACCCTCATGAGATCTCCATCCCTAGGACTCCCTGCACAGCTTGCAGGAGGCTCCCTAGAGAGCACATCTAACCCCAGCAATGGTTCTCTGCTTATTTGATCTTGCCAGAGGGACTTTAGGCTTTTAGCAGCTTGCTGAACTGGGCTAAGCTCTCAGCAGCTACTTCAGTCTGACAAGTCTCCCCTCTCTCCAGAAGGGAATGATTCAACTTTGAGGAGAAGTTAGAACACAGGCAACAAGGGAGTGATGGGAGGTTCTGGGTTCAGAGCAGCTCCCCAGCTTTGGCCTGTGGAGCAGAGCTCTGAGTTTCTCGGTTGTCATTGACTGTCAGCATAACATCACAAAGTCAAGGCACTGATATTCGTGTTGGTAACTATCTTGATGATGAACCCTGTAATGTCCTCCTCCCCTTCTATTGCTCCCCCTTTCATGTTTCTGTCACTCTCTTGCGTTGACTAATTGCACACAAACCCTTGGTCTCAGGGCCGGCTCTCAGGATTGCCCACGTGAAGAGGCCTCGGAGCCGAGTAGCGCTTACTGAGGATTTGCCTCACTCTTGTTCTGAAAACATGCCGGAGTTTCAAGGCTCTTTTGGATGGAAGTTGGTGGTAGATGTGTAGGGAGAAAGGAGGGACTAGTTAGTGTACCTGATGGCTTGACATGTCTCTTAAGGGGTTTTGTCACCCGAGAGTCTTTGATGAATACATCTTTATCATATCCCCTCTGCCCAGAACTCAGGGGTCACAGGCAAGGGGCAGGAATACTGTAAGAGCCATAAGTAGTGGACAGTTCCAACAACACAGTGTTTTCTGGGTGCAGCGGGACAGCTGCATATGTAACTCACAGCCCTTGAGACAGTGTGCACAATGTCTGTGTATACTTAAGCCAGACAAAAATTCCAGCCTGGAGAGAGGAAGTTGGCACAAAAGCCCACCTCTAGATGAGGAGCATGGTAACAGACAGTTGCTAGAAATAGGGGAAATAGTTTTTTCTAAGGATATGTTCCCCAGTAGGTTGACTGCATACCCAAGAGTATATGGGCAGCACAAATCAGACTCAGTGAGCTTTAAAGTGTGAGGGTACATACAAACTTGGGTAGGTCGGGTTGGTGGTAGGTCTGGGGTGGTGGTGGGTCTGGGGTAATGGTAGGTCTGAGGTGGTAGTAGGTCTGGGAGGAGTTAGGAGAGGAAGAGTGAATATGATCAAAATATACTATATGAAGTTATTACAGAATTAAAAATACTTTCAAAAAGAAATAGTATAATATCTCATTTCAGCAAAAAGCCCTTGTCCACAGCATTTTCATATTATCTAATGTATTAAGTAGTTCTATTTTAAAAGCTGTATGCTATTGACTCTCATACCCTATTCAAAGACTAAAATTACAGCCATTCATCTACTGAGTATTGATTTGTGTTGGGAAAATAGAAAAGAATGAAGACTTTACTTTTTGGTTTGTAGGATTTGCCTGTTTGTACAAAAGCCAGGGTCCTGGCGCTTGAGTCTAAAGATTTTTGCTTTTCTTTTCTCCAGGATGAAGGTTAGGGTTCTCTGCCTCACTCCCAGTTCTTCTGTAGGTTTACCATGAACTTGACAAGGGTTTTATACTTGCTTACTGTGCACTTGGAAGGCAGGAGCTTTATTTACCCTTTTCACATTTGTGTCTTCAGCACACTACATGGTGTCTGCCACACAGAGGGCAGTCTGTAGACATCAAGGTAACAGAAGTGGGAAATGTCCTACCTTACAGAGGGCAGTCTGTAGACAGTGAGCTAACAGCAGTGGGAAATGTCCCACCTTAAGGTCTCTCTGGTAGTGACAGTCTGGGACTCTGCAGGGACCCTGGAGTCTGATGTCAGCAGCCTGTTCCTCAGCTCTGTCTGCTGTCCTTGTTTTACACTGTAATGTCATTGGAGCCCCTGCCAGACCAAGGACCCTGCTACAAGCTTGTAATGAGAGGAATATACAGGAGGAAGTAGGATCCCAGTCCCCACATGAGCTAAGATCAAGATTAAATTGTTAAAAAGCAAAAGTCAGCTCATGTTTCTGCTGTGTAATGACCCAGTAAGGGATTTTGTCTTTTTATTTAACCAAGGGCATAAAATATACTTTTTTTTTTTTACTTGTCAAAGGAAGAAAAGTATCAGCAATAAATTTCTGTCTATATGAGTTTCCCCATCCTGGAATTTTTCCCTCCAGATTTAAGTATCTTGACATTTTGATTTTTCATTAAAGAAAAATCAGTGTACTAGCTAAAATTATCCATCTCTGCCATTGTTTATACCTCTACACTTACTAAAGTTATATACCATATTAAAGGAGACGAGATGTTATTAAAACAGGAGGTTAATGCTGTTGTAATAGTCCTACTAAGTACGAGAGCAATACTGTTGCCTTAACTTTCAAGAAAAAGAAGAGAGTTAAGCCTCTGCTGGCTAAGTTCTTACCACCTCAGATGTAAAGTGTCATAGCTCTCAGCAGTTGTAAAAGGGTAGTGGGCAGGGCAGAGGTCCTAGCACCACCACTGATATTGCCAAACACTGGCTTCAACAAGAGGAAAGCCCTGTCAACCACATATGTAAGTTTTTCATATGGCTCATCCCTATGTTGAAATCTAAGTTCAGCACAGCTAATTTAGCAGAACATGTACCACTCATCAGTGTCTGACTTTGGAGAGGCTGTGAGGGGTGTGTGTGTGTGGCTGGGGGACATAGGGGTTGTCTTATCTGTGTTTGTCACCTGGAGAAGGCTGGATTCACAACCCAGGGAACTACTTCAATGTAAGGAAGCTATCTGGAGATGCAGGGTTGCTGCAGTGACAGATATGTGCAGCCGTGATGACTCAAGCAACCAAAGGAGGTAAATGGAGGTCCTATTTAAGAAAGACATATAAAAAATGCCTTAAAATATTTAAGAAAGGGCTATCTTAAAACTCTTCTTTGCTAAACACTTAAATGCTGAATTTTAAAAATGTAAACAAACCCCCAAACTTCTTGTTTAGTTTAAAACCTATTTCCTATGATTTTGTCCTAATACAGTACCTTCCTAGTCCTGATGGCAGAAAACTTCAGATACTCTATCCTAACATCAAAGCATTTGTGGTGGTTTGAATATGCTTGGCCAACAGGGAGTGGTACTGTTAGGAGGTGTGGCCTTGTTGGAGGTATGTCACTGTGGGGATGGGCTTTGAGACCCTCCTCCTAGCTGCTCATGAGACAGTCTGTTCTTGGTTTCTTTTGTATGAAGATGTAGAACTCTCAGCTCCTCTAACCCTTCGCCTGCCTGGATGCTGCCATGCTTTCTGCCATGATGATTATGGACTGAACCACTCAACCTGTAAGCTCACCTCAATTAAATGGTGTCCTTTATAAGAGCTGCCTTGGTCATGGTGTCTCTTCACAACAATGGAAACCCTAACTAAGATAGAATCCATCTCAATTCAAGGCTTAAAAGCATATATTTATACTGCATCCATGCACACATATATTTATGGTTTAATATCTACCTTCCCCAGCTCCCACATGGAAGGGACCAGGGCTATACAATGCTCGTGTGCTGGCCCAGTTGGTGAGCATTTACCACTGTCTGCAGGTGGATGTTGGATGCTAACTCACAAAGGAATCGATCCTACTTTTGAGTTTATTGGAAAGCTGTTGGGTTGCATCCACTGTCCTGCAGGCCTCTCTTGTGACATTGGTATTTAAGTGAGGCTCACACAGGATCCTGAATATTCTAGAGTTCTCTGGGGTACATGTGTTTACATACCATGAAGGCCCTTCTACAGCTGGACACAGAAGATGCAGGTTTCTGCACTTTGCTCTGTCTTAGAAAGAATACACAGGCCTTCTGCTCTGAGCCCTCTTGCATATCTTGGAATTCTAATGTGGCTTCTTCCCTAAACCTGGCTTCTAGCATCTCAGCTGCTTCCAAAGACTCAAGAAGTACTCCATGTCCTTTTTGTTTCCTAACTCTGTCACATCTCCTTGGTATAGAGTACCTCTTTCTTTTCTGAGGGTGGAGACAGCTCACCTAGTGGCCAAGCATTCCTCCAGATTCTTGCTTTTTAGGCTTGTCTCATCTCCTGGACATCCAAGGGCCAGAGATCTGAGTTTAGTTTTTGTAGTGGTTCTCTCTTGGACCTGAAGCAGAGTCTGTGTCTGGTTGAAAAGGGAGATTGTAGAAGAACACATAGACATTGGGGGGAGGCGGTAATGCATGATCAGTCTCTCAAATATGCCATCTATCTGTCTCATTTGTAGAAACAGTAGGATGATTTTTGAGAGAAACAAATTGGCGACAGTTATCTCAAATTTCAAAAATCACTTTCCAAAGTTTGTCACTTTACTACAAACTCTAGAAAACAACATGCCACTCAGGCAGGAGAAGAGGGCATTTGCAACACTAAGCTGGGTCTTCAGGGACAGCTCTCCTTTCTGCTGTCATGGTTTCCCCCAAACAGTCAAGACTTTGATAAAATAAGTATCAGTCATGTTATGTAGGCAGGGGTGACAGACTGAAAGCCACTGAGCAAGCAATGAGCTGCCCTCACCGTGGCAAGCCTCCAGGGTGTCGTCTGTGGGTACGGCTCCTATGTTGGTATGCTATGAGAGTTCCTTCTTTTGGTCCAGTAACTGTGCTCTTAGGCAAGGAAGGCAGAATGTGTCTGCGTTTCCTACAGACAGTATGGTAGATACCAACTATCTTTTTTTTTCAATTTTTTATTAGATATTTTCTTCATTTACATTTCAAATACTATCCCAAAAGTCCCCTATACCCTCCCCCCACCCCGCTCCCCTACCCGCCCACTCCTACTTCTTGGCCCTGGCATTCCCCTGTACTGGGGCATATAAAGTTTGCAAGACCAAGGGGCCTCTCTTCCCAGTGATGGCCATCTTCTGCTACGTATGCAGTTAGAGACACGAACTCTGGGGGTTAGTTCATATTGTTGTTCCACCTGTAGGGCTGCAGACCCCTTCAGCTCCTTGGGTAATTTCTCTAGCTCCTCCATTGGGGGCCCTGTGTTCCATCTAATAGATGACTATAATCATTCACTTCTGTATTTGCCAGGCACTGGCATAGCCTCACAAGAGAGAGCTATATCAGGGTCCTGTCAGCAAAATCTTTCTGGCATATGCAATAGTGTATGGGTTTGGTGGTTGTATATGGGATGGATCCCCAGGTGGGGCAGTCTCTGAATGGTCCTTCTTTCTGTCTCAGCTCCGAACTTTGTCTCTGTAACACCTTCCATGGGTATTTTGTTCCCCATTCTAAGAAGGAGTGAAGTATCCACACTTTGGTCTTCCTTCTTCTTGAGTTTCATGTGTTTTGCAAATTGTATCTTGGATATTCTAAGTTTCTGGACTAATATCCACTTATCAGTGAGTGCATATCAAGTGACTTCTTTTGTGATTGGGTTACTTCACTAAGGATGATATCCTCCAGATACATCCATTTGCCTAAGAATTTCATGAATTCATTGTTTTTAATAGCAGAGTAGTACTCCATTGTGTAAATGTACCATATTTTCTGTATCCATTCCTCTGTTGAGGGACATCTGGGTTCTTTCCAGCTTCTGGCTATTATGAATAAGGCTGCTATGAGCATAGTGGAACATGTGTCCTTCTTACCTGATGGTACATCTTCTGGATATATGCCCAGGAGAGGAATTGCTGGATCTTCTGGTAGTACTATGTCCAATTTTCTGAGGAACTGCCAGACTGATTTCTAGAGTAGGTCAAGCTTTATCTGCTAAGCTATGGGCATATTCAATCTTATGCTTTATCATTGGGTGGTCAGACAGGGACTGGGCACAAGACTGGAAAATTTCATATTGTATTGTGTAGTGGCTGATGCTTGCCTGAAAAATAAGCATGTTCAAGCTTTTTATAGCACATGTTTCTTCCCAGCAAGAGAGCCATTGCAAGTCTGTGTATGGCTTTTATATTATTATGCTTAACCACTGTGACTTTTACAGCTGCACGCCAGCCGGAGCATGGTAAATTACCAAAAGCACTATGAAAATGTCATTAAACTGCCTGCTGCTGTATACCCTTTCAGAGGCTAGAGAAGAAAGTGTGTCTTTATATGTCTTTTTTTTTTTTCGGCATATTAACAGTCTGAAGTACCACTTATGAAAATAGGCCTGTCCCTGCCCCTCCCTTGAAAAAGTCTTAATAAAATAGTTTTTCTATAAATTGTTACCCACCATGCATTTCTGTAGAATCTACTCCATTCTCCAGGAAGGAGTCTAACAGGCTCTTTGGCATCTAATGAAGCCATTTTGAGCACACTGCTGGTTAGTAAAGAGAACTAAATGTTTATAAATGATTTTTTAAAATTCTAACACACTGAAAGACTGTAAGTAGAGAATAGATCCCAAAGCCTGTGCATGTCTTGGAAAGAACCCCACACCTGCCACAATCCTGTGTGGGAGCTGACAGTTCTCTGTTGGTGTTTGTTTGGGGATGAGATGAAATTAAAATCATGGACTATGGAGAACCTTTAAAATAAACATGCTAAAATGCTTGCACTGTAAGGAAATTGTATTCTCTATGATGTTTGTCTTAAAAGGGTTTCATTCTCAGAGTTTAGAGAGAAGAAACACTTGACTCTGTGTGTGTGTGTGTGTGTGTGTGTGTGTGTGTGTGTGTGTATTGGTCCAGAAGATAAGTCAAGTTTAATCCCCTAATACCAGAGGACAAGGAAATTTTCTCATTTTCATATTTATGCTTTCTACTTGCAGGGTAGAATTTTCATTTCATGTGTGGGTGTGTGTGTCCATCTATGCAAGTGTGTGAGAAGGTCAGAGTTTGGCCTGGTGATGCCTCTCTCAATCACGTCTCCATCTCCCTTTCTGAGATAAGGTTTCTCACTGGATTTAGAATTTCCTGATTAGCCTGACTGGCTGGCTAGTGAGCCCCTGGGGCTCCTTTATCCACTCTCCTCAGATCATCCCTGACATTTAGGGATCCAAGCTCAGGTCCTCATGCCAGTGCAGCTGATACTGAAGTATCTCCCACCCACCTCTAAGTCCTGCTGCCACTGCAAACATTTACACCACAGATTGTAACATTTATACCCAGGAACACATGCTAGTGTGCTGACTACGCTCCCAAAACTCCCAGGCCTCAAGTATGACTGAGTAGCCAGGGTTCACATTACTGGAGGCAACATCTTGTCTTTCACAGTTATACTGCTGGAGAGAAAGGTTTGCCCTAGTGAATGAAAGGCTTGTAGCACACATTTTAAAGAGTGGCAGGAGCCTCCCTGTTTAGTATAATTGAGGTTAGTAGCTAGTTGGACAGAATAAACAGTAAATTGTAAGGACCTTCACCGAGAGAGAAAAAAACATTTCGTATCTCCAACTTTATTATGTGTTGTCAAAATCTAAAATCCTTTAATCCTTTGGTTAGATTCCCCTTCATCTTTTTTTCATAGAAAGCACACACACACACACACACACACACACACACACACACACACATTTTCCAGGTTAGTTTATCTTCTACTAAGATACTTAGAAATCTTGAGTCCACAGTAGAGTTGTACAAGCTTACCCCCATTAAGACAGGAAAAGTGTTTTTGCCACTTGTCATCTTGTCATTGTCAACTTTTTTTGGTAAGCCTTTGGTTTATTTTTCTCTAACAAGAATAAACTGATACTCATCTTCTATAAGTTTATGTCATATGTAAATTCATAATGGTGGGCACAGTGGCATAAACAGATCTGGGATTAGACCCAGTGCTTTGGGTAAGCATGTCTCCCAAACAGAAGGCCAGAAGTGCATGGGCAGGCACACCAGCGAGTCTGCCAGCCTTGTGCACTCCATATGGCAAGGGCAGAGTGAACACCTGTTAGACATGGCTGGAGCCTGCCGGCAGTTGAGGAGTGGCAGTACAGGCTTTAATTAAGAGTTTCTACTAAGATGCCAAGGTAGTGACTCTTAATAGTTTTTGCAAAGTGTTTTCTAGCAGGAGTCCTGCAGAACTTGCCTTAATGAGCAGCCAGGAGCCCTGGCAATCAGAGGCATCTGTCTGCAGAGTGTAATTGGCGTGCTAAAGTGCTGTCCCCAGGCAATCTAGTTTACAGGGTGGCACTATAATTGGTTTGCTCATCAGACTTTTTTCTTGGATGGGGAGAGGTAGTGTTTTGGTCCACTCTTCATGATGCTATCATACTTTTTTAAATTAATGATTTGGAGTGTTAATGAGCTCCTCCATTTATCTATGATAGAGATTCTAAGTATCTCTATCAATTCAATGTTTTTAGTTAAAACTTTTGTCTTCCTAAATCCTGCCAGCAAGAGAGCACAGTGTGCCAAGGACAGTTAGGAGAGAAGAGAAAGATATTGCACATATGGACTGACATCCAATTGATATGTTTGGGAGCATTTTAGAGTAGAGGGAGGGATTGAGAGTGAGTGAGCGAATAAGAGAGAGACAGAGACAGAGAGACAGAGAGAGGGTCATAGAGACAGAGACACAGAGGCAGAGGCAGAGAGACAGAGAGATTCCATAAACCACAGAGTGAGATGTAGAGAGGGAGTAGAGGAAGGAGGAGGGAGTTAAGACAGGCAGAGATAGAAAAGAGGTGAATGCCGATGGGCAGCTGCAGACCAAATGGATCACACAGAGATGGAAACAGATGCTGTGAAAGAAACTGAATGTCTTATGGGATGGAGGCAAGTGCCCCACAGCAGTGCTCCAGGCTCCATGTCTACCCTTATAAGTCATAGAGTGCACGGCACAGTGTGGTGGTCAGAGGCTGTGGGACACCATGGTACTGGGTGGGACAGGCAGGGGCCCCTCAGAACCATAGCAGAACTAGATCCTTGAGTGGCTGATTATTACCTGGACATGGTGAGGGGTTCTATACCACATCCTTACAACTGTGAAATGGACTTCTCAACTCTTAATGTCTTTCTTTCTTCTCCTTTTCTTTCTTTTTCTTTTCTTCCTTTGCTTTTTACTGTTTTTGGCCACAGAAAGGTACTAAAGGAAATCTCTGTTGGCGAATTAAATCCAAATGAGACCGTGCAGGCCAATGTGGAAGCTCAGCTCCTCTCCAGGCTACACCATCCGGCTATTGTCAGATTCCATGCAAGCTTCCTGGAGCAGGAGACTTTTTGCATTATCACGGAATACTGTGAGGTGAGACTCTCCTCTCTAAAAATCTGTTGCAAGGTAAAAATTTTATATAAAGAGACATCTTAAAAGTCCCGTTATCAAACAATAAGTTGAATTCTAGAGGCCTGGAGTCTCATGTCTTGTAGCTAAGAGTAATCTTCTCTAAGTAACTGACAAAATTTACTCCTAATGATTATTTCTCTCCCTTTGGCAAATCAGTCAGAGTGCATATATTCTAAGAAGAAATGTCTGTAAGGGAATGCCTTTACATATATGGGGGGCCATCTATGCCCAAACCTCCTCTGATAACATAACAAATGCTTAGATATCTATCTAGACTTTTAATCTAAGTACAGTGGAAGCAAAGTCTCTCCTATTTACTGACTTGTGAATTATGCTTCAAGTACGGGCAGTTTTCTCAGCTAGTCTCTGTTTACTTCAAGTAAGAGCTTTGTGTTTTACTGAGCTTGAAAGGATCATGGAGCTTAGAAAGCTGAGAGGGAAGAAGATGGACAACAGGAACCTGTTCTGGACCTGTGAATCTACAGCTCAGAGGTTAGATATAGGGTAGGTGAGCAGGATGTCTGTACTGGGCAGAGCATAATAGGAGATGACATGCTTAAGATTGTGCCAAGATGATCTGGGAGCCAGGCTACTCAAATACTTCTTAGGGGAATTAGAAACTGTAGAGAATGAAAAATTAGGGACATTATGCTGGAAAGAAAGAAGTCTTTTTGGAGCAGAAGGCATGCTTGTTTGGTTAAGAGCCTTTGGACAGCCAGATGGGAGCTGAGGGTACCATATGATTGGGAGGCAGGAGGGAAAGTAGAGATTGTTCCCAAAACATCAGTGATTGCAAGGGCTGAAGAGGTGGCTGAGGTTAAGAGCACTGTCTGCTCTTCCAGAGATCCTAAGTTCAATTCCCAGCAACCACATGGTGGCTCAGAAGCATCTATAATGAGATCTGGTATCTCTTCTTGCTTGAAGGCATACACTCAGGCGGAACTCTGTATACATAATAAATCTTTTTTAAAAAGAAAAAGAAAAAACACCATTGCAGCTTTACACATTTGCTGTACCCACTAAGGAACCACTAGTCAATTTCATCTGAATGAACCTGGAGTATTTTAAATTTGACCTTTCTTCTCTCTTGGCTTGCTCCTTCTCTGCTTTGAGGAGAGGGAGGGAGAGACAGAGAGGCAGAGATATAGACAGACAGACACACACACACACACACACACACACACACACACATGTATGGGGGGTGGGAGCTTAGTAGTGATGAAAACCAGTTGCTTAGATATGTAGCTTCTTTACCTAATGGGTTGTTAGGAAAGTCAGTAAGATGATGAGTGTAGGGTGGACACATTGAATAGCCACTTTGGAAAATGTGCTTCCAATATATGCAAAGTTATAGATATTTGGATATGTAGCTATGCTCTAAGCAATGTTATCATTTAATACTTTTTCTTTTTTAGCTCGTTTAGTTGATAAGCTTTCACTTCTAAAAATAAATGACAGTTCCTACATATGATGATTTATTTTTCCCACTGATGATTTTGGCTTACTCATTTATTTATAAAAGGTTGATATATTGTCTTATGCAATTCATACTGCTCCTAAATTCACCATGTAGCCATAGCTGGCCTAGAACCCCTGAACTTCTGCCTCCATCTCCCAAGAGCTAATAAGATTGTAGGTGTTGGCTCCCATACCTGGGGCACATTCTTAAAATGCTCTCTTCATCTTAAAACATCTTCAATGGAGGTAGGTATTGCTCAGTAGGGGGTGCTGGGAAAGTGAACTGGCCTGTAGCCCTGTCTTCTGCTCTTGTCCCCTCTGCTCCCCATGGCGTTTGTCTTTGAAGGGTACTGTTTAGTTTTAATTAATTTAAAATGAAGTGGCCTGTGCAGCTAGTGACTGTCCATATAGCAGCCATGGGTGTCATGCTCTAACTTTCTCTTCCAAGGTTAACTTTGACTTTTAAAAAAATTTTTTACTATAATTTTGAACTTCCAGACAGTTTGTGAGACTAAGACAGTGATCTTCTCCATCTCATTCCTGTAGACTTCCCAGGTTTATTGCTAGCCACACCCCATGTTTCCTTTTCTATTTCCCTTTTCCATTTCTATACATTCTATGTAGCCTTTTCCTGAACATCACAATAATAAACCTGTTGTAAGAGGAATGGATACAAAAATTTTGGTACATTTACACAATGGAGTACTACTCAGCTATTAGAAACAATGAATATATAAAATTCCTAGGCAAATGGATGGATCTGGAGGATTTCATCCTGAGTGAGGTAACCCAATCACAAAAGAACTCACATAATATGTACTCACTGATATGTGGATACTAGCCCAGAAGCCCAGACTACCCAGGATACAACTTACTAAACACATGAATCTCAAGAAGAATGAAGTTCAAAATGTGGTCTCAGTGCCCCTTCCTAGAATCAAGAACAAAACACTCACTGAAGGAGTTACAGAGATCATGTGTGAAGCTGAATCAAAAGGATGGACCAACCAGTGACGGCGGCTGCCAGGGATCCCTCCCATAATCAGCCACCAAAATAAACACNTTGTTCCCTCCTTGTTAACAGAGATGTTTCTCCGCTTCAGATGCAAATTCACTCTTAACTCAATCAGGCCTGATGCTATCCTCTTCTTAACTGAGGTAAAATTACTGATATAGGAAATACATGTAACCAAGCCTTGATCTCCTGAGACCGTTGTCACCACTGCAGTAGCTCCTCTTCTTATCTCCATGTTCCCCTTTGTGGATTTACTTTGGGACCTTTCATGTCTGTAATATATTCACTCATCCCTGATATGTTCAACCTGCTGCTCAACCCACTGGGCATCTCAGAGTACGTGTGAAAAGTGAACAACTAGGGGCTGAGGAGATGGCTTGCTCAGTAAAGAGCCTGCTACAGGAGAATGGAGACCACAGTTTGCATCCCCAGAACCCATGTCAAAATCTAGGTATGGGGAGATTGGGACAGGTGGGGACAGGTGGAGACCCAGAGCTGGCCCATCTAATTAATAAATGAACTCAGAGCTCAGTGACAGCCTCTGTCTCAAAACATGAGGTGGGTGAGAGAGGACAAATACCTGGTGCATACACACTGTAATGGTTATTCCTGGTTGTCAATTTGACTATATGCGTAATGAACTACACTCCACAGTCCAGAATTGGAGGGCTCACCTGTGATCCAGATCTTAAGGCTGGAAGACACAAATTTCTGACCTGGATCTTGGCACGGGGTTCTTGAGGCACACTGACCATGAAAAGCTTAGGCTCAGGCAAGGTAGTGCATGCCTTTAATCCCAGGAAACTGAGGCAAGAAGATCTCTGAGTTCAAGGACAGCCTGGAAAAAAACAAGTCCCAGATCCAGGTGTGGAGGTACACACCTTTAATCTGGGCCACACCTTCTGCTAAAGACCTACATAAGGACATTGGAAGAAGGAAGATTCTTCTTTGCCGCTTGCATTTACTTGCCAGCACATCTGTTGGAATCTACTTCTAACTGAAACAACTAGCCTCGTGGGACTGAGCAACTACTAGATTCTTGGACTCCCCATTCACAGCTGACCATTGTTGGGGAGTTAGACTACAGACTGTAAATCATCACAACAAAATCCCTCAGTATAGAAAGACATTCCATATGTTCCATGACTCTAGAGAACCCTGACTAATATACACATGTATACACACACACACACACACACACACACACACACACACACACACATACATGTGCACCCACAGACCCTTGAATATATACACACTATGTATGAACATAATAAATACATAAACAAACCAATTGGTATTGTAGTTCTATAATCTCAGGATGAAGAAAGCAAAGACAGGAAGATCACAAGTTCAAGGCTAGCCTGAACTGCAGTACAAGGTGTTGTCTGATAGTTCCAAAGCTACTGAAGCAGCAAAGCATTTCAACAGTGGGTGTCTCCTGTCCTCCACACAAGGAGGACATGGAACTGTGTGCCCTCTTTGTCCTTCCTCCACAGTTCCATATGTCTCATTTTTTCTTAGGCCATTACTTATTCTAACGCTTTTTCTTCCTCTCCCCACGTCTTCAGGTTCTACCCAGATTCCTGGGCCCTTCACTGTTCCCTCTTCTCTCTCAATCAAAGACATCCTTTTATTAGGAAGACTGTCTTCTCCCAGGTGTAGTGGAAATGTCAGGAAGTCACTGGAAGGAAGTCATTCCTGCCCCCATGTCCCTAGCTGCCGAATCATTTTTTATTTTACATGAAAGCTAACATGACATCATGTGCATTGTCTCAGACACCAACATGTGAGCAATTTCCTCATTCATTTTTTTTTAAATCACATCTTAGGTTGAACCATGAAGCTAGCATTCAAGACATTTCTTTTTGAAACATTTCTATTAGCTGGTATAAGTCATACAGCACAGCGGGTTTCATTGTCATGTTCTCAGAAACACTTAGAATGGACTCTTTCCCTCTTCCCACCAGTTCCTTTTCTGCTTTCAAAGGTGGTGTTCCTTAGCTGACTTTCTACCGTTTTCTCTGAGCTCCCACCTCATTCCGGCAGACACTGATGATAAAAGAGAAGAATGCTGACACATCCACCTGACACATATGTCATGTGAATTTGTCCTACTGTATGACCACATCAGTGTCCTGCACTAGAGACCTGTGCAGTACTGCCGTTCAGGTCTTCCATGCGAATGAAGACAAGAGTTCTAGAAACCTGGACATTCTGTTAATAGATGCAACAGGGGTTGAGACCATAAATCTCTAGGAGAGGGGCAGTGGTGGAGAAAGAGCTGGAGCAGTCAGACTGTTCTGTTCCTGTTTGGTGATGGAAACAGCTACAATGTTTACATCAGTGTCATTCCAACCCTTGACTGCACATTTGAAAGGACTCACCCGGAGACTTTTCAAACCACCCGAGCCTGAGATCCACCTCTGGCAATCTCACTTATTTGGCCATAGTATTGCAGCTCAGCAACAGGATTTTGAAAAATCTCTCGGTGTTTTGAATGGGAAGCCTAGGTTAGCACTAGGGGTTGGGGGAGTGCTTATTGTCAAAAATAAATGGTAAAGGAAAACATGGTCAGTGTTTAAGGAGTCATGGGCCAGGATGAGGCTCACACCTGTGAGCAGGGAAGTCTGGGCCAGCCTGTGGGTGTAGCTGATGACCAGGCTTCCTGTGTCATAAAGATCACTCAGCTCTTGAACAAAATACTCACAGGAGGAAATATAGAGACAAAGTGTAGAGCAGATACTGAAGTATAGGCCATCCAGAGATTGCCCCACCTGGGGATCCATCCCATATTTGGTCACCAAACCTGGACGATATTGTGTATGCTGGGTAGTGCTTGCTGATGGAAGCCTGATATAGCTGTCTCCTGAGAGGCTCTGCCAGAGCCTGACAAATACAGAGGTGGATGCTTGCAATCAATCATCGGACTGAAACAGATGGAGGAGCTGAGGGGTTTTACAGCCCCATGGAGGGAGCTCCCGGGTACTGGACCACCAACCAAAGAATACATATGGAGGAACCCATGCCACTGGCCACATATGTGGCAGAGGATGACCTTGTTGGACATCTGTGGGAGGAGAAGCCCTTGGGCCTGAAAGTGTTCGATGCCCCAGTGTAGGGGAATGCCAAAGCAGGAAGATGGGAGGGGTGGGTGGGTGGGGGAGCACCCTCATAGAGGCAAGGATAGGGGCAATGGGATAGAGGGTTTCTAAATTTACCCAGCCCCTCCTCCTTGTCCCCTGAGCAGCTGCTTCCATCCTGCTCCTCACATCTCTGTGGAAAGAAAAGTACAGGCCATAGCTCTATGAAAAGAAAAATATGGTCCCCAACCCACATGAGCTTCCTGTCACCTTGGCAACTCCAGTTCTCATGGCTTATGGATAAACTGGTGTTCTCTATTATTTATTGGATAAAAAGAAAGAAAGCTGAGCTTGCCAAGAGCC
Source organism: Mus minutoides (assembly GCA_902729485.2). Lineage (NCBI taxonomy): Eukaryota > Metazoa > Chordata > Mammalia > Rodentia > Muridae > Mus > Mus minutoides. The sequence continues at coordinate 449,310 of LR750273.1, forward strand.
TTTACTGAGCCTCAACTCTGTGTTGGGTGTAGTCTTCAGATATAGTTTGGGGTAATGGGGATGGTGTGGCAATTGCTTTGTTTTCCCACTGCTGGGGACTGAGCCCAAGACCTTACACATGCAGGGAGGTGCTCTACTCCTCAGCAAAACCCTCAGCCTAATGCCAACTTTCTTCAATGAATTTGTCTGGCAAGTTAAATGAGACATTTCTATCAATGGCTAAAATAGATTGTGTCACAAGAAGGGTAGTTACAAATAGCTTGGCTGTGGACTGTGGGAACTTGGCTGAGGCTAGCTTATTATATTTGAACTTGAAGTGTGAGAAGGATTCTGTCGAGTTGGGACATTAAAGTCAAAAGAAATGGCACAGAGGTAAAAAGTGGGAGACATGATTTACTTCACCTTTGAGTGTAGTATGTTTGCAGCTGAACACATCCCCTAGCGTTAGCCACTAAGGTGTTGCAACACAGTGGTGGAGACATGGACATATTTTTTATTGAATTGTGTTTCCTTGGTGGCAACCGTACATATGTCATTTTCCTTTGCTCTGTGTGCGTGTGTCAGTACAGACTCATAGATATGTATTTTATTCTATGCCCAATGCTAGTGTTATCAATTCTGTGGTTCAGATTGTTTTGACTGTGGCTATTGAGTGCTTCTGTAACTTTTAACATTTCTCCTTTCTTTTATGAGAGGGAATGAAATTTCTTTTGAGATAGGGTCTACTATGTAGTCCAGGCTGGTCTAGAACGTATAGTCCTCCTGCCTCAGCTCCCAAGTTCTGGGATTACAGTCATGATACAGTCTTGTACTACTGTGTCTGGCTTAGAAGTGCATTTCTTTTTAATAAAAAAAATTAACTTAGCATGCAATGCATTAGGATTCACCTTGGTGTTTTCAGATAAAATTTATTTATTTTTTGATTCTCATCCCTCTGAGCCCCGTTTGTATCTCCATCCCTCCATAGCTTCTCTTCCCTCATCTCTGTCCCCATCCCTCCAGAGTGTCCTTGTGCTCGCTTGTCACCAGTGTCCCATTTCTAATGCTTCCCCCCTCCCCACCAAATTTTAGTCATTTTTTTCTAATTAGAAGTGATTTTTTAAATAAAGGTTTATTTATGTGTCTATTTATTGATGTGTTTATATACATCCTTGTGTGTGTGTGTGTGTGTGTGTGCGCGCGCGCACATACGTACAGGTCAGGAAAAAGTTTTGGGCATCCTAGGCTATCAGTCTGACTACTCTGAGGCAAGGTCTGTTTTCATCCCTGGAGCTTGTATTTTCCTGCTTCCATTAGAAATTAGCAATCCCAGAAACCCTCCTGACTCTGTTCCCCTTGGATCTGGGGTTACACAGGCATGAATTGGGGTACCCAGATTTTCACGTGAACTAAGTGAACAGTTCCTGTGATTGCACAGCAAGCGCTCTTAACTGCAGAGCTGTCTTTCCAGCCAGAAGTTTTCATTCATTGCATTTTACAACTGAAGATACAGAATCCTGCATAGAATGACTTTCTGAAAATCGTATGACTGGGTATTACTGATTTCTGGAGGACCAGGACTGGAGCATTTGGGAGATTTCTAATTTATCTTGCTTTCACTCACTTATGGACTGTATCTTTAAATAGTCTTTATGTATATTATATATACAGGGAAACATATGACTCATTTTGTATACAAATATGTATTTTAATTTAATGATTATTCCTTATTTACTTTCAACAGAAGACTAGACTAGTAGTCACAGCTCACAGCTATGATGTTTCTTCAGGCACCATCCATCACCTTCCACAGTCTGCTGTTTACAGGAGAAAGACATTCCTCCGTGTTTATCATTTTTCTGTCAATTGGTAGTTATCCTTCATGGTGTGGGCTCACATCAGACATCCAGTCATTGATCTGTATTCCTAAAAGAACATCTGATGGAGGCAGCTGTCTTCAGAGAGCTTGGTCTCATCTGGACAGTACATGTCTGACCTCTCCATTCAGAAAGAAATGATCCTCTCTTAATTCACCCTGTGCCTTTTATGAGTCTAGAGTCTAGTTCATTCAGTTTGAGAAGATAAGTAATATGTCTCATATTTTTATACACCTGATCATCATAAATACATCATAATACATCATGGTATTTATAGTATCAAAAATTAAAATATTATCAGACGTGATGATACAAATTTGTAATCTCATCCCTTGGGAAGCAGAGGCAGGGATCTGAGGTTTGAAGTCAGCCTGGGCTACAAGGTGAGTCTGCCCCCAGATAGACCATGAACGTTGTTTGCTTTTTGTCTCTCTTTCTTTACCTAGTTTAAAGTATGAGATATATTTTGACCCTTCAACATGAAAATTGAAAAGTACCTCTGCTGGTGTATTTGAAGTGTGTGTTCTCCATAAAATGTCACTAGCTTTCCCTAAGTGATTTGAGAAGTCTGTATACAGGAAAAGAGGAAAGAAGATTGTATCTCAAAAATGAAGTACAATGACCAATATTCATTTAAAACTATAATGACTGAAAACTGAAATGAATTTTAGTTACAAGAAATTAATTCATATGCAATAATTCATAAGCTTAGCACAAAACTAAACATTTGAGGCATGGTGTTAGTTGGCCTATGACTTTATATCAATATAAAAGTTAAAACATCAAAATAATTAACATTTTATCAAATAGGTTTTTTTAAAAAAAATTTACTTATTTATTTTATGTATATGAGTACACTGTAGCTTTTCAGATGGTTGTGAGCCATCATGTGGCTACTGGGAATTGAACTTCAGGACCTCTGCTCACTCCAGCCTTGCTCGTTACCAAATAGTTTATTTAAAAATTTATAGATTATAAGCATTATTTTATATTGAGAAGAAAAAGTTCTGCTGCTTTATTTTCTCAGTAGGATGAACACACTAACTTTATCAGCATTATAGACAAAACAGATTCCTGACTAAGCCCCAGAGATGTCATTTGTGTTATCAATCATCAGGTGTCATAAGAGTGGAGGGCATTTCTCAGTAGCTATTTAAAATTAGATTGTCTTATTTTGCTTTAGAAAGCACAATGCGGCTTGACATTTCCCCGTGTTTAATGTACTCTATCACAGTGAGCTTGCAGAACACCGCAGTGCAGTGGCAGAGGATAGCTTTCCTTGCTCCCTCCATCTGTCAAAGGCTTTTAAAAATCATTATTAAATAAATCCTATTTAACTATGCTTTTTTCAAGGACCTTTGGGATGTTTAAGCTTCTGGGTGCAATGTTTCCATGATGGCGTTGGTTTTAAGCCTGTGGCCCATTTATGGTGGCACTGCCTAGTACTGCTTCTCAAACTGTCATCATAGAACAGCTCCAGAGGTCCCTGAGATGCATGCTAAAAACATATTCTCAGACTGGGGGATGAGTTGGTGGCTAAAACACTGGGCATGTCAGTGTGAGGACTTGCATCCTCAGCACCTAAGGAAACGCTAGGTGGCTGCTGTGGCCTCTCTGTATCCAGTGCTCAGTCATAAGACCTCTGTACCAAGCTTGTGGGCAGACTAGCGTGAGCTTTGAGTTAAGTTACCCTCAGCGAGCGAAATGGCAAGCAGTAAAGAAAGGCTCTTGATGTCAATCACACAGACACACATCTGGTGCACATATCCCCAACATGTGTCTACATACATATGACTATGCACATGCACATACATATGAATATATACACATGCACAAAACTGAAAATAAAACACATATTCTTTGGTCTTATCCTCACATGAAAAACCAAATTGTGCATTTTAAGAAAGCCACTGTTACTTTGGAGTGTATCAGGCAAATATTTCTTTCTTTTGAGTTTAATAATATTTTTGAGAATGTCACATTATGAATCCTGAGCAACCTCACTTCCCAGTCCTTCCAGGTCCACTGCCTCCCTACTGCTGGGACCCACCCCATATCCTCACTAAAGCATCCTCAAACTCCTGGTGGCCAGCCTCTTAAAGAAGACCAAGCCCTCCCCCATGCGTGCTCCCCCATGCGTGCTCCCCCATGCGTGCTCCCTCCAACTAGAAAGGGCAAGGACAAGTTTGTTCATTGAAGACGTGGCAGGTTTGAAGGAGCAGTGTTATGAGATATCAACTCAATGAGTTAATAAGAGACAGTCTTTTCATTTTAAAATGGAGAAGTAGGGCAAGCAGACAGTCCATGCTCCTTGTGGCCTTGAAGGGGTCCCTTTGTCTGTCCATCCTTTGAACACTTCCGCTTTACTGTGTGTGGGCTTCTGAGAAGATTCTCTTTAGTCTTTCAAAGTAGTTATAAGTGCTTTGATTGGCAGCCTTGAAAATGGATTAATTTTTAAAGAATCAAATCCTTTGGGGATTTAAGCTTGTCCCTGGCAATCAAAGGTGGTGCTTGGGACACTGTAGATGAGCGTTTTCAGTTCTTCAAGGCCTCAGGGATTCACAGTCTGTCTAATGCTGGCTAATTGGGATGTGGTGTGAAGGGACACCGTTAATCTACCAAGGGATGGTATGGGCTGTAGATTTTCGAAACCTTAGAAGTTCACATCAAGGCTTTTTGTGTATCTTTTGAGACACAAAAGTGACATTAGTGAAGGAGATGGACCAAGGAAGGATCACATTAATATTGGCTCAACTTCAAGCCCATTGCCATTTCTTGGTTTGTTTTAGTGAGAAAAATCATCATTAAATGTTTCTCAAAGACACAGTTGAGAAAACCAAAAACTTAGCGTATATAATAAGAACACATGACATTTTATGAAACACATTGGATTTTGCTTAGATGATAAGTTGTGAAAAAGAAAGAAATGCTCCTCACACTGCCGAGGTCAAATCAGGCTGCCTCAGAACTTTCTTTCTTTCTTTGTGAGAGCAAAGCGCAATGTTTGTCATCATCTGTGCATGACTTGCCCACCTCAGCCACATCCTCAGGACATCATCCCCAGAGTGCCTGTTAAAGACCATGGTGGATCCATGGTCACTGCGAAACAACAGGACTTTCCTTTTCAGAGAGAAATTTGAAAATGAGAATCAACAGATACCGAGGGTAACCTAAGACTAAGATCTTGGGTTTAGGTTTTGGCGTCTTATTTTCATGCTGACTGAAAAGCCTCGTGTTTTACAGTTCTTTAATAAGAACTGATGGCATTTCTTCTTACGACTTTATCCAGACAACAAAGGGAGGCTTGTGTAGCTCCTGAGACTTCACTTCCAGGTCTCCTGTTTCCAGGGCTTGTTTTACTAACTTATTCCTCAATAGTATAAATAGTCCTTTGGATGGGAATATAAAGCTGATAACAGAGACAATGTAGTAACTATGGGTTCTGTTTTGTCTGAATGGGCTTCTTACATCCTTAGAATGTCACAATGATAGACTAGCAAAAACATTGTGTACACTTTACAGAAATACTATGACAGCACAGTTCTCGTGCCATGGCAGAAGCCCGGGACAGGCCAGGGTTAGAACGTGAGCATTGGACAGGCACACTTGGAGAAGGACAAGGGAACTGGTCTCTCACTCTTGTTCTTGCCAAGAGTCAAATATTAATTCACAGTATTTTTAATTCCAAGAATCTTTGATCTCCTTGGCCTAGAAAATCCAACAAGGAAGGAAGTTTCATCAAGGCTGCGTGTGAATGCCTGATATGCTTTTGTCTTGTTATTTCTTAATTTGGAAAGACAAAATGATAAGCAAATATTTGCACATTGCATTGAAAGGAAATTGAAAACTGCATTATGAGCAGTCAGTCCGTTGCCGCATGTTGTTTTGATTACAAGTTATCTCTCCTGGTTGCCTCATTGCCTGGAAATACCTTTGCTCTGCATTGAGGAGGACCCTGCCAGAGTCTGTGTGTGGCTTCCTTTTCATCTTAGCTCCCACAGCCACGGCAGGTACCTCTTGCCCTGTGCTCCCTGGATCCCGTTCTTCACATTCCACAAAGAGCATTTTTTCCTTGCTCTTTTTCTGCTGAGAACCCGTATGAAACAATCTCCAGTCCTTTAGTATTTTAATGTAAAAAGGTGCAGTGTAAGGGTTCTCTCAGAGAGTTTTGACACTTAGCATTTTGTTTTCTATGGTAATTAAAGTATACTAAGAGATAGCATCATCCAAGACACATCAGACACTGCCAGGCAAATCGAGACATTCATGGTTGTCAGCTTCTGGCCTTGATTTTAATTACTGTAGAGAGAACTTGGTATTAACATTTTACATGTCAGAGTTATAAAAGATTGTTATTTTGTTTCAGGGCCGAGATCTGGACTATAAAATTCAGGAATATAAAGAAGCTGGGAAAGTCTTTCCTGAAAATCAGATAGTAGAATGGTTTATCCAGTTGTTGCTTGGAGTTGATTATATGCATGAGAGGTACGTAGATTTGTTTCTGGGGGCAGGGTATATATTGTTTAGCTCTCATGTCTGAACTTGAAAGGTTAATATTTTTGATTGATTGGAAAGCAAATATACCCAGATGATGAATGGCCACAGTCAGACCTCTGCAATATTTTATAATAAGATTTTTATCCTTAAGGAAACGGTAGAATAATTATTTACCCACAGAGTATTTATAGCAGTTTGTGTGTGTGTGAGTGCGGTTGTGTTCATGCCACAGTTTGGGTGTGGAGGACATCCGGTGCTGTTGGCCTTTGCCTTTTACCTTGTCTGAGCCTGGGTATCTCATTGTCCTCTGCCTAACATGTCAGGCCAGCTGGCCTCTGAAAAATCTCCTCTTATTTCTCATTCTGCCAGAGGACTGCTCAGGTTACAACAGGAATTTCCATATTCAGCCTTCAGCTTTTTTCCTGGTACTTGGAATTTGAATACAGTCCTCATGTTTGCCCAGTCACCACTACCCACTGAGCCATGTCTGCAGCTCACTTCCATTTTTTTTTTTTTTTTTTTTTTAGTTCTGGAAACCAGTTGATCTTCAGTGTAGCAGAAACTGTATTGAACTTGGTGCCCTATGTAACTATCTCCTGTGAATTAAAGCTGATACTCAGACATCTTCACCAGACTAAGACAGATGAATATTTATATCAAAACTCGATTTATATTAGCTGGCAGGCCAAGTGTATCCTCCGAGTTTCAGTTGTCTGCCATTTTTGTTTATCCAATTTGCCTCAACAATACTGTTTAAAGTATTGCAAATGTTTTAACAATACATTTAAGCCATCTCTTCAGATGTGAAGGTGTCAAATATTTTTAGACCCATCAAATGACACAAATGCATTTGAAGCAATAGACTCTCAAAGGAGGTGGCCAAGGAGTGAGCGGGACACCTGGGGACCACATCTTTAGTGAAAATGATATTCCCAGGGCCCACCAAGGCCTGGCAGCTGGGGGTGTCACTGCTCTAGTGTGTCACCTGTGCCTGCTGATAGCATAAAAAGTAATCAGATTCCCTTGCACTTGGCCATGTATCTCCTGAAACACATGCTGGATGACACAGATAGCGGCTAATTCAGTCTGACTCCCAACAGTCTCTTTAGTGATGTCCTGAGATGATGATGAAATATCACATAATCTTTAATAAACAGCCCAGAGCTGCTGACTGTCGGCTGTGCGCAGGCACACTCATGCTGCCGGTATCTTTTTCCTTCCCTTCTTCTCTTCCTCACCCCCTTCTGCCTGTCTTTCCTTTCTCATTGCTCATTAGCAGATCGTTGACTTATTGAATAAAGGATGTAATTATCTGGTTGACTTAAGATCCCAAATTTGCTGTTTTTATTCTTATTTTTCAGTTTTATTATTTTAGTTTGTTTTCTACAGGGTCACATAAGGCTATTTCCATGCCAGTATAAAATACACTCTGAGCACATTCTCCCAACATTTTTGATGTGTTTAAGATTTATTAGTGATAGTTAAAAATAAATGAGTTTAAAAACCTCCAAAGGGAGTAGTGCCATTGTCAGTCTGTCAGTACTTATAGAGTCATTCAATGCGACTTCACATGTGGATGCTACTGAATCTGTGAATCTGAAATTCTAGTCTTCATGATTCAGATGAAAAATGACAGTGTCTCTTAATTACTATATTGTAGTCAATGATTACAAGCTTCTTATGTATAGGGCAATGCCAATTTTATGTTTTAATTCACTTTATTCATGTAATAGCATGAATAAACTGAAAATAAGTTCTAAGCTTAGAGAACCATTGGCTTAGTGTAAGTGGTAAGAACCCAGTGGCACAGCTGCAGGTCAGGAGGCTGCCCAGAATCACCGTATCCACTGCTGCTCAGCATCTCTGAGCCTTGTTTCCACATTGGTCAAGCAGTCTCAAGGATGAGACTGTCACCGCTCGCGTTATAGGACACTTGGGAATCCACACTGCAATATTTGCACTTAAGCAGCTTCTAGAACAGTGTCATTTGTGCTCGTATTAAACCCAGACATAAGGTGCTGCCGGCACATTGCTGTAACCTGCAGTCACACACGGATGTGTGGTTGACAAGGATCCAGAGCGTTTGTCACATTATTTGTGTGGTGGTCATGCATAGAGATACTTTGAGGTGATATATGATAGAATTTTTTAGACTAAACATGCAAATAGTTATTTTCCTTGTTGGTGGGCAGAGATCAGCGATGACATTTTTGATGTAGACCACAAGGATATATTCAAGGATATATTGCAGCCCTGCACTCATGTTCTCTCTGGCACTAACACAGTGATCAAGTTACTCAATCACACCAATGGAGCGGAAGGGTAAAGAAACGGTACTATCTATATACACAGTGGGGCTTATTCAGACACTGTGGAGAACCACTGTGGAGAGACTATAGGCATGTACCCTAACACCTGTTTTCAGATTGGCTTTTAAATGAAACAATTCTGTGTAATTTTTCCAGTTCATTAATATATAATATACTTTTTAAAATCAGTTTTCAATATTTAGTTAATTACAGGCCCAAGACACATTTTATTTAGAAAATAAACTTGTCTGTTTTAAAAATGGGTAAAACCCCAAAGGAATTTTTAAAAGCATATTATGTAAACAACTAAAAATTGTGATGTTAGAAGCCAGAATGCTGATTATTCATAGTTGAGGAGCAGCTGCCTGCGACTGACGCTCAAGCTTATTCCTGCTAGAGGTGCTCAGGATGCTGCTCAGGATGCTCGGGTTACACACCTTACCTGTCGGTAGCTGAGGGATGTGGGAGATCCTGCAAGGCCACTCTGTGCATCTGCTCATCCTAGTACCTAGCCTGAGGATCAGCTCCTGTCAATACTGAGGGAGGAGCAAGGGTGAGTTAGAGCGCCATTCATTACTCCTCAGACACAGTGACTACCCTGTATGCTCATGTCCAATGGCCACAGCAAGTCACATAGACAAGAGCAGTAGCAGAGATGTGGAGATGTCCTTACCTCCCCAGAGAAGTATCATTGCAGGCAGGAAATACTTCAATATTTAGGCACAAGAACACAGCACATGCACATAGTATTTTTCTCTGCTTTGAACTTTTCCCAACTATCACCAATTAGGATGGATCTATGGGCATTGCTTATGCTTCCCCTGTGTTCTGTTTTATCTATTGGTGTATTTTGAAAAGTACAGAGATTGTCTACCTGTTAATCTGGAGGATTACATTGGAAACATACATGCACGTGAGAGGTTAGACTTGCTTCCTTCATAGCCAATGCCTTAGTTCAGATGTTGGTTAATTTTATGACCACTGGAGTGAGCAACAGTGACACCCAGTTTAAAATGCTGCTTCTGGGTGAGTCTATGAGAATCTGTGTGTGAGAGAGATTGGCCCTTGAAGTAGTACTATAAGTTCCTTCCCATCGTGAGTGGGTGTTGTGCCACCCACTGAAGGAAGGAGGAAAATGCCCCCTTCCCTGATTCTGACCTTGTCCAGGGATTCACGTGCTGGCTGCCCTGGGGCTCAGGCCTTCAGGTACAGGCTCACACCCCTGGCTTTTCAGGGCCTCTAGTCTACTGATGCAGGTGACAAGTTTTCTAGTGCACCAGTCAATTCTCAGTTCTGTTTGTGTGGACAGCCTTGAGAAATACAGTATTCTAGAGAAGACAGTGACAATGGTAGAGAAAGTAAGATGGGCAGGGGACAGATGAAAGGAAGAATGGGTTCTCTCCTTTGGAAGGAAGGCTCGTGTACTGCTTTAACTTAGGTTGTTGTTAGCTGTGGAATCCTCGGAGGCTGTAGCATATGGCAGGTACGTAAATGAGGCTGTGGAAGCCTGGGAACATTCACAGTGCACTCAGCTGTCTCAGAGTGCTGTACACAACTTCTTCCTTTTGGGGTGTGAAGCTTATTAGCTAGCCCCTGTTTCTCAAGGGAAAGTGGAGCAGCCCCTCATAGTGTGCTCAGACTTGGGGGTCTTGAAATGTCATTAATGCTAGTGTTTCCCCAGGGTGGGGGAGACAGGCTGGTGCACATTCCCTAAGGTGGCTTTGTTATCACCTAGCTACCCACACATTTCCCAAAGGTGGCTTTGTCACCACCTAGCTACATTTCTCAGCCAGCTTGCAGAAACGTGGTAAGGTATCTAGATGAGTGTCTAAAATGTGGCATGGAGAATTCATTTCCTGGGGAGGGCACCCACTTGGGAATCCATGTAGTATATTTGGCTGAAGAAGGAGGTGACCTTCGGGACTTTGAAAGTTGGAAATGCTGAGCTGACTGTGGTGTCTGGTATCGCTTCAGCTCCTCCTCCCCCTTCCCACAATGTCCTCTTCTTGAGGATGTCCTGTGGTCAGTTCCAGTCAGTGCATTTCCACATCAAGTCAAGCAGACTTCTGATGTGTTGGCTATAGCAGGGGAGTTTAGAAGGACCTAACCTCTACCTCTTGACTCCAACACAGAGCTCACAATCAAGTCACAAGTAAGGAAGAAAGAGAGGCCTTGGAGCTCAGGATGGGGTCACATGGCCGAGGAAGGAACTGGGGCTTTTCAAGCTGAGCATCATCAAGGAGTCAGTGGGTGGGTGGAGCCTCTGAGAAGAAGACTTTGCAGTGCATAGCGAGACCCTGCCAAATAAAAGACCTGAAGGGAGGGAGCTAAGGTGTCAGAGACTATCTACCTAGGGCTTAAGGGGAGGTAAAGGCTAAATTGTTTGTGCCTTCTCTGCAATCTAGCTTTATACTAGCTTCCTGCCTTTGTAGGCTGTTCTTTACCCCAGGAGATGAACTGGAGGCCAAGGGGATGGGGGGGGGATGGGGAGGTGGAGAGGTGGGGAGATGGGAAGATGGAGAGATGGAGATAGGAACCCTAACATAAATTTGGCTACATCAAGCTGTTGCTAAATCTTTATCCAACACTTGAGTGCCATGGTCCAGAAAGGAGTGGAATGTTCCACTCTGTAGATAATATGTGGAGGCTAGTGGATCTCTAATAAGAGATACTTTGGGATTTCTAGAGAAAAAAATTGAACAGTCTGAACTGTTTGTTACCTTGTTATTTCCTGGATTTTAAAAATATAGTTTTAGAGGGATTGCTGTAGCCCACTATATGCTACGACTTTTTATTGCAGGATCCATTTTGCTTACTGTAACCACGAGGTCAGTAAATCACAATTTTACATTTTCCCCCATAGCTTGACAGCTGTCCTGTTACATTAACCTTCGTGCTCCATCAACACAGAGACAACCCACTGGAGACAATCCATGTTGGACTCTGTGTCCCAGCATATGCTGTGTCTTAGTCTAGAAACACACATAGTGCTAACTTACACATTTTGTCTTTGTATATGAGGAATAATGATATATTACTATTTGTAACTCATCGCCTACCAGTCCAGTTGTTGCTAGATAACTTTCTAGTAGGTTCTTTTATTGATCCTAATGTCCTCTGGCATGCCCCCTAGATCATGATCACAAAGCCAACCCCTTAGACTTTCTGACTCCTTGCCTGCTTACAGCTCTAAGAGATCTGACTCTGCCTCCTTGGATCTAGAATCAATAGATAGCATGAAGAAGCCTGCCTGAAGATTCCTTTATTTATAAGTTACAGAAGTATCTCAATCAATAGAAAGGATTCTTTATTTTGCTTTCCAGGAGGACAGTTTAGGAGTTGGTTAACTGAGCTGACTCAGCAGTGTCCTCGGGGTTCAAGTTCTTCCTGCCTCTGGCCAAGGTATTCAGGCTTGTTCTCTTGCAGTTGTCAGGATGGCTGAAGCACTACCATTCTTTCCCCCTTCTTAAGACAGTAATCAAGGTCCAGAAAGTATACAATTGCCCCCCACCACATACACAGCATAAGAACAGAGAAATACCGTCTACAAGCTTTTGTTGTGTGACTTTTATTGGGGAGATATGAACCAAGGTTTATCCAGTTAGGGTACCAGCACAAGCTAGTGAATCAGCGAGTTTGTTAAGGTTACTAATAAGATCATGGGTGACTAAAAGGCAGCGTCATTACTCAGAAAGCTCACCCAACACAGTTGTTGCCTCAGAAGCTGTATCCCTGGAGCTCCCTGAACACCTTGCAGACCGCTACACTAGGTGGAGTCTCTACAGCATTTGCACACTGCATTATACAACCTTGAGGAATCGCACAAGGCTTCTCAGGCTGGCTTCTTCTGCTTTGTATTTCATTTCTACCAGGTCCTTTCCTGGCTTGATAGCTCATTTCTTGTTAGCACTGAATGAACCACTACCCCAACCATTGCCCAGATGTGCCAGTAGACTTTACTGTTTATTTACTGAAGGATATCTTGAGCCCTGGTGAATAGAGCTAGTATAATCATGGAGGAATAGATGTGGATCTGTAACAATGTGTTCAGTGGGGTTAACTTAAGACATGTTTTAACTGAGTTTCTAATTTCAATGCTTGCATTTTCTCTTAGAAATTCTGTTTGGCAATCTCCTTTGACAGCATCCCCTCTTTGGTGTTTCTACTTCAGGTTTTCTCTTGTACTCTTTGTGATGGCTAAGCATTTAGTATGTACTTAGAGTCTGTATCTTACTTGGTTGTCTGAAACATTCTGATATCATTGCACATTCTCTGCTGATTCTTAGCTTACCTTTGCTTCTGCCAGATGAGCAAAGAGGGAGATAACAATGGAACAGTAAGTTTTATTCTCTTGGCTCAGGGTCTCTGTGATCACACAGCTATTGCATATCTGAATCTCTACTCTGAGTGAGAATTGTCTTTCTCTCAAGTGATAAGCTTCCTTTCTGAGCTAGCACAGGCAAGTTTCCTGGGCCATCCCTTCACTGTCTGTATGAAACATACATGCTAGACTTAAAGACGTGTACCAGCGCCATCTGTCCCTGTTACACAGACTTTGTCTTCTGCTGTGACTATTTATAGCCAGTCCACAGCTTTCTGAGACCATCACTTTCCCAGAGGCATTGAGGAGTCAGAAACTGTTGTCTACTCAGATTTTCAGTGTCTTTTCATATGACCCCCAACCTGAATCATGGGCTCAGCTCTTGAGTGCCTGTTTGTGAACTTTGTTTAGTATTTTGGCGTCCCCTATAGGAAAACATTTTCATGTTGTCTGGTTCTCTCAAATTCAGAAACATCTTAATGGACGTTTCCCATACCTCTGTCATATAGCAAGAGTCAGTAAGTATTTACAGATTAGCATTATCAGTGTTATTGCCTTTACAAAGTGTCAACAATTTAGTAATAATATGGTATAATATTTTGTGATACCTTGCCCATCAACTGAGGGTATGGTTACTGGATGTAGTCCTATGTAAACCGTGCTACAAGCAAACTGTCCAGCCTGGGCTACCCAGAGAGCTCCGGACCAACCTGAGGTATAAGACCTTAGCTCTCCATATTCCAACAGCCATAGAGCAAACCAGCCAGACTAAACACTCCACATGATCTGACTTTTTAAAGTAGATTTAAAAAGCAAAGCCAAGTGTTCCATTCTCTCTAAAACCTTCATTTATGAACTCTTCTGACATTGTGGAAAGGAGAAATGTCCATGGCTTTGCAGCCTTTAAGCAGTGTAAGCCAGATACGTGAAAGGACACACACACACACACACACACACATATGCACATATCCTTCCATATATAACCACATCTTTGACTTTTAATTGGATTTAGTTTTCTATTTTACATGACACATTATCATCTTTTTGGGTTTTTTTTTTTTTTTTTTGCCTTTTGCAGGAGGATACTTCATCGAGACTTGAAATCAAAGAATATATTTCTGAAAAATAATCTACTCAAAATTGGTAAGATGTTTTAAATGTCTGCTCTACAGCTTCAAGCAAGTTTATCTTTAGTGCTGCCACAGCAAGCAGAAGTGTGCAGTTCAAGCTAGCATGGAAGTAATCCAGCCCTGGCTTCTTTGGAAGTAATCCAGCCCTGGCTTCTTTGGAAGTAATCCAGCCCTGGCTTCTTTGGAAGTAATCCAGCCCTGGCTTCTTTGGAAGTAATCCAGCCCTGGCTTCTTTAGCCTTTGCAAATATTTGTTCTTACTTAGATGAGACCAACCAATCCTGGTTACTTTGTTGGTGATTATCTGCTATAGATTGAAGTATGAAACACTTGCTACTCGACTGGTTGATTTAACAGGCACACTTTGCAGTCCTGGGCTTTACTAGGCACCTTGTAAGCTGTGGGTTTCTCATGTTAAAAGTTTTTATGATTTTTTTTTATATGTATGGGCATTATGCTTATGAATGTTTGTGTACCACATGCACTCAGTACCCATGGAGGTCAGAGGGAGCATCGGATCCCCTGGAACTGGTGTTACAGTTTGCTTGTGATTTGTGGGTGCTTTGGATTGAACCTGGGTCCTCTGGAAGAGCAGCCAGTGAGGGCTCTTAACTACTAAACCATCCCTCCAGGATCCTCACTTACTTTATCAATAAGTAGAGGACATACATAATGTAAATGGTGTTATAATGGTTTCATTAATATTTAACTCTTTAGCACTATACTTGAGCTCAAATAGTTACTCAGTTGTCTGAGCTTCACATAGGATATTCATGAGGAAGAAGAGAATACAGGTACGTGACTAATTGGAGAAGCCAGTGGATTCAAATTTCTATACATATATCATGAATCGTTTAAAATTTTTAAAAAGTTCCCTTTGTTATAAAATGAGATCAAACTCTTCTCCCTGTAGGAGAATTTTCATGTCTTCACATCCAGTTCTTCCAAAACCTTTGTTGGTGATTACCAGACTTCAGTGGCCTAAGAACAGGTTATTCTGGGTTTCCATAATCCCAGAAATAAAGACTCTGGGGTTAGATAATTCACTTTCCTCATCAAGTCTTCTTTCTGCTCTAAAGCACATATGCTTTAAGCTATTGACTGCCATTATGTAATTTAAAACGTCCCATGCCTTTCTCTTTAAAATGGCATGCTGCACTGCATGAAAAGTGATAAAGTTACATCAGTTTTTGTTGTTATTTTCTAGTGATGTTTTTGTTGCTTAAAATATTTATACCAATTAACCACAATTCCCAGGGGATTTTGGAGTTTCTCGGCTGCTAATTGGTTCATGTGAGCTGGCTACAACTCTAACCGGGACCCCCCACTATATGAGTCCTGAGGCCCTGAAGCACCAAGGCTGTGATGCCAAGTCTGACATCTGGTGAGTAGGCGGTGCTGGCCCCAGTGAGTTCCTTCTCCGCTATCTGAGAGGTCTGTCTGTTTTGTGTTGGAGTTCATCTGCTCACTCCATCCACTCTGTCCCTTTTGGCATTTGAGATGTTCTGTGGCCAGAGGGGCAGGAGCACATGCAGCTTGTTATACTCTGTGAAATGCATTTCAGAGATTCTCTCTGTTCATAGATGAGTCGGCTGGTTTAGATTCTATCCTTCCTGAACCACAGGGGAAAGTTCTTAATGTGGCCAAGACATTAAATTTTGATGTGCTTCGGCTAGCCTATTAAATAAAGCATTTGTAATCCTAAAGACCGTGCTTTATTTTATATTAAGGTTAACTCCCGGCTCTGTAGGGAATATGCTGCTTTTCTGCATTTTGAAAGAATTTTACTAAGATACTGGATTTAGGGGTAACCTACATATACCACTTCCTGGGTTTTCAGTGTTGGAGGCAGCTGTGATTTTTTTTTCACTTCGATGGTGCTCTTGTATCCAGGAAGAGCTGGGTGGGAAAAAGCCTCAGTCTATTCTGCTGTAAGCAGCAGGTCTTACCCAGGGAATGCTGGTGTACTTTGAAAGGACCTAACATAATTTTCAGCATTCAAGAGTTGAAGGACAATCTAGTTGAGAGCTTGTTAATTAAGGAAATAATTATTATATGCAAATCAATGTTAAGTAGTTCTGAGCCTTCGAAGACAAGCAGTGTAAAAGCATGTCCATTGGTTTTTAAAGATGAGAGGTAGAAAATGACCTTTTGTGTGGTCAGGGGAAACTGAGCCACCACAGAGCCATTAGCTTAGGGTCCCTGTAAGACTTGTTATTTTTCTGTTGACTTTGGAGCCTCCCATGGCAGAGAAGCTGTCAAGACTTGTTCTAGCTGTCTGACCTTCCACAGATATCACCCCCCCCCCATTTCAGTTCCATGATTGCTCTGAGATTCTCTGCTGACTCTTGTTCTCACCAGAGAAGATCCAATCCAGTTCACCTATCTCTTTCTCTAATCCTTTCCATGTGCACACCAAAGTTAAAAGAAAACTCAAATACAAAGCAGAAAGAAAAGAGGTCAAAGGCATGCCACCAGGAGCAACTTTCTTTACATTGTTTAATTGAGCGCTTACTACCAGCCACCCCACCCCACCCCAGCACTGTGCAGTAACCTAGATGTAAAAGAAGAAACACTTGCCTCTTGCTCCTTGTGAAGTCCTTGGGAAGAACCTTGCTCCTTTGGTGATCCTTCTCCAGCTGAACTGTAGCAGTCCTGGGCTTTGCAATGGTGGCTATTAGCTACCTACCTACCTACCTACCTACCTTTCTTCACACTTAATTTAAAAAATATTATGAATTATAAAAATAGATTAAAAAATAAAATGTCTCTATGACTTATGATTATGTTATCTAAAGTTATGTCAGTGTGCCATTTGATTAAGGGCATATGAGTTCAGAAAGCTATTGTGTGAGTTTCAGGACTGCTCTCTGGCTGCACTGACTCCTTTACAGTGCATCTGCACCTGTTTGCCAGCTCAGGAGGATGGCTCCTAGGTCGTGGAGGCAGTGGGACCCCAGGGGAACACTTCTCCTGTGCCCAGTCCACTTGTTTACAAGTTGCTCCTTATATTACATGAGAAATTATAAGACTATCAAGCAGTGTTCCTGGGGTGTTTTGCAGCTACAAAAGTACCTGACACAAAATCTATCCCAGCTTTAGACCAGCACCCCTACTGTGATTATAAACTGCTCAGCAAGTATGAGCCGAGAATGTATCATCATCTTGACCCCAAATAACCACTTTATTATGAATTTAGTAATTACTTTGCTTGTATCTAAATCAAAACAGGCTTATCTGGTAATGAAATTTCAGCTGCCAAACCTAAAGTGGAACGGATATCGGAGAACTATTAATTATAGTGGCAGATAGAGAAGTGTGGCAAGTGGTCTCAGGGAGACACTCAGAAAAATTAGATTTCGTGAGGCTGAGAACCCATCTGTACCTTGGAATGGGTGACATCTATGTCCTGAGGAATGTTTTCTGGGGACTGGGAGTACATATGAATAATTTATAAATGCTTTGCTTGAGCGTTAATAGTGGAACATGCCATATTTATGATGCTTAAAAAGAATTAGTCTAATACTGATTACGTTTTCATCTGTTAACACTTGCCCGTATGCATCCTACCTTCCTTCTGTAACCTATTAGATCTTCCTGGATTTTATTATTTATAGCCTACAAGTACAGGAAGTTTCTCTCAAAGTATGACTTGGTTCTAAAAGTTGATGAACACTTATTTGGAAAGTTACAATAATAAGGGCCATCAAGGACAGTGCTTTGAGTATAGCTGGTGTGTGTAGTGTTTGCTAGAGAATGTTTTCTTCACAGTAGAAATATAAATATGACTTGTGTTCCTCAACCAGTTCTTCAAGCCGATCTAAACAATGAATAGTTAGCACATACTTTTCAGAAGAAAAAGGACAGTGTTTTTGGAATGGCGGAGCTGTAGTTAAGTAGAAATGAAGCAGTATCTTACTGTTGCTCTTATTTCTTTTGTGAGAGTCAGCTCAGCTGCTCTTTGATCTGGGGCCTTGTGTTTGTTGGGTGTTTTAAATGGGGAGAATGGTGGTGGGAATTACACTGGTGGAGTCCAGTTTATTCTTAATAATGGACCCAGGTTTAGTAGACTCAAAAGGCAAGTTTAGCTACAGGTGTACTAAAACAGAGGGGCAGGACCCATCTCTGCCTGACCAAAGGATGTATCCTCATTGGAGGACAATAATTATACCCATGCCCATTCCCCTATAAGGCATTCCAAACCCAACAGCCTGATGTCTAACCTATATAGGAACTGCTCTGGTTAAGGGCAAATGAAGCGGACCTTTTGTACCAGCATTTTCTTCAGCAGCAACTCAGAAGGGAAATGATAGGGGAATGTCAGTCGGCTGGCACAGGAGCCCCTGCCAATTTGGCTTATGTCTCTGCTTCTCTTTTCTTCACCAGGAAACTCCAGATTCCTTCCCAGCCTGTTTTCAGTCAGAGGGGGCTTCAGGTTAAACTACTATCTCTGCTCCAAGGTTCTCCACCAGTTTCAGGGTGAAGACTGTGCCCAGAGCAATTGGGTATCATTTAATGCCAGGGAGCAGTCAAAGGCTGTGCTGAGCACCTCACTGTATAAAAGGCTTCACTCCCAAGCTTTAGAACTGCCCATGTTACATTGGCTGTAGCAAGTCACACGGCACAGCCAGTATCACCAGGGAAGGACGTGCCCACCTATACGTGAAGGGGAAAGGAACACATGGAGAAAACAGTTACCCACCTAGAGGATCCATCTTGTGAGGACACCAGACTGGGTTGTAGCAAATGTGCTGGAGTGGGGAGGTTGGGACAGATGAAAGAGAGGTAGATTTTTCTTTAACCTGGCATGGTCTTCTACTTGTGATGTTCGTTTTATCTTAACAAGCCCTGGGAGACTGCATAAAACGAGTAAGGCAGCTGGAGCCATAGCCATGATCTCCATGTGAAGCAGTTTGCATCCCATTAGCAGTGGGGCTGCTGCCAAATCTTTAAGGCAGCAGTGGAGTGGATAGCAGCTGGAAGTGGAAGGATGACTACTGTGTTACCAACCTCCTCTCCACTGTAGGCGAGCGCTGTCCATGGTCCTTCCTGGACCTTCTGATTTGTATTTAGTGCTTAGGTCTGGTCTCAAGAATATCTGAAGACGAAAAATAATTTCTTTCTCTTCTAGCCAGTTTTTCTTAAGCCATTCCGCTTTCTTGTTTCCCCTTCCTCTGGTTATTGGCCTTGATATTCCATTGGCCAAATTCCTGTGGAGGACATGGTAGTACTGTGGAGGTATACAAGGTTCAGATATCATCAAACTCTAGAAATTATGGAAGAGAGTATTTAGGGCTTTTACAAAAAGAAGAAAATTCTCTCTCTCTTTTTTTTTTTTGGTTTTTTGAGACAGAGTTTCTCTGTATAGCCCCGGCTGTCCTGGAACTCACTTTGTAGACCAGGCTGGCCTCGAACTCAGAAATCCGCCTGCCTCTGCCTCCCGAGTGCTGGGATTAAAGGAGTGTGCCACTAAATCCCATTTTCTTCTATAATTGTTCATATATAAATTAATAAACACACACACACACACACACACACACACACACACGCACACACACACACTTTTTCTTGATCATACCAGTTTCAAGTGCTCAGTACCCCCATGTGGCTCTTGTTTGCAGGAATATAGAGCAGTTCATCAGTAAGGGGACTTCTGTTGGGTTGTTCCGAGCTATTACCCATTCAGCTACTTCAGGCTTTATCCTCATCCTGCCTTGGGCTTGAGAAGGGCCCCTGCTGGTGTCAGCTGCTAGTTAGTCTATCTCTCTCTCTCCTTAGCCCCCCTCCCTCTGTTATCTGTCCTCCTCCTTCTCTCTCTCCCTCTCCCCTCTCTCTCTGTATGCATGTGCCAGTAAAGTACCTTGGCTGTCATTTCTCGTGTCATCTGCTTTATATTTTTAGAGTAGGCTACACCAACCCCCGGGGAACTGCACATCTCTGTCTCCAGCACTGGTATTTCAGGCAGGCTTTTCATCACATTTGCAGTTTGTTTCTTTGGTTGTTGGTTTTGTTTTTGTTGTTTAGATGTGGGTCCTGGAAGGATTGAACCCGGCCAGGTCCTTGTGTTGACGAAACAGAGTTTTTACTGACTGCTTTCTCCCGGCCCTGCTGCTGCTTTTAAATAGCCCATTGGACTCTCTGATGCACATCTGGCACATCTGTGTTTTAATTTTCTTTTTGAGAATTTTATCTATGAGCACTTTATTACATCTCAGGTTTTAGCTCCTATGGTAGCTTCTTCACATTCTTTCCTTGGTCTCTCCTCACATAGATGACGTTCCTCGAGGTATTAGCTCTACTGTTTGTTTTCATCTACCTGTAATTTGAAGTTCAAGGTTCTAAGTTTTCACTTAACTGCAGAAAATATGAAGAATAGGATTTTTGCTTTTGCCACCTGGTTTCTCTGCTTTAGGTAGAAACCCAGTGACAACCCAGAAGCTATGCTTCCTGTCTAGCTGCTTTTCCTCCCAGACACTCAGGATCAGCCTTGAACGCACCTCTCTGGTGCTCTGTATGGGCAGCGGGGATTTGAGGAGCTTTGACAGGAGCTATAGTGCCCTCTGACCAGAGGTAAACTCCTGCTGTATTGTATATGTCTTAAGCTTTTCAAGTAGCCAGTGTCCCCTGTTTTGTTTTATCTTTTTAGTTTCTTTGTGTTTGGACAATTTATGCTAATATTTAATTCTAAGTAAAAAGGTGTTTAGGTTATTATGCACCAAAGGCAAATCCACTGTGCTTGTATTAAGTTTATATTTCTTCATACAATTAACTGTGGCCATTATGTATACTTTCTAAGTTTTAATTTTCTTTTTGAGAATTTTATCTATGAGCACTTTATTACATCATTTCCATCCTTCCTGCACCCCCTCCAACTTCTCCCTAGTAGCCCTACTCCCAAATTCATGATCTCTTCTTTTATAATTATTATTGTTAGTGTGTGTGTGTGTGTGTGTGTGTGTGTGTGTGTGTGTGTGTGTAAAACCCACTAAGCCTATTTAATGTTGCTCTTATTTGGAATTGGTTAACATAGGAGAACAGGTTAATTGTTGGAGTAGATTGTTTCTTCCTCTTAGCAGCCATTAATCTCCTGGAGTTGTGTGTGTGTGTTTGTTTACTGAAAACATCAGAATGCCTCTCAATCACATCAAATGAAAATATTACCTAACAGATAATACGATTTTCCAACACTGCTGGGGCAGGCTTCTGCTGGAAGGTCTGGCAGATCTTTAAAGAGGTAAATTTAGCTGCACAGAGACAGGCGGTTGGCATTTCATTTGCAATTCATTAACAGGCCATGCTTCAGAAACCCTCCCATAGGTCTAGCAACTTGGACAGATGGCAAGCAGGGGGATTTAGGGTGGAATATGTCTCACATGTACCTGATCCCCACCTTCCTCCTCACTGTGTACAGAGTGATCCCTTGGGGAAAGAGTTGTTTAACTCTTCAAAGTTGGAGATATTTTAGGAAAAGAAAGGAATATAAGACACAGACTTCTAAATAAAATTCTCTCTCTCTCTCTTTCTCTCTCTCTCTCTCTCTCTCTCTGTGTGTGTGTGTGTATGTGTGTGTGTGTGTGTGTGTGTGTGTGTGTGTGTGTGTGTTTCTACTTCTGCTTTCCAGTACTGGTGCTTTCTATCTTCAAAAGGATAGAAGTTAGGAGGGGATATAATAATATTCACATAATAATATTTGGTTAGAAGTTGGAGAAAATAAAAGCATAGATATATGAAATTATAGCTATTAGAATAAACAATGGATCTAGGCAATAGATTTTAAAATATGTGACTGGACAATGAAGCCATCTTTGACTCCAAATGTTGCAGAAGCTTGTTCAGTCATGTTGTCTCGTCTTCCTTTCTCTAGCACCTACCTTGTTCATGTACTTTTGTTGGAGGAAGTGTGTCACTGGGGGCAGGCTTTGGGGTTTCAATGCTCAAGCCAGGTCCAGTGCCTCTCCCTGCTTGGTGCCTGTGGATCTGGATGGAGAATTCTCAACTACTCTTCAGCAACATGTCTGCCTGCATGCAGCCATGCTGCCCACCATGACAGTGGACTGAACCTCTGAGGTGTAAATCAGCACCAATTAAATGTTTTCCTGGATAACGGTGTCTCTTCACAGGAATAGAAAGAACATTGACTAAGATAAGAGATTGTTGTTCCCACACAGCCCTTCTGACCCCTTAGAGAGAGGTGGGATGTGTTTGGCTTTGTTCTTTTGATTTCTGTCTTTTTAATTTTTCTCAAAACCTTTTATTTGTAGCGTAACAAGTACTTATTTGGTTTTGTTGGTTTTTAGCCATTCTAGGAGCATGCAGAATTACTAGGAGGGCTTGTTTGCATTTCTCTGATGTCTAACAGTGTTGAACATCTCAGTTTTGATCATTTAGTATCTGTTGAAGATCTCTCTGTCTGTCTCTGTCTGCAGTGTTGAACATCTCAGTTTTGATCATTTAGTACATTAACCTTTGCCTTAATCAAGCAATAGAATTTGCATGTGTCTGTATTTGAAAACAGTTCTTTTCTGTTCCATCAGAATCTTTCTTTCATCTTTTTCAATACCACACTCGTATAAGGAATACATTGTTAAGCTAAACTGTTTTTTGTAGCCCTTCCATTTAAAGTTAGAGTCATCTTGACACTTCCTACATAAGAAGAAAAACCAAGTAAGATTCTAGCCACTAATGCAAATGTCTGTATATCATTTTAGGAGAAAGCAGCATCTTCCTTCTAACTGAATCTTCCTGGTGACGGAATCCATCTTCCCCTCTGCCTCTCTTATTCTCTGGTCTTCATTAATTCCCTGCATCACTATATTGTGGCCAACACTGGCGGATCTGGCACACCTCTTAGGTTTATTTATGGATTTTTGACATTTTGTTAAGTTATTATAAGTGGCACAATTAATTTCATTTTAAGATTCTCTTGTTGCAGACTTGGAGATAAGATCAGCCATTGTATCTAGCAGGCTTGCTAAGTCCATGTACTTCCAAAGGCTTTAGAGTCTTTTGAGCTTTTTATGTAAGCAGTCATTTTGACATGATGAATGATGGGTTAATGTTCCTAGCTGATTTTTAAATTATTTTTTCCAGCCTTATTGCCCTAGGTAACACATTCATTTCCTGTAGTATAGATAGAGTATATTGATTCTTATCTTGATCCCAATCTCAGTAGGATATTGTAAATTTTCAGTATTTCACCAATAAGTTTATTTTTGACTATATATATTTGGATTTTTTGAGACAGGGTTTCTCTGTATGGCCCTGGCTGTCCTGGAACTCACTTTGTAGACCATGCTGGCCTCGAACTCAGAAATCTGCCTGCCTCTGCCTCCCGACTGCTGGGATTAAAGGCGAGCACAACCACGCCCAGCTTGACTATATATTTTAAAGCTCTAAAAACAAGACTAAGGAAATTTCCTTGTGCTCCCATTGTGCTGTGTTTTCCTCTTTATAAAACTGCAGATGCCTTGAGCACTGTGAATGAAATGCTTCTTCCCCATCTGTTACGGTGATGCTACAGCTTATCTTTTGTTTCCTATAATGAGGCAAATTTTATTAATTGACTATTTAAATGCTAGATCAATACCATATTCCTGAAATAAAATCTCTTGTTAATATGAGCCTTTTAAATATATCTTAACATTCTATTTGTGGTGTGTGTGTGTGCATGTGTGCGCATGTGCATGCATGCAAACATGTACCTTGCTTATATCTGCCTCCGACTTCTTTCTCTAACTTTCCTCAGGTACCCTACACCATGCCAATGCCCACCTTTTTGGTAACCCACTGTATCTAAACAGCACTGTGTTGCAATTCTGACTGGTCATCTTATCTTGATGTTGTGCATGTAATCATAGCTTTAGTGAATCTGTGTGGGCAATGGCCAGGCCATGTCCAGAAGAAAGCATTTCACAGCTCCCTTCCCAGTCCTCAAGTGCTTACCTTCTGTCTGTCTACTGTGACAGTCCCTGAGCCTGTCATATGTGGTTGACATAGGTAAACTATTTAGGGCTGAGTATTTAAGAGTTACACTTTGGGCACTTATGAGCCTCAGTATTTACTGATGTCCACTGTAGAGAGAAGCTAAGATCCAGGACAGCATTAGTTTATGCGTACAAACATAAATATTTAGAGGACAGTTTGGCCCCCAGCAGTGGAGACACATTCCTTTAATCCCAGTACTTGAGAAGCAGAGGCAGGTGATTCTCTGTGAGTTCAAGATCAGCCTGATCTATACAGTGAATTTCAAGACATCTGAGACTACACATAGAAGTCCTGTCTCAAAAAACATTGACAACATGTTTGACCTCATGTCTATTTAGGTGTATTTAGTAAATTATTGTCTCTCCCCCTTCCTGAGCCTGGTTATGTTGAAAATGTTTCTTTAAATTTCATTTCATGTGATTTTCTTTCCTTTTTGCATACAAAGCATTAAGTTTCCTTTGTTTCATTGATTCTTCTCCTGCTTCTTCAACCCTAGCACCTGCCCCTGTTCTGTTATTTTTTAAATTTTCAAGCTTGATCATAGACTTAAACATCTATTTCTTTATGTATCTAGTACTTTTGATTTCATTAATTTCATTCAATAAGCTTTACTGTTTAAGGACTTTGTAGATGTATATTTCTTAATTCTTAAGTAGTTGGAGATTTCCTACCCCCTTCTCCTGTCCTCCTTTTTCTGTTTTCATGTCTAGCTTTCTTGCTCTGTAGCCAGAGCATATGCTCCCAAGATTTTGATTCTTGAACTCATTGGAACTTGTCTATGACCCCGTGTCTTGTTAGTTTTGATAAATGGTTCATTAGTTCTTGAAAATAATATAATTTTGTCATTATAGCAATTTGTCAGTTTGGTAATTGTGTTTATTTTCTTGCTTCTTTTTGACTTGGAGGTCTTTGTGTTCTGTTAGCTATTGGGATGGTTATAAACCACATGACTAAGCATTTATTTTTCCCTTTAATTCTGATGTCCTTTATACACGGACACTTGATATATGCACATTTAAAGTCACCATATGCTTCTGATAGCTTTCTTTCTTTATTAATACATCATCTTGAACTTAATAGTGATTCCTCCCTGAAAGCCTGTGCTCACTTATTCACGTACACCTACTAGCAATCTTTTGGCAAGTGTTTGCATGACATATCTTTGTCTTTTGAACTTTTACTCATTTGTGGAGAGTTGGCATGTCAGGATGGGCATGTGGAGCTGCTTACCTTCTACCGTCCATGGTCACTATAATTACACTCCTGCCAGCAGGCTTGCCAGCAACCACTTCACCTGCTAAGACATCTCACCAGCTCTCCATGCTATGACTCTGTGAACTTTCTCATGTGCAGATACATTCCCAAGTTTATTTGGAGTGCAGTAAAGTGTTTTGTTGCTGTTGCTTTTTGTTTTGTTTTTGGTTTATTTATTTATTTATTTATTTATTTATTTATTTATTTATATTAAATCCAGTCTGACAGGCTTTTTTAAATTGAACTATTTTACTGTTGCCCTAATCATTAGCCCCAAAAGACTGTCCTTGGGGAGAGAGAGGGTAAGAAGACTCAGAATCAAGGGCACAAGTCTCTGGGAGCCCATGAGAAGTAGAAGCAGACTTATTGATTGCAGAATTGGGGAGTGCCTTTATGCCCTCCACCTATGCCCCATTGCTCCATAACTTCTAGCTCCATGTAGTTGGTACCATCTGATTGGTTGTTCTCATTATACTCTCTTTCGTCATCTGTCTCCAGGCACCAGGCAGGTTTCAGGGTTAGTAAATGTGGAAGCAACGATTGCACATGCGTGAGCCACTTTAGGCTGCCAGTTAGAACATGCATACATATCCACCTACATATCCCCCTTTTTCTTTTAAAAAGTGGCAACTCAGTGGGAGCCAGAGTCTGTGCTCTGACCTTGTTGACCCCACCTAAGGGGGCGACCAGCAGAAGGAACCTTGCCTGTCTTAGGTTGGCCTAGCAGCTAGGGCCTTACCCTTCATTGACTACCATCTCTGAAAGGAGAGCCACTCTGGAAAGCCTGCCTGTGTGGTAGGGGAGCCTAATTTAGTGGTCCTCTGCATTTCTGCCAACCAAGCCTGCACCATTGTTATAGATAGTCTCTTTTCAGGGCATTCAAGGGCTATAAGTGGTCTTGTTGATATGGCATTTCTGTGACACATGCTGTATAAGGCACTTGAGAAGAATAATTACTAATAGCACAACCCCTCCCAAAATTCCATATGTGGTGATCCAAGAGGGATTGAGGAGCCTTTGGACGTTCTCCCAAACCTTGGTAACAAAGGAGGCATCAAAGTTTAACACCTTGACCCTACTCAGGTTTAGAATTTGAATCTTTTGGGACAATGAGAGGAAATAATTAAAGAACTGTTGTGACCAGGAGCTGCATATGAATTTGGCCAACTCCTCATGTCTCTGGGTATCATTGTCCACCCTTAAGGAAGCCAAACAGATAGAGGAAAAGCAAGGGTCACAATTAAGCATGGCCATCGACTGCAAGGTGTTCAGTTTATTGTAGAATGGAGGAGTGCCTTTATACCCTCTACCCATGCCCCATTGGTCCTTAACTGCTAGCTCCACGTAGTTGGCACCATCTGATTGGTTGCTCTGTCATCATTTGTCTCCAGGCCATCAGGCAGGTTTCAGGCAAAGCAAATGCTGAAGCAACTATTGCACATGTGTGGTCCTCTGTGGGCCGCCAGTCAGAACATGCTGACTCATTTCTCCTGCATTTCACTGTTAGATTTAGTGTGACCATGTCTGCGTTGTATCTTATGTTTATGCCCTCTGTGTTTCATTTGTTTCATTTTTATTATTATCTCTTTCCTTTTAGTTTAAAATTTTGTAGTTGAATTTTCTTTCTCCTGGCTTGCTTTACTTCTATATTATCCTTCAATGATAACTCAAGAAAATACAATATGCATCCTTATTACTGTCTAGTAAAAATATCATTATGACTTCTTTTCACTAACACAAACTAGAAACACATCACATGTCTGGTTCTCTTCTGTTTTTTGCCTTATTCTTGACATAAACTTGATTGCACACAATGTTTAGACACAACAAGCTATTATCAGTGTTGTTGCGTAGCAAGAACGTTCATTTATACATATCCACAAAGAATTCCATTTGATGCTATTTGTCAGTCCTAGTGTTGCTTGTCTCTGCCTGTGATCTCCAGAACATCTTTAGTGCTTTCCTGTTGGCAAGGAACATTCTGTTTATATTTTTCTAAAGATGTTGCTATTTATGTGAAGAAATCTATCTTCTTCGATGCTAAAATCTCAGTATTTCAAAATCCCTATATAAGATACCATTTGATACTCTTAGAGATGGATACAGCCTTTGAGCTTCATGTTGACCTTGGGGCGCCATCAGTTCCATGTGAGCGCTCCTAACCCTGTCTTTTTTTTTTTTTTTCTAATTGAAATAATAGAGTGTTTGGAAGAAAATGTTTTCATTCAAGAGTCAGTTCTCCCATATGCTACTGTGTGACCTTGATCAAGTAATTTACCTTCTCCCAGCCAACTTCCTTGTCTACGAGTTGAAATAGAAATCCGATATTGGCTCAGTGTCACTGGGAGGTTTGAGCTCCTTTTGTGTTGTAACAGGCATGAAAGTGCTTTGTAACCAGCCCAAAAGCTTTAGTGTTATTAAATGCTTATTGGAACAGAAACATTTTCAGTGTACATATTCAGAATTCTCTTACATGCATGCACTTCCATAAGAAACCACAGAACAAATTCTATGTCTGTGTGTTTACTTATCTATATTCTCCCCTTTCTAAGCATTGTGTTAAAAGTTACATAACATATAGCTTTTAAACAGCCTGTCATAAACTCATGTTTTTCATCTTTTAAGCAACCACCATGAAAAGGGAAATCTGGCTGTTACATAATTCACAGTACCCATGAGATTAAAACAAAAGGTTTTTTTTTGTTGTTGTTGTTTTTGGTTTTTTTTATACTGAGCTCAGGGAAGACTTTAAGTTTCATTTTCTGTATACTGTGGGAGCATTAGGATCGTGTTCCAGCCAGCTAAGGCACGGCTTGGCGTGGCTAATGCACCCCAGCACTGGGCTGCTCTCTGGTTTGATCCCTGTTTCATGAGCCCCAAGGAGAATTATATATTTGAATGTGAGTTACAAGTAGCTTCTCTCCCACTCTTCTTGCAAATGGAGTCTGTTCAGAAAACTAATAAATAATGTCAGCTTCCCTTTCAGCATACACAGTACACAGCAGAGGGCAGGTCAGGCTAATAAGTTAAAAATTCATTCTGCGTATGTAACTTTTAAAAACTACCTTAGGAAGGTAACATGTAACCTCATTTTGTTTTTCTTTCATAAAAGCTCATTTTAAAATACCTGACATTAATCAGATTTTAGACTCTTTACCCTGCACAGACATCTTGCTATTGAATTGTTTATTTTTTCTTTGGAAAATGTAATATATGTATTTCTTTTTTTCCCAAACCTATTATGTTTAAAACACAAATCTTTTTTTTTTAAGTTTTAATAAGATATTTTCTTTTTTCTTTTTTATTAGATATTTCCTTTATTTACATTTCAAATGTTATCCCCTTTCCTAGTTTGCCCTTTGAAAATCTCCTATCCCTTCCCCTCTCCCCTTGCTCCCCAACCCACCCACTCCTGCTTCCTGGCCCTGGCATTTCCCCTATTCTGGGGCATAGATCCTTCATGGGACCAAGGGAGGCCATCCTCAGCTACATAGGCAGCTAGAGCCATGAGTGTTTTCTATGATTGGTGGTTTAGTCCCAGGGAGCTCTGGGGGTACTGGCTAGTTCATATCGTTGTTCCTCCTAGGGGGCTGCAAACCCTTTCTAGCTCCTTCATTGGGGACCCTGTGCTCTGGCCAAATGGATGACTGTGAGTATCCACTTCTGTATTAGTCAGGCACTGGTAGAGCCTCTTAGGAGACAGCTATATCAGTCTCCTGTCAGCAAGCTCTTGTTGAATATGCATATTTCTTTCTGTGCTTCATCCTTTGATAGGTCTTGGACTTATGTGCTGTATGCCTTTATGCATGTGTGTGTGTCCCTGTCTGTTTGTCTGTCTGTTTTTCTTTTGGGTTCAGGTTTTTTGTTTATTTGTTTGTTTTTGTCTTTTTGTAAATATGTGGTCTGTAAACAACCTCAGAGAGGTTGGTGCATTGTGGCTAATGCCATAGTATCTCTGAGGCTTTTCATGATGGGCACATTTCAAATGGGACATTTGTTCTTTACTTAAATGTTTTGCTTTTTGTCTGCAGGTCACTGGCATGCATTTTATATGAGATGTGTTGCATGGATCATGCGTTTGCTGGCTCCAGTTTTTTGTCTGTGGTTTTGAATATTGTTGAAGGTAGCACACCTTCACTCCCTGACAGATATCCACAAGAACTAAACACCATCCTGGAACGGTACGGAAGCAAGGCTGATGCAGAAAAACCATTCTAAGTTCTGTTACTGTGTTTGCAGGGAACTTGGGCTTTTGTTCATTTGAAAAGCCATTTTCTCTTTGAACATTACAGCATGTTGAACAAGAGTCCTTCTTTGAGACCGTCGGCTGCAGAAATTTTAAAAGCCCCTTACATGGAAGAACAGCTTCAGGTACTGGCAATGAGAGTGGTGTAGGGGCTGAAAGACAATCAGTCTGTGATCTTAGGCCATGCTGTGGGCCTGAGAGGCAGTACAGAGTCAGTCAGGAAGGAGGGGAGCAGGTTTAATGGAGCCAAGAGGAATACCAGGGAAACCTGTTTGCAAAGGAGGCCGCAGCAACCCTGGTTCCCCGAGGCCACCAGACATGGAAAGCTCAGAGCTCTAATTTTCTACATAAAACCATTATCTACCCAGTGGCTCTGAGGCTGACAGATCTTACGTGAACACTTTGAAGTCCATCTCTGTTAGGCCAAGAATGTACTGCTAATAATATAGAAATCTGGGAGTTTCATCAGGCTGTTCTTAATCCTTCCTTTGTGACAAGGCTTCATCTTTAATTGGTTAGCTATTTCTTTGTTTTTCTTCACATTAGAGAGCTTGATGAGGACCCATTGGGCAGGCTTGAGATGCAAACTGTCCTCTCTAAGGCTTTTTATCTTTTATCTTTTATGAGCCTCTTCGGCCTTTGCTATTCTAATCTCTCAGGCACATTCCCTGGGTTAGGAATAGCTCTAAGAGGATGCTCCAGGTAACACGCCTTGTAACAGGTGCCAGCTTTTCACCAGTAGGCCAAGATCTAAATCCAAAGGAAGCAAAGATAACAGGTGTGCTCAGCCACAACGCACAGTGCTGACAATCCTGGGGAGACCACAGAGAAAGGGGCAGAATTCAGTAGCCAAGGAAAAGTAGCAAAAATGAAAATGATAACAAGAACAAAGAAGATTGAGCATTATAAACAAAAGAAAAAAAAAGAACAGGGGAGAAGGAGGGGCTTTGGTGGCCAGAGGCATAGATGCCATCTTAACACTGGGAGGGGTTAGCCAAGAGGCCTGAAGATGGTGTCAGATCCTCTGGAACTGGAGTTACAGACCTTTGTGAGTCACCATGTGGGCGCTGAAAAGTAAGTCAGTCAGTGCTCTGAACTGCTGAGGCAACTCTCTAGCCCTGCAGTATTTCAAAATTAACGTCAGTAAACCCTGATAGCAAAATCTAAGACCTTAAAGACAGACTCCAACAAGGCGAGTGAGTTGTAGTTGCTGGGTTCAGGGTTGGATCCTGTCTGTAAACATTTGGGATGATATTCTTCATAGGTTTGTGCGTTATTTTTGGTTTTACAAGTGAGAGCATGCATTAAGTAAGTACCTCTTCTGCTTGCTGAGATATAGCTATATCACACCCTTGAAGGTTGTACCTTAGCTAAGTGCCTTATCTGCCTGGTGCCCATCATGGGGAGGGTTGGCATAGTCTACTAAAGGCTGAGAGCTGGATACTCCTAGAGCTGAGGGAAGGCCTGTTGGTGGTGGGCAGCGGAAGGAGTGAGGAGGGAAACCAAGAGAAAGGAGCTGAGGAAGCAAGGTTAACCAGGAGGCAGACAGGAGCCACCTCTGAGGGCTCTTCCCACACGACCTGCCACAGAGAGTCTCATTCAACCTACAAAGACAGGAAAACAGCTACTGTGAGTTTTATCTCCAAGTGCCCTGCTACGGTCTGCAAAGGCCTCAAACAGAGAAGGCAGGTGATACCTTTGTGCCCTTTCATTGCTGCAAGGGATGTTTAAGTCACATGTGGTTTTCCTTTATTTCAGCTCCTGATGTGTAAATATCCAGAGATGACACTGGAAGACAAGAACTCAGTTTGTCAGAAGGAGGCCGCTCATACGATTAATGCCGTGTAAGTAATTGCTCTGGTTTTTAAAAGCCCATTTCGTGTAAATGCTAAGTGCATCAGTCTTTAACAATCTATTAGTGCTAAGATGACTAGATTTCACTTAAGTCTTGCCAAGGAATTCAGAAGCGTCAGTAATGTGGCGTGCCGAAGCCATTTGCCTCGGGTGGTAGCAGGGTGAAATCCTGCCCTCCTAAACTACCGCATGGCTCACACATCCGCAGGGCAGCATCACAGCCACCCTTTGAGTGTATAAAGAAATGAGTATCTCAGACATTTAGGAATGTTTATGCAAATGTGCCTTCCATCAGAAACCTAGATGGCTTCACATGGTGTTTGCTTAACTGGCAGAGTCCCTATCTGCTGAAGGAAAGTATGGTAGGCTCTCCAGGCATTTGAAATAATAATAATAATAATAATAATAATAATAATAATAATAATAATAATAATAAAGCCAGATTCACTTTCTTTGCATTGCTTACATCCTCTCTCTCAGAGAGAGGACCCAAGGGCAATAACTCTCCCTCCCCAGTGGTGTGCAAGGCAGGAACAGTATAGGAACAGGAGCCCCCAGGCTGACCTTCAAGACCAAATAGACAGGTACAATCTTCTGACACTCACTCCTGTGTAGAAGCTCTCCCCTGGCACACCCCATCACAGACACTCTCCCCTGACACCCACACCCAACCCCAGTGGTTTCTGCACTGCCTTCTATTTGGTTTCCCAGCCTCACATCCAACCTAAAAGCAAATGGGCACCTGAAAGATATCCCTTAGGGTGAATTTATAGACATGTTTCTAATACACTTCTCAAATTGCTATCCAGTCTTTCAAGAAACTTTGTTTTTGTTTGTTTGTTTGTTTGTTTGTTTGGGTTTTTTTGTTTGTTTGTTTATTAACTACAGATGTGAGAGTAGAGGTTATCCTGTTTTTTTAAAAGTAAGTTAATCTTAGCTGACATGTTGAACCACAGTTGTGGACCAGTTACAATCAATGGCATGCTGGGATTCAGTTGTCTGGGAGGTATTTCAACTGTAAAATATTGATTTCAATAAGCCCCCTTTATTTTCAAGATCTGTGACTGTGTTTTAGGGAAGTCCATTGGGTCTTATAAAATAAGAGGGAGCATATTCCTGACAAATGGTCCCTTCCTGGGACACTCTGCTCTTGTTGATGTTCTGGAAGCATGAGAGTGGCTGAGAGCAGTTTTCAATGGTATTTCTAAAAGAAAAATTGAGAGCAAAGAGCCTTCTGAGATACTTGTCCCTAAACAAGAACGAAAGGAGAGGTCACTGGGAGGGTGGCCACCAGCCTTGCAATCCCTGTTTAGCATGAGCAGCTTCTTCGACTGAACAAAAAGGAGTTTCTTCAATAAACAAAGGACACCTCTATGATGTGGGTGGTGGTGTTCTCTTTTATGCTTAGACAGAGATTTCATAGCCTCCAAAGAACCTGAAGACTGTGATCTTGGAGTTAGGCTTTGAGCCTATGGGAGATTGCTGGTGATTGACCTTCAAATTATGGACCATACTATCTATCTATCTATCTATCTATCTATCTATCTATCTATCTATCTATCAATCAATCAATCATACTATACTATCTCCAAAGTATCTATTGAAGAAAGCCCAGGGTATAAGCCATTCAAGATAAAACAGTTCTTATAATGCCACCACTAGACAGTACACATAATTATCTTATGTGACACTTACTGTATCCCAGTCTTTATAGATAAGGAAACTGGAGTTCACTTTCTAGCACCCTTGGCTACAGAGAGAGTGGGTGGTGGAGGTGGTATTCACTGCCTTTCCAAAGACCGTGACCTATTACACATAGATGAGTTACTCCAGTAGCCTCTTTACTCTCTGATGGCCAGAATCCTAATTTGTCTCACATTATAAAAACTAACCACAGGCCATGAAATGAGCAGAAATTTGGAAAGTACACAATTTGCTTTTAAGCAGAAATCCAATTTGAAAAATAATGCTGATTAACTCCAGCCCTTGTTGGCTCATTACCCACTCGGAGTTTATTAGATTTTCCTGCCCCAAGATGCTGATCTCTCCATAGAGCAATGATCCTTGTGTAAAATATTTGTTTAATTTTTTTTTCTGAGCATGTTTGGTATGAGTTGCATGTTGTGGAATGTTTATTACTTTATAGGCAGAAAAAGATTCACCTTCAGACTCTGCAAGCCTTGTCTGACGCGCAGAAAATGACTCCCAGAGAACAGATGAAGCTGAGGAACCTGCAGGCAGCCAATGAGAGAGCCAAGACGCTGAAGTAAGCTCCTTGCCTTGGAGTACCTCACACCCTGCACCCCAACAGTTGTCAAAGAACTCATGCAAGGAAAGCAAAAGCCAAAACAAGAGTCCAAAGCATATATGATCACTTACTTACTAATCACACTCACCCCTAAATATGATTATTGAGCAATAGATTAGATGTCAGGTACTAATTATATCAGGTTTGCAGTCCCGTGTGAAGGCAGAGGTTGAAAGGTAGGGAGGTTGCTGGTGATGATGGTACGTTCAGGCTCTAACTAAAACCTCATCGTGCTGGCATCATCCTGACCCATCAAGAGACTGAATAGACAGCTTCAATATTTACTCTCTATTAGTTACTTTCCTGCTCCTCAGATAAAGTACTCAGACAACAGCAAGTTACAGGAGGAAGGATGCATGTTGGCTCAATGCAGAGAAGTCATAGGCAGTAGTATGTTGAAGAATGGTTAATGAACATCTTTGGGTTTAGAGGCAGGTCATTTGTTTGCAGATCTGTGTGGTATGAATGCTCCTGTCATGGTCTGTTTCAGGCTACCAGGTGATGGTATGGATTGTTCAGTTGGGAAAATGTATGTTCAGTCTGTTCTTGGGATCCAAAGCATGCTGGTTCCTATAAACCACTGATTGTGGGTCTAACTAGAGATAGATATGTACTTGAATTATTCAAGTCACGACATCAACTCATAGCTCCAAATCTCTGTCTAACTAAGTAATGCTAATATCATAGTTCCTGTTATTGGTTGAATATAAATGGAGAGTTAAATCTGAAAGGAATGTCTTAAAAAGGCAAATATAATACTTTCCATGCATATTAAAAATTATTATTCAGATTAAAACTATTTATAGGCAAAAGAATAGCATGAATATTCCACATGATATAATATTATTCTTCCTATTTGGCCTTGATTTTATAAATTAATTGGATTAGAATTTTGATCATTGTTTCTAGGATTCAAGAGAGGCCGTGTATTTTAGCTACTGTCATTGAGAAATGCCAGCACTGTGCATAACCTCATTAATATGTAGTGTAAAAATGAAGCTTGCTGAAAGTAAAGAGTAGAGCCATGGCTGCTGGGGAGGGGCGGGCATGTTAGACAAAGGCATTCCTGAGTCCTGGCAGTCTGTCCCTCATACATTACGGTGGCTAATAGTATGGGACTGAGTGGCTGACACTTCCCCTCCACCATAGTGCCCAGACATTCCTTGGCATGTATGTCCATTGTCCTTGCTTATGGCCTTGCTCATCCTGAGGTAGAAGGAATCTCAGAGGTTGGGGTGGTAGCATCTTCAGGATGCTCAGGAGTAAGTGCTATCTTCTGATAGCCAGGGGTTCCCAGCATTGACTCTGAGCCACAGCTTCCCTGTATGTTCTTTAGAAGAGAATCGCTAAAGAGAAAAAAAGAGATATAATCAGTTGTGGGGCTGGACCATGAGAGACAGACCTGATGGTCTGGCTTCCTGCTAACCAGTCTGCCTGTTAAAACAGGCATCATGCTTATTTATACTATAGATACAGTGTAAGCAGTTTGTATTGATTTTTATACCCTTATATCAACTTTACAGAAAGATTGCTGAAGAAAACTATGAAGAAAATGACAAACGGATGCAGGCCCTGAGATCCCAGAACGTGGGGTCCATGCATGCCCATGTGCTCCACGTAAGCACCCCTCATTCATGTTTAAGTGGGTATTTCCTTGCTTTGGGTCCTTTAGAGCCATCAGACTAAATGTGTAGGAAAGGGGTGGAAAATAAAGCACCCAGAGCAACCTGGCCCAACTTTAGGGGGGACTTTGAAAAGTAACCTAGCAGTTGATGACAACTCCGATTCTATTCAAAGCAGCTTGGATCTAGAAGTGGACCAGGTGACTCAGTCCTCACACATCAAGTGGCCAACGTCTCCGGATAACCGGAGATGATTAACTGACAGGACAGATGTGCACACACCTGATTTTCACTTCTGACCTTTGTGTCTCGCCTTTCCAGTCCATCAGTCCCTTTTGTCTTACTTTTATTCTTTAACCTCGTTTTCTGTCTCTCAACTATATCATTACGCACTGTGATAATAACTTTGCTCAAACTGAAGGACCACAGATATAATGAATAGAGTCGCTGGATTCCCCTCGACCCCCATTCAAGTCTTCTGTATTTGAAGTCTCTGAGTGGTAAATGCTATTTTTCATTCATGGTTGAGAGTATCTCTCTGGGCCTTGGTGGTAGGAGCTGATACTAAGCTAGTCTATGTCGGGGGTCATTTGGGGCAGTTGACATAACAGCAACTTCATAGCTTTTCTGATAAAGGCAGCATGGAGAAGAGAAGCTTTAAGATGTTCACCCAGAGTTTTCTGTATCTAAGATGCTCTCCTTAAACAGAAAGAACCAACCTTTAAACTGTTGAACAACCTGAATCTCAGTGCTATAAATTCTATAGCTTAGCTTAGTCACTACAGGCATCCAACCTCTGGATTTGACAGAAGCCCAAGCAACTCTTTCTTTTAGACAAGTGAGGCCTGGGAACACTTGTTTACTGTCCCACTCTGGACAAGACAATGCTCGTCTGTCTTACTCAATTCTTTAGAGGATCAGATAGTCCAAAGTTGGATCGCACAGAAGATCTAGTCTTCTCTATGCTCCTATGGGTTTTCTGCTTTCTGAACTGGTCAGCAGATACCATAAGAGTGCTGGTGATAAGTGTTCCATCCCACTCTGTGTTCCACAATAGTGCTCAGTTCTACCCTCTGTTCCACCTTTCTGGTACCCCTATTTTTAGTGGAATCTGTCACTGGTCTCAGAGACCTGGGAAATTTCCTGCTCATGGATACTGGCAAATAGAGACATTTCTGGCTAAGAGGACATGGCGTCAGCAACAGGACCAGGTCTCAACCAAGAGAAAGGTCTGGATGCCACCACAGCATTGAAGAAGCCATGGCTCAAGAAAACTGAGTGCCTTGCTTCAGGACCCCAGACACCCCTAGGCACTGTGACAATTGGCAGCTTCTAGTAGAAGGTCTCTGCCTCTGAAACTGTCTGCATTATCTGAAAACACAGGCATTCTCAAAGACCTAGATAAGGAAGCTGATGGGTTCCTAAAGATTCTGTGTTAGTTAATGTGTGAAAACTACTTGCTCAGTCAAGATAAGGTGGAGCGCTTGTGGAATGCTGTGAGATCTGAGAGATTTCTTTGCTAAGACTAGAGCTTGGGAACCAGATATTTTTGTGTGTGTGTGTGTGAAGTAACCTACTTCCCTCTATTTCCCCCTCCATTTCCCCTTCCCCTCTCCCTCCCTGTCTCCCTCCCTCCTTTCCTTCCTTCCTATGTGGCCCAGACTGGCCTTAAACTCATGAGCCTCCTGCCTCAGCCTCTCAGGTGCTGAGATTACAGAGGTGTGAAGCCACACCAAGCTTTGAGTTCATTTTGAAGTTATGACATGGCAAAGAAGAGTAAGATCTTACAAGTTAGGGACCAATAATCTACTTCATCTGTTCACTTTTCTTCTTTAACCCCTTAAGATAGTCATCTTTGTGTCTGATATAATTATTACCAGTACTCTAAACCTCCTGTAACATCTAGAGGTGCTGAACAACTGTGAAAGCCAAAGCTTATTTGTAACCTCTGCAAATTTGGGTATTAAGATTCTAATGATAACCCCAAGACTGCATGGCAGGCAGAACCTCAGGAGATTTTGTTATCCGTATGTTATCGCACAGAACATGGAGCCAAAAAAAATTTTTTTTTTAAATTTTGGCCCAGCTCAGACAAAGAAAGGTTGCTCAGAGATCCTGCAATTCCTGGCACACACCCCTGGTGACTTCATGCATTAGTCACTTTTCTTGATGCTGAGACAGAACACACCTGACAAAGGCAACCTAAGGAGGGGTTTGCTTTGGGGGTGAGTTTCGGGGGACACATGATTTGAATTACCGTCCATAACGGCAGAGAAGTTGTTATGGCGAGGACATTGCATCGGCCCTCAGGAAGCAGAGAGAGACAAATGTCATTGCCTAGCTGACCTCCTTTCCTTTCATCTGGGACCCCAGACCGGGCTGTGGTGGCTGATGCTGCCCACCTTCAGAGTAGGTCTTCCTTCTGCAGTTCAACCTTTCTGCAAATGCTCTCATAGACAATGCAAAATGTGTTTCCATAGTGATTCTAAATCTGGTCAAAGGGACAAGATTGACCATCACACTTTCCTTTCTCTCAGTAAGTTGCAAGTGTGTGTATGTGTGCACATGTAGACACATTCATAAATGCACACAGATGCGCATACACATGCAAACTCATGCTGTTGTATTCTAACTAAAGATTCTAGTTGATTCTTTTGAGTTTGCTGAGGTTTAGCACCACTGTGGTCCTGAGCTTTTCAGAAGTGTGTTCCCTAGGCTTGTATATGGATAGGAGCATTGTTAGCACTGTCAGCGAGGGGGTAACAGATGATCCATTGTTAGCTCGCTTCTCCCTCTGCCAGAGGTCAGACTGTCTCCAGGAAAGTCTCCAGCTGGCTGTCTTGTAAATTCTGTGGCTTACAGGACACTTCTCAGACTTCAGAATGCACCAAAGTATCCTGTGGTGTTGATTGCTCTGGGGTAGGGCCTGGGCTTATCAGATTTCTGATATTGACGACCAAGGATTACATCCCATTAGCCAAGGGCGGAAAGTGGGGCTCCTGAACATGGCCATCCTCTCCATATGAAGGAACTGAAAAGACAACAAAGAGCAGATCTCTTAGCTCTTTAGAGGGGAAAAAACTCATTTAATGGGAATAGAAGAAAAGGAGGTGCATCCTGAGGGAAGGCTTTCTTGTTCACCCCAGGAGAACCGGGAGACAGACAAGCAGGCAGGGGGAAGAGGCAGGGTGAATCATACTCACACACATAAGAGGGAGATGGGTTTAATGGCATTCACAGAACAATGCAAGAAGCTAAACACTTTGCAGAGGCCTGAAGGGTTTTCATCATCTCAGGGAAAGGCATTTGTTGAACTGAAGAAGATGAAATAAGATATGACAGAGGCTGAATTAATCAGATGCAAGAAGCTGAAGGAAGATGTAATAAAGGAAAATGCAGCCGTCTTGGACTGCATTTCCTCGCCCCATCTTCTCCACATTCTGATGGCTTCATCTCTTCCCAATTTCACTGAGACTCTGCCCTCAATTCCCTTTTCTTTTCTCTCATGCCTGACTGCAAAACTCCTGGGCCATTCATTGTGGGGAGTCTGTCTGTTGCAGGTGTGGGGATGTTTGTGTCTGTGCATGCATATAAAGACCAGAGGTGAGCAGCGGGATCCTTCTCCTTTCCTCTCTCCCTTATTCTGGGAGGTAATGTCTCTCACTTACCTGAGAGCTCATTGATTATGCTAATGCAGCTGGCCAGCAAGCCCCAGGGATATTCCTGTCTTCTACCTCTGGAGCTTTGGGATTAACATCTGTCTTCTAAAATATAGATGCTGGGAATCTGAGTGCAGGTCCTTATGCTCACATAGCAAGCACTTTACCAACTGATTCCTGTCTCCAGAACTCTGTGAATATTTCAGAAGCAGCTGTAGGGGGAGTTTTGGGAGTGAATGAGTCCAGTGTGCCATATGTTATGAAAGTTCTCTGAGGTACTTAGGAGAGTGGCTTGACTTGTTTTCAGACTTTAACTGACAATGTCTTTATTTTGGCAGGCGTTTTCTGCTTGGCTGAATTTGGGTTTTGAAATCTTGAAGCAAACAGTTGAGAGTGGAATCATGTTTGACTCCCATTTCTTAAGAGGATAGTATTTTTTAAAAACCTACAATTTACAAGGCAAGCCCTGGCTGCCTTTCCACCAATGGCATCTACAGTCATACATGTGCTAAGTCTGGGCTTCTGAGAGAAGTACCTAGCAGACCAGATGTCCATATGTGTGCTGGGAGCAGGGTCAAAGAGTAGCTCACTGATCCTCATCCCAAGAGAGAGTCAGATACAGCAATTGTGTCCTCTTCAAAGAAAATCCCAGCAAGTCACTCAATTATTTTCAAATGCCTTTTGATGTGCATTCAATGATGATAGTCCACCATCTCCCTGTTGTTTGGGTTCTCCATCCACTATCAGTGAGCCTTTGCAGTCTGGATCCAGCTGTACCTCCAGGAGGGAAAGCAGACTTGTTAACAATACTCACAAATACCTTGCTGTGTGGGGAATGGGGGCATGACTTCATTTGACTTGACTTACTTGATATTACTTTGGACTTTCCTTTGAATTTATTTCTTAATAAAAGGCTTTCTTGGATTAGTTTTCTCACCCCCATAAAAGCTGCTTATCAGAGAAAATATGACAATTCAGTATTAGATTTAGTTTGCAAAACACAATGCAATAATTAATAATAATAATAATAATAATAATAATAATAATAATAATAATGTAAAAGACAACTGATATATTGAAATTCCTACTAATATTCCTAGTAATGGGCACTTTACCATTTATTTGTTTATTCATTCACTCAATTAGTTAGTTTTGGTTTGGTTTTGTTGAGGCAGAATCTCATATTGTGCAGGCTCTCTTCAAACACACCATTTAGTCCAGGACTGCTTAATGTTCCTGCCTGCACTTTATGTGGTGTTCTGAATGTAAATGCCCCCATAGTCGCATGTATTTGAATGCTTAGTCACCAGACCATGGAACAGTTTGGGAAAGATTAGAAGGATTAGGAGATGTGGCCTTGTTGGAGTAGGAGTGACCTTATTGGAGGAACTGTGTCACTGGGGATAGGCTTTGAGGTTTCAAAAGTCCTTGTTAGCCAACCCCCCAACACCCCCCCCCAGCTGATCAGGATGTAAATCTCTCAGCTAACACTCCTTTGCAATGCCTGTCTGATTCCTAACATGATGATCATGGACTAACTTTCTAAAACTGTAAGCAAGCCCCTAAGTGCCTTTTGAAATAAGACGTGCCTTGGTCATGGTGTCTCTTCACAGCAATAGAACTAATCCAACCTCCCTGGCTGAAATTGTAGGCCTGTGTCATCACAGCTATGCACTTTATACAGTGCTAGGAACTGAACACACGACTTCTTTCATGCCAGGGAAACATCTATCAACTAATATACATTTCCACCCTTACCTTTTATATTTTTGAAGCTGAATTACTTCATCATTTCTTAGGTATTTGTCTTTTAGAAATTGGCAATTCTTAAACTCGTAAATCCAGACAAGACTTTAAAGTCATTTAACTCAAGACGTTTAGTTTTGAAATGAGATGGAGCAGGGCTGGGATGAGGAGGGGTTAGGTGGGACACTGTGGGCACACACAGGAGGAAGATGCTTGCTTCTAGATGCTGATGGAAACAATACTTGACTGAGCCTTTGACTTGGTTCACCTAACTATGGCCTAGAATCTGATCCCTATAGAGGTTAAATGCTTTGCCCAAGGTTACTGTCTGATTCAAGACCATTTCTCTTATCCCAAGTTACCAACTTGAAGTTTGAAAATGCTATCAAGCTTAGGAGAGAAGAATGTTGCTTTCTTTGTGGTGGGGCCACTTTCTTCTGTCAGCTCTCACAAGATGTTAATTCCCTTCCCCAAGGAACTAGATGAACAGACTTTGAAGAGCCTGCCTGAGCCTCAGTCCCTTCCATGCCTGGACCTTGATGAACTTGAGCCCAGTTTAGAGGACACCATTGTTGACCTTGAACATTATGGTATGTGTTTGTGTCACCTCTCAGCAGGCTGCTTGTCTGGTCTCTGAGAGTAGCCCTCAATGTATGTGACTACCTGCCATCGCTGCTCAGGGCTGGGCTGAGATGAGAAGGACCTTTGTCCTCTTTGCAAAAGTGAAGATGAGTTTGAAACTCACACATGATAAGAAATGTCTTCTGAGTGTGATAAACAATATTGCCATTAACTGAGTAAGAGTTCCCCAAAGCTCTATTCCTCTTTCATGATTTGCTCCCCTGCCCCTCAGGCACATTTAAAGTGAAAACACAAACCAGACTTTGCTTAGATTCGCTATCCACATGTGCAAACATCATTGCCAGAGAATAAGAGTGTTCAGGGTTGTTACCCAGCTGGAGCTGCCGCATGTCATCTGTAGAGGAAGCCCTTGGCTACCCGGTCTTTCTGGGTCTTTGCTACCTTATCTATGAAACAGGAATAATAATTTCTCCTTCCTTGGTTATTATCAAAAACCCCACAATTGGTCATGGAAGTTCTCTTAGTTTAGTGCCTAGCATAGTAAGAGCTGAAGAAAGAAGCAGTTGTAACACTGAGAGGGACACTTTTGAATGCACGAGTCTTCTTGCTCTTTGTCACCAGTATTCCTAGTGCCTAGAATAACTAACACGCCAGGAATCTTAAAAATACTCAGTAATTATTTCTTGAATAAATGAATTTATTAATTAATGAGTAGATGAACAAGTAAATGAGTGGTACATTAGTTTAGACCCTTGAGAAGCAAATGCCAAGGCAAGACAAAAATGCATGACATTTTATTTTTTGAAAATACTTGTATGAAAGGAAAAAGCTAGGAGAGGCTGGGAGAGCTGGCAGACCACCATCCAAATCTCACTGCACAGAAGAAGACAGTTGAAATGTGTTGTTCTACTCAGGAAGTCCCCAAGCTACCTTCCACATGCCTGCACTCACCCTGCCCCCTGGGTTTTAGCAGCATTTTCCTGCTGGGGTGGTAGCCTTCGAGAGAAGACCTCCTTGGCAGTCTCATTGGTCCTGGAGGCACCACAGATAAACTCTTTTCACAAATTGAACATTAAGGAGGGAAACTGTGGCTTGTGTCTTCATCTCAGCCCAGCATTCAAGGTCTTCCTGAACTAGTAGAGTGTGGCTCACCTCCTTCAGCCAAATGGAGAGGAGCACCTAAAGCT
The DNA here is from genome assembly GCA_902729485.2 of Mus minutoides. Taxonomy (NCBI): domain Eukaryota; kingdom Metazoa; phylum Chordata; class Mammalia; order Rodentia; family Muridae; genus Mus; species Mus minutoides. Next base: position 491,864 of record LR750273.1, read on the forward strand.
TGTTAAGCTGCCAATTGCCAAGTTCAGTATGATGCTGGAGGCCATCTTATAGCAGAATGATGACAAGGGCATGATGCCGTCAGATGGATTTGTTCTCATTTCTTTTTATTAATTGTTTCCATTTGAGGAGAAATGGGGGAAATCAACTGTTCCAGAGTTGTTGTTGTTGTTGTTTCTTTACCTTGAGTAGGAACCTGGGAAAGTTAGGTCTTGTGTAGCAACTGACATAGATAAAGCTGTGCTGGAGGGTGTGTACCGGAGGGAGAGTCGTTCCTATGAAAAGGAGCCCAGGACAGGATAATAAACTATCATCTGAGATACAGAAGTGGGAGTCTGTTCTCCTGCTTCAAAGAGGAAAACTGTGTTTCTGAGAAGAGAAACCAAAGACATGAAGGCATTTGCTCAAGGACCACCCAACTTCTTTCTAGAGTAACCTTTCCTCAGTCTCTCCCAGGCTGCGATACACTTGAAAGTGGCTGCGCCGCCCCCGGCCGACTTGGGGGAGGCCACGCTGCCCCAGGCGCCCTGGGAGAGGCTGCTGCCCAGGCTCTGGGAAGGCCTCCAGCTCTGGGAGCCTCCGGCTCCACCCCATTACAAGATGGCGCATGACTGGCAGGTTGCCAGGGAGGAGAGCCTAGCTCGCATGCATGCGCAGCTCCCTTCCGGTCCTCCTTAGGCAGTAGCCCCTCCCGAAGGGAAAATATGCTAATGAGGCACGGTTTGTGGCACCAGTGAACGGGCCACATACTAATGAGGTATGGATTGGTGCACCAATCCGCATTCACTACGACACCCACCCCCCTCCCTGGGAAAGTATAAAAGCAGCAGCTCGGCTGCTGTCCAGAGTCCTGGGAATCTACTATCAAGGTGCTCCAGAATAAAGCTGACTGAGAAGATCCCGGTGGTGGTGGTGTGACTTTCTTGCTGGTCGAGGGAGGCACGCCGCTGGTAGGGGATCAGGAATAGAAAGTCAGTCTAGAGTTTGTATTGAGTTTGAGGGTAGACTGAGCTACATGAGACTCTGTCTCCAAAAGTTAAAAAAGAGAAAAGAACAGAAAAAAGAAAGAGAAGATTGAAAACCCTGCCCATGGTAGAGAAGTCAGTGGGATACTGCCTCAGAAAAGAAGACCAAGCAGTGGGGTGCTGGCTTAGAAAAGAAGACCAAGGCAGTGGGGTGCTGGCTCAGAAAAGAAGACCAAGGCAGTGGGATGCCAACTCAGAAAAGAAGACCAAGGCACTGCAGTCACTTAGACAACCCTGGCTGGCTCTTCATCGTTATTCCAAAGCTTTGCTCTCCTCAAGCGTGACTGAGGAACATTGATGGTAGTTTTATTAATATTTATCCTCTGTTTCATTGAATTATGTGCATGTTTTATTATGGCATTTCTTCCTACTGTAATAATTGATTCCCAGGAATAAAGACCCCTGCAGTCATTCACTGAATCTAATATTGAACTTTTTAAAACATGTGGATTCTTCACCCTGAAGCATATTTAATAACTTAGAGTGTTTCTTTTGCATAATCAGTCTCTAACTAAAATTTAAAAATTATATCTAATTTGAAAAGCTAAAGTCGGTACAGACTGACACTTCCCTAGACAGCCACTTTGATGTAACATCCTAAGAAAGAGACACAGAAATAGGACACTAGAGTCCCAGAATATTAGCATTAATAGAAAAGCAGCACCTGTGAATGTCTGAGTAAGTTTCTCAGCTGACAAGGCTGTGATCTTTCTCTTAGCAAAATAAGAGGAAAACGTAGCCATTAAACTAAGGACCACACTGCTAGAGAAGAGAAGAGAACACACTTAGTTACCTTGCCTGGCCCATTGTGGCTCAAGTCTGGAGTGAACCAGTTAAACAGAAAATTAAACCATCTCACTTGCAGCTTCTAAGGTTGCGTGGGAAAGTTGCATGCAACATTGCTTACAGCGGTCTGCGCAGACTGTAGCATTCTCCTTCAGTGGAGGCATTCACTCCCTGCTGCACAGCCCACAATTGTGCTCTGGGTTCAGTAGATCCTACCTGGAAAATACATCATGGTGCCCAGCAGTTCCTAGGTTACCATGGGACTTAGAAAGGAGACCTGTGTTTGGGTCTTGACTTTCCTGTGTGCCAGCACTCTGATTTTGAATAAGACAGTTACTCTGATTGTAGGGGAAGAGTGTGGCCACCTCTGCATAAGCGTTGGGTGTCATGCAGCCGCAAAGGCATCTCCTACAGGAGGATTGCTGATGGCAAACAGTGCCAGCTAATCAGGAACTGCTGTTTAGAAGAGACCAATGAGGTGCTGGTGGAAGGTATTGAAGGAGCTTGCAGCAGCATTTCTCACCTGCTCCCAGAGTCTGGGCCATTGATTCTGTGCCACCTCACCTCCAACCCTGAAGGACAAGTAGGGTCAGGCAGCATCTGATGATCGTTTTTTAGGGGCTTTTGTTTGTTTGTTTGTTTGTTTATAATTGCCATGGAATTGGTGATGCCAACCTCATAAGTGCTGTGAGGTTTTTTTTTTTATCTTTTTAAAAAATTAGGTATTTTCTTTATTTACATTTCAAATGCTATCCAGAAAGTGCCCTATACCCTCCCCCTGCCCTACTCCCCTACCCACCCACTCCTACTTCTTGGCGGGGTGTTCCCCTGTACTGGGGCATATAAAGTTTGCCAGACCAAGCACCTGGCTCTGGTGAATAGGGGCCGCTTTCACTCCTCTTGATGCCTGCTGGAATCCAACCCATCCTTTAATCCTGGCTCAAAGACATCCTTCTTGCTTTAGCTTGTTCTGATACCTACAACTGGGACTCCTTGACTGCTTGCCATGATTTTGTTCTCCTTAGAACCTGCTTTCTTCTGCTGCTTCAGAGTACCACGGAGTCTATACTAGACTCATGCCCTAACTTGAGTTCTAACGCTGAGGTATCTTTACTAATAAGCCTTTTGAAAATCACTCCTTAAAGATATAAATTTAATCATCTTTAATTAAAATTTTGTATGAAATTTTCGTTATTCTTGTGTATGACACATGTACACAGTGAAACAGGATCATATCCACTCCCACGCCCCTTCATCTCCTTTAAGTCTAATTAGTACTTCCCGTACGTGTATGAGCATAGAGCATCCACTAGAGCATTTGAGACATACTGGTGGATGTGCTACACATTTAGTTAAAGTGCCCTCGATTGTCAGTAAGGGATGGGGGTGGGGCCTCAACAGGAGTCAGTGTGCATCCATTCTTCACGATGAACAGTCAATAAATGATGGGTCTCTTTCATGTCTGTTTCAAGAACAGCTGTGGGGAGCCACAGCCTAAGTCTCCTGTAGAAGGCCTCTGTGCTCTCAGGCTGCTAAGCTAAGGACAATCACAAATAGGCTAAGCTAGGCTAATCGCTGTCCTCAGCCTTTGCCTGTCCCCCCGCCCCCACCCCCACTCCACTCCCAGCTCCTCAAGACTGTGGTAGTGATTGGATGTCCAGGAGTTTGGGAGTATCCGATCCTGCCTCTTTGCAGGCCCATGGACCCTCAATACGTTGTTCCAGACTCCTCTGTGCTGCACCCCAGCAGCAATTGGATGTCCAGGAGTCGGGAATCCCAACTTCAGCCTCCCCCATCTTAGGGGGAGCATTCTCCCACTCCCTGAGTGGTGTCTTGGCTCTTCCCTAAAACCCAGCACCACACTGGATGGCAGCAGTACAGGGAGACACAGTCAAGCACTCCCTGAGTTTCACCTCCCCAACGATATAACACAGACCCACAAAAAGCAAAATAAAACTTGTCATGGTAACTTGCTACACAGAAGTAGAGAGAGCTGATGCTCAATCGGCCTTCACTGGAAGCACTCTCAGAAACTAGGCTGCATGACTCTATGGAAGCCAGGGTCCAGTGCTGCGACAAGGACTTTATGTCTCTTTCTGTGTGGGTGTGCGTGTCCGTGTGCATGTGCGTGTGTGTGTGTGTGTGTGTGTGTGTGTGTGTAGTTTGAATAGTTGAGTCTTGTGGCATTGCAGAGTGGAAACATGATATTGTCTCTAAATGTATTTCATTATATAGTGTAGGAACAGAATTTTAAATTGGTCATCAAATTTGCAATGAATATTGCACTCAGACATCTGTTTAATTTTAATTGCTAATAGTTTGATGTTCACGTATAATCTTATTAGAAAATGGGGATGGAGTTTGCATTTTTGTCTCCCCCCATGTGTTGTGTAGCTGTTTCCTCTGGATTGGAACGTTCCCTCCTGGAGGGGGAGGGGAATGCTGAGGAGGCTCATGAACCACATGCTACACTGGAGGAACCTCCCCAGGGTTAGAAGAGCAGCGAGCAGCTGCTGGGGTAGGAGACTGTTAAGTGGTGTAGCCAGCTGTGGGGAGAACTCAGTGATGTTGACTAAGTTGTCACCCACATCTCAGTGGTGAAGAAACCAGTGTCACCCATGCTCCTGTGTGCTACCCCAGTAAAACTCACTGGTTTAGCAACCCAGATTTGGATGGAGTTTTGTTGGTCCATCATTGCCTTCTCTAAGTGGAGTAAATAGACATTTCTTTATGGATTCAGAAAAAGTTGCAGCACTGTGGTTAGACCTAATTATCGTATAATCAACAAATTCACATACATGATAGGGTCACATAAGGCCAATTTTTCAATCATATAGACTAATCTTATTATGAAGTAAAATTGACTGATTTCTGTATGTAATTAGATCTCACAAGTGTAATGACTAGAACATCATGTTTTTCTAGTCTTTTAAATGGTTCTATTAAGCCTAAAAAACAAAAAGTTTCACTTTATGTTAGTCATTTAATAAAGTCCTTAAATCTCTTAATTCAATTCCGGATGTGTAGATTATTCTATTTTGTGCTCATAAAGAGCTTTCCCAAAACTGCTGGTTTTGGGAAACCCTTATATCTGTAAGGGTAATGTTTATAACCTAGCTTACTCTCCATTTTCACCAACTAAAAGTGCTATTAGGATAGGCAGTGTAGTGGGGACCAAAGATATCTACACTCCTGTCCTTGGGTCTGTAAATATTAAGTTACACACACAGCCTGTGAATTTGGATTGTAAGTGGAGCTAAGGTTTTCAGTCAGCTGAGTTCAAGATGGGAGACTATTCTGATTCTTGGAATAGTCTCTGTGTCATCAGATGAGTCCTTAGCCAGAAAAGGGGGAGCAGAAGAGATGACTCAGAAGTTAAGAGCACTAGCAGCTCTACCAGAGAGCCAGGTTTTGATTCCCAGTGGCTCACAGCTGCTGTAATCCCAGTTCCAGGAGATCGAATGCCCTGTTTTGGCCTCTGCAGGCATTGTACTCATGCACATACTCCTAAAGTTGAAAAGTTTTAATGAGAGAGGAAGGCAGAGGGGAGGAAAATCAGAGAGGTGGTGTGTGGCATGGGAGGACTCAGCTGCCATGGCTGCTTCTGAAGATACAGGGAGAGGCAGCAAGTTGAGGGAAAGAGGCAACATCCTGAGAGAGGAAAATGGCAGGGAATGGGACTCTCATGTGGAACCTCCCTCGAGGAAGCACTTCACCAGGGATCCACTTCAGATTCTTGGTCTGTGTAGCTATGAGGTAAATAGTTTTGTATTATTCTGTAAGTCAATATGACTAACACACATAGAAAACTAATATAGCTGTACTAGAGTATAGCTGTTCCATCCAAATAGCCATGACCCCACCATATTTATTTGTATCCCCCACCCCATGTGCGTGAGTTGGTATATTTTGCTTTGTTTTAAAGTCAGATGTTAGTTTATATGATTTTGATAGGCATTCAAAAAAGTTGCCTTCTAACACATATAAAGTGATTTTTTTTAAACAAGTGAATTGAGTGCCCGTCATACCACAAAATAATTCCTGTAGGTAGGAATGCTTCCTTTATTGATTACCTGTCAAGCTCATGGTTTTGAAAGTAAAATGTAACAGTTTTTACAAAAGGGAAACAAAACACTTTGGCAAGGCACTATAGGAGCAGCACCTAACAAGTTTGTCACACAGGACTAACGCCACTTTCCACCAACTTCTATTCCTTAACCAAAATAACTCTCAGAACATAAAAATTGGAAACCTTCAAAAGGATCCCAAATAATAGCCCAGTGTTATAGGGGCAGTCTATGTGTGAACGCAGTCATGAACTTGAGTTATTCTAAAGTCTGTCAAGTTTCCCTCTGTGAAAGTGTTATAGGAGCAGTTTGTGTGTGAACTCAATCATGAACTTGAGCTATTCTGAAGTCTGTGAGGTTGCCAGCATCGGCAGCATACCCATGGCATGATCATGGCATGATCCTTGAGCTTGCAAGTTTAGACTTCAGAGCCCCATCTTGTTCTAGGGGTTGGGGTCTGCATGTAGCAATAGGCTCCTATCAGCATATGATGTAAATGCACTTGTCCAGCACTGTGGTAGCTTTCATCTCTCCTCCCTGCTAACCCCATTTGGCTCATCTATATTTCTTTCCCCATCTGGTTCCTTTAAACGTTTAGTGAGGGTTATTACTATTAAAGATTGGCCAGCAAAGCAAATATATCAGATGAGTTTAAGATGCCTACAATCTTGATTTATGTTTTCTGCCTGGTTGTTTGGGGTTGCAGAGATCAAAATGGTTTTCCCTTTTTTTGTATCCCAAATACATTTTCTCAACCCCTGTGCCATCTGCATTCAACACGATCTGTTTTTCTTGTTCCAAGTAGCACTGAATCCCCACCCTCTGTACTAGAGTACTCACCCCCCCACCACGGCTTCATTTTCAGATATAATTTGACAACTTATACAAGCAGATGCTTATGAACATATGGTCTTTAGCTATGTATTTAGCATCCTTTTATTTCTGAGATTACAGTTTGGGGTAAGAGCAGCCTTTGTGTGTTCGCAGCACTTTGAATGAGAAAATTTAGAGGCACCCTTGACAGTACTAAACATTGCTTTTAAATGCTTTGTCTGGCTGAGAGTGGTGGCACTCGAATGAAATCTCAGCACTTTAGGAGCTGAAGCAGGAGGATTGGGAGTTCAAGGCCAGTCTGGGATACATAGTGAGACTGTCTGGAATGGAAGGAGGAAGGGAGGGCAAGGGGAGGGAGGGACAGAGGGACAGAGGGAGGAAGAAAAGAAAAAAGAAAAGAAAAGGAAAGGAAAGGAAAAGGAAAAGGAAAAGGAAAAGGAAAAGAAAAGGAGGGAGACCCATTAATTCTGTATTTAGTGAGAAGAAGCCATTGTTCTGAGTGCTGGCATGTTACCTGTCACATTCTTCCCTGGTCCTGGGAACTTTTATTATCCCCTGATAGCCCTGATGTCATTGCATGCTTCACACTCCCACAGCTACTGTGTTCTAAGCTTAAACTCCCATTAGCAAGCCACCACGGTAAAAATCATGTCTCTCCCACTGTATTAAGCTATCTGATGATTTTCATGCTGCCCGTATCTGGTTTTGATTCCCAGGGGTGGTGCTCCTGAGCAGGGCTTAGAGACAGGAGCCTGGCATAGCGTGTCAGCTGACAGCTGTCAGCTAGTCCTTTGTTGCTGATGTGTCACCTCTGGAAGAGCATTGCTGGCATCCTGAGAGCTTGTTAGAAATGAAGAATCACAACTGACTGGATCAGAAGATGTATTTAAAACAGATCCAGTGATTTGTGTTCATATTAAAGGATTTGAAAAGCACTAACTAGACTCTAAGCCCTGCTATGGTGTCTGCCTTGTTCATCATACCCTCTTCCCAATGATTAGCTTTGTGATGATTCTTGCTTAGTATTTATTGAATAAAAGGCTAAATCTGGTTGCTAAAAGGAGTACTACTTTTTGATATAAATTATATGTCAGCATGCCTTTCTGGTGGTAAGGATTAATTTGTTGAGACAAACATTGAGACAAGTCATCGGAACATGTGTGCTCAGTATTCTCCTAAAATATATTTCTCTTTTTTCTTGAGGAGCATCATTGACTAATTTATATATAAGTCTAAGGAATATGCCAGAAAGGTGGAAAGCGCTGAGTGTCTGAGACATGGGGACATGACCCTTTGTGCATCTTTCTGAGTTCCCTGGACAAAGCTTCTCTCCTTACTGATACCTCTACATCCAAATAATACCATACAGTTCAGCAGCAGCATAAACGTATGCTTTTGTCTGAACGACCACACCCAACCCACTTGTGTTGAAGTGGCCACATCACAGTCATTCTCTCTGGTGTATTTTTAAGTGTATTTGCCTCCAAGAGAATTAAAGATGTTGAAGGGGTTTGGGGAATGGTGTGTTTGTATCAGTGGAATCCATAATAAATAACACTTCCCATGTCAAGATATAAGCAAATACAGCTTGGTGAAGTACTCTTTTTTTTTTTTTAATAGACTTATGAGTACCACTCTAAACATACTTCTTAATGTGATTTTGTGAGCATGTAAGACAGAGTTAGAAGCCAAATGAGGCCCTGAGAGTATTGTCAGATGAAAGAAAAACTGTACCATCTGTGGTGTGTAGACTCTGAAGCTGACCTAACACTGTGAGCGGTGATGGAAAGAGGCTGAGAAGAGTCACAGGCTACCTGGGAGCTCCCAGCCAGCCTCAGCTATCTGCTGCCTAGCGATTCCCATAAAACAATGCTCTGTGGGGCTGAAATTCTGTGGCCTGGCCTCCAGTGGAAGCTCGGCTGCTCAATTGTTCCTCCCTGCACTGCAGTGGCACATCCTGGCTTGCTGCATGTCTTGAGCTAACTAGCAAATTGTAGAAGGACATCTGAGAGCCATCCCCATAGATGCTGCAGCAGGCCATCTGAATTAGTTCTTGTGCTGGGGGTGAGTAGGGGGGTGTTTTGATAAAAACTCCAGTTTAGATCAGTTCAGGTTTTTGTTCCAAATTACCTTCAATGCGTTCGAAGCAAAATTGCTAAAATTTAGAATATCAACAGAGACTTCATAAATCACCTCTCAACCCCAAAGCTGTTAATATTCTTAAGAGGTTGGAAACCAGATAACTTTTTTCTCATTTTATCTTTCTTGTTATTGTTAATTTTTTACTACTTACAAGGTATGTAGAATATGGGTAAAAGGTTTTCATTTGTATAGTGGAAACTTTAACAATGTCAAATTGTAGGGGGCTAAGGAGGTTATCAAGCTTAGCACAGGGTTTGAGTTGGAGAGACACTCAGTAACCTTCCATGAAAGAAGTATAATCATAATCAAGCCAAGATTCAGTACTTTCTCAAGTTCTAAATAAAACTTTAGAAATTATCAGGGATACTAAAAGTATAAATTTAGTATCCCTGATACTAAAATTATAGTCAGAAAACTGACTATAATTTATTAGGGTCTTCATTATGTGAGTTAGGTATACTAGGTAATAAAAATATTTTATTTTCTTCAGTTCTGAAAGATATAAACTCAATCAGCCTGGTTAGTTCCACTTGTCAAATTGTGGTCGTAATGATGCCCAGTTTAGCACCAAGAAAAGGGATTTTCTTTGTAAGGACCTTGGACAGCACCCAGGATTCCTGCCAAGCCCATGCAGGTGTGTAGGGCAGAGCCAGCTGCTGGCTCTGTGAGCCAAGGCAGGAAAGCCTATCTACTGGAGTGTGCTCCTGCCCTCCATCAGCAAGGCCCCTGTCATGCCCAGTGCAAAACTTGGAGCAGAGCTCCTGGAAGGAAGTGCCTCTGCTAGCCATCTGGATCCATATACTGGCAGATAAAAGTTCAGCTACTTTCCCTAAATACATTATAAATGCAAATGTATTTTGTGCTAAGGAATATAATAAGAGCAAGATTGTACACCGTTTTTCCCCTTGGAGTCTCATTTGGGATTTAGGGCAAATCCATCGGATTAAAACGCAGAGCTTGGTAGGATCTTTGCAATGGAAATATTCAGCCAATGCATGCAGTTGTTTTAGTGGAACTCTCTGCTGTGGGTTTATAATGAAATCGGGCGATTTGCCTGATACCTTGATCTGTTCTGTATTCTCCAACTCAGTGGCCACGTGCACAAGTGACCTTCTTCCTCTAGGCAAGCTTCTCTGAGTCACTTCTATTATTTTCTCCTTTACTTAGAGTATGAAGAGACTTCTTCAATCTCCTTCCCCATCGTGTAAATTTCTAAGATAGGGGAAATTCAAATGAGGATGCGATTTTCTACTCTCTTTGGGAATGTACCTGGTGTTTGAATATTCTAGAAATGATTTCATATGCATAGCTTTCACATTTGATTCGTATCACAAATCTTTCAAGATAAGACAAATCACATACTACAGAAGGGCATGCCCTAGAACTGATGAAAACTTGTTCAAAATGATGCTTTTTGTAATTGTGCATCACAAAGTTACACAGCATATAGTATTTAGATACTTTATAGTTTATACAAAAAATGTATTTTCTTAATATAATTTTATTCTTTGATCACTCAATGTATTTTGATCAAATACATCTCCCATTCCCTATCAGTACTCCTTTCAAATTCTCTCCCAACATCATGTCCTCTTCAAAAAAAATAACTCACTGAGTGTGTTAAGTGCTGCCTCTGTGCACATGGATATTGGGCAACCTACTGGAGCAAGGTCAACGTGTCAGGATCAACAAACACCCCTAAAGAAAACTGCCTTCCCCCATCTATTACCAACTGTCGGTAGCCCCTCAGTTAGGAGTGGGAGCTCCTGTGCCCTTTGTCCATGCTGGAATGTTGACGAGACATAAGAGTAACTGCAGCTAACTCTAGATTATTCCAACTATAACAATAGAATCCCCACTCTTTAAGTGGGGAAGAGGCAGAATTGTGGTTAGAATGCTGGTGTCGCTTGTAGTTTGGATCGGCCCATGGAATGGGATTGGGTTAGGCCTGTGACATTAGTCATCTTATCAAGATGGAAGGTCTGAAATGGCTGCTCAAAAGGAATTTAGGCTAGATGTGGCACTCTACCTTAAGGTCTGAAGCTCAACCTTGTCTGTTTCCCAAAGTAAAATAACCATAACCACCTGAGTCTGATTGCTGGGTGACTGTGTGTGTGTGTGTGTGTGTGTGTGTGTGTGTGTGTGTGTGTGTGTGTTTTGGGTATGGGCTTTCTAACTAGATTACTTACCTCAACTTCTAGTGGAGATTTACACAGCATCTGTTATCTTAGACTCTTGCTTCAGAAGATCTTGAACAAAGGTTCTCAACTATCCTATGCATCAGAATCTCCTTGAAGGTTGGGGCAGCACATTGATGAGCTAGTGGTATATGGATGTTGGCAGGTCCTGGTGGATACTTTCCAACCTTGTGTTAAGTGATATCACATGAGTATCTTGAAACTAGCCATGGTGTGAGTTTCTCTCCCATGAGGAATGGGTCACTCAGTGTTTAGCAGCATGCCCCTGGCAGAGAGCCACACCACCTAGATCTTCTGACTCAGCAGGTCTAGATAGAGCCCTGGAATTTACATATCTAGTGTCCTAATGGTTTCTCTAGTGTCTTAGTTTCTTCTCCTGATGCTCTCATAAAGTCATCTGGCAAGAGCAACTTAAGGGAGAAATGGCTCATTTTTGTCCTGCAGCTCAAGTGTTCAGTCCATCATTGTGCAAAAGTCAAGGCAGGCAGCAGAAGCTTGAGGCAGCTTGTCACGATTCCTCCACGATCTGGAACAGAGTGATGGATGTTGCTTCTCAGCTCCTGTCTCCTGTTTCCGCAGTTCAGGACCACTGAATGTGTTAAGTGCTGCCTCTGTGCACGTGGATATTAATAACTCACTGAATGTGTTAAGTGCTGCCTCTGCACGTGGATATTAGGCAACCACTGGAGTCTCGGAAGCTGCCTACAGTGGGCAGGTTTTCCCTGTCTCTGTTCACCTCTTCAAGATAATCCCCATGCATAACCAGGGGCCTGCCTTGCAAGTGACTTTAGATATTATTAAGTTGACAGTTGGGATAAATCATCATGGAGGGCATGTTAACATGAATGCATGTTAATGAGTATACACTAGAAGAAATTTGTCTAGAGCAATCCTGTATAATTCAGTAGCCACTATCTACAGGTGGTTTAAGACTTCCAGTTACTATTTATTTTTTGCATGACCAGTTGTTGGTCTCTGTCTTAACTGCCATCTACTAAAAAAGAAACTTCTTAGATTAGGGTTGAGAGATGCACTTTTACACTTTGAAATTTTACACTTAAAGAAAGGGGGTGGGGTGGGGGAACAGCATGTTTCTGTATGCCCCTAGTTTCCTCTGGTGATAACCATACCTGACATAAAACAATATCGAAACCCCCAAAAGTAACACAAGAAGATACTAACAACTCAAGAACAATGGTAGTTAGATCTTATGCTGCCCTACCCTGCATGCCCAGGTCTGCTGTTCTAGGGTCCAGCTGAGTTCACATTTTTTTTAACTGTATCTCCTGGCTCCCTTCTAACCTTTGGATTCCCTCATCATCTTCTGTGACCTTGGCATTTTAGTCTGACCTCATTGCATATTTTGTAGACTGTCTGTATGGCCTTTGCTCATAATGAGACTGAGGTTATGTCTTCTGGTCAAGATGACCATGCATCTGACATGGTGTCCTTATGAGTGTCCTGTGGGGCCACTTGATGTTCATGTGCCTGTTTGCTACTGGTGCTAACCTGTCGACCTTGAACATGGTGATATCCATTGTCCCTGGCTATTGGATAATCTCTAGGTTAGCAATTTTCCAGCGTTCTGATCCCAGGACACCTTTACAGTCTTGAAAAACCATTCAGAGCATGACAGAACTTCTCCTTCTCTTAAAAACCCACTAATATAGATATGTGCTGTGTCAGGGAAACTGAGACCTCAAAAAACAAAACAAAAGCTGTAGCAGGCATGTTTAGGGCTAGGAAGATGGTTTAGTTGGTTAGTTGCTTGCATCAGACCTGAATTCAGATCTCCAGCACCTGAGTACAATACCGGGCATGGTGACAGGCGTCTGTAACCCAGCCCTGAGCCTGGGAGAGGGAGTAGGCTGGGGGAATGGAGACAGGAAGAACCCTGGAGCTTGCAAACTAGCCAGACCTAATCTGTAAGCTTCGAGGTGCAGTGAGAGCTCCGGAGAGAGCCTGCCTCAAAAAATAAAGTAGAGAGTAAGTGAGTCTGATATAGCCCGCTAGCCTCCATGTGCAGATGCCCACACACACAGGCACATGTGCAACGCTCATCCCCCTACAAGTACCACACACACAAACAGTCATTTAAAGGAAGAGCAGTGGACCTAGCTCATGTTAACAAAGACAGCATATTTCTCATGAAGATGAACTGTTTTCCAAAATTAAAAAAGAGTTGTTATTCTGTACTTTGCAGCTTTTCCTCGCTCCTCTAACAGAAGGCAGCTGTTATGTGTTTGGGCCTTTGTCATATTGCATGCTGTATAGTCTCTCGGAAGCGCAACTCACTCCAGAAGCTTGAAAAGGGCAAATTCTATGAAATATTAAAGGTTTGGACCCCCTGCTCGAGGCAACCCAGAAGCTCCCAGGGGTCCCTGGACCACTCTTTGCAGAACTGATGCTCTAGGCACAAAGAAGAGACACTAAAAGAGGGGGTGTTAAATATTCCAGGAGATCATGAATAATTTTTCTAGTCATACTGCTCTGTTAAACAATTTTTAATAATCCAGAGAAGGATAATGGGGCAGTAGGAGCCCATTTTGTGACCAGGGTGCTCTAAGGTAAAAGCTCTTCTTATTTAAATTTCATGGGCTTGAAATGACTAATAAGCAGAATTAATGTTGCTGATATTATTGGAAGCATCCTAAGAGTGTGCAGTCTTACTGTGAAGGTGCACTTTATGCTGTCATTGACAGCATTGTATGCACTAAGTAGGTAGCTGAGAGGTTGAAATCGGAATTGCTTGAGAGGGTCTCCTACGGGGATGTTTATGTGGCCAAATAGTTCTCTGACTTATCTGTCTGTCCCAAAGAGTTGGGGAGTTTCTAAATCAACTACTCAGATGTCTGGCTCCAGCATCTGCTAGGCACTGCACTTTCTCATCATTGAAGAATCCCATGTAAGATGCAAATGATCTGATAATGTATTTTGTATCACTCTTCACTTCTCAAGTAAAGAACCCTTGAAGAGACAGAGCATTGGCTGAGTGGAGCCATACATTATAGCAGGTTCATTTTCAGCTTTTATCAAACAGTGGGAGGGACGGCAATACTGACATGTGTCCCTGGTAGAATTTCAGAAAGTATCTTTAGATACATTGTTGTATGTCAGCTTTGATGAATTAAACGCACAACTATCTCCATCTCGGCTTATCCAGTAATAGTCTTAAATGTATGCATTCCTGTTTAGTTTGATTCTCTCTTGGGAAGATATGAAATTACTTTTAGCCGAATGGTGTATGAAAAATTAGGTACATTTGGGCAAATGCATTTAATATGCAGATGGAATAAACACAATTCTACTTGAGTGCACAATAAAAATACCAGTGATCTGGAATTTGTATTTCTTGCTATTCATTTCTGTCTCTTCCACTCTGTATATATTAGTGCCTACAGAGTCTCCTAGGACTCCCTTGCTAGAATCTGCCTAATCCAGACACTGGGCTCTAAATTGACTCACACCTTACTGTACTGTTGCTAAAATTAATCTTCCTCATTATTCCTAATAGTTATTTCCATATATATGTGTTATGATTTGTTTACATGCTTGTATTTGCTGTGCTTGGGATTGAACCCAGGGCCAGGCCAACAACTGAACTCACATCTGGTTCCATTTTCTTTTATCTCAACTTCATTATCTTAATGTAATTTGCATTAAGTTTTATACACTTACTTTCTATATGTGACAGCATGTGCATGTATGCATGTGTATGTACATGTGCTCGTGGTGTCATTCTCAGGACAATCTCTCTCACCAGCCTGCAACCCAAGGGTGAGAGCTGGCTGGCTGGCTCATGAGCCCAGGAGATCTTTTCTCTATCTCCCCAGTCACAAAGCTTTTGAAATGAGGATTCTGAGAACTGTACTAGGGTCCTTGTGCTCACAGGCCAGACACTTTACTGACTGAGCCAAATCCCCAGTCCCAGCATTTACCTTTTCTAGTAACATCAAGCAATTATCACACCATTTTAAACTAATTTTTGTTTATCTTTTAGGTAGAATTACAAAACAGTTTAAGTAGAAGAACCCACAGCATTTGTCAAAACCTTTCCCTTATATTTCCTTAAGAATCTTTCATCTTCCCTATCATGTAGTTGTATGTATCTGCCTGATGTCAGGGGGTTTGCTGCTTTATGTTTCCCTTTCAGTATGATAAACATCAAGTGAAGAAAGCTATGCACTGTAGTGAGATGTATCACCTGAACATGAGCTCTGAGGTGGAGTCCAGCCATCCCAGCAGCAGCTGAGGATCATAAGATCAGGACCCAGCACTGTCAGCTGTGAGATGGGATGTAAAGCTGTGCTGTCCTGCACACTTGCAGTCTTCCAGTTGTCCAACTCTACCAAGCCATCGCTGGTCACCTGCAGAATTACCCTTACTGCCTGCGAGTGCATCCCCAACTACGTGCTCACCCCGCCTGCTACCAAAGTGATCTTTCAATGGGATTATTTTTGAGATAGGGCCTTCTGTAGTCCAAGCTAGCTTCACATTTATTATGTAGCAAAAGATGATCCTCCTGCCTCCATCTCCCAAGTGCTCAGATCACGGGTATTCTATTAACTACAAAGCCCAGGTTTATGTGGTGCTGGGGATAAATTCCAGAACCTTGTAGGAGCTAGATAAAGCACTGTCAACTGAGCTACTCCCCAGTCCCCAGTTTAAATGTCAGCTTATTCTCCCTTGAACTCCAGATATAAACAAGATCCTACATGTTGTTCTTGTTTGTATTTGCATCCAGGGCCACTGCACACAGTTATTATACCTGTGTGTACCATATTAGTACCAGTGACATTATGAGAACATCAGAACATGGAATGTGCTCCCTAGAGTGGGATGGCTACTTGTTGCTGGAGCTCTGCTCTCTTCCATCAGAGAACATTTGTTGGTATACAGATAATACCTATTACATGTAATTAAAATATACTATATATAATGCACACACACATATGTGAATATAATGAAAAATTTGTAGCCCATTGGTTGTGATTTTCATGTGGAACTCTGTGATTGATCCAACGAACACACACACAATTGGTGATTTGTTGCCTGTGTCTCCGCAAATGAATATTTGCTAATGAATGTGTGAAGACAGACATTTCATTTGGCTTTGGTAGCTTATGTGTGATAAGTATTGAAAGCTCTTTTCAAGTTAAGATGATGATAATAACTATATCTTTATGGTAATAACTAAAATAGGAACAGGATGATTAAAATATGTCTACTGTGATACAAAACCTAAGTCTTTCCAGGAAGGTATGATAGTAAACAGAACCACAGGTCAATATGTAAAATCCAAACACTTGCCTAGTGTTCATGTAAATTTATTGTAGAAGAATGTTCTATTTCATTTAGAAAAGCAGATGTATTTAAGTAAGTAACATTGGAAAAACTCCTTTTGGAAAAGGGTAGTTTCCTACATAAATGTTATAGTAAATTGAAAATGTAAACATATAAAACATTAAATAATGAAATAATGTATTGGAGAATAATCTTCTAATCTTGGAGTATGAAATTTCTTTATAATTATGATACAGAAAATAAATGCTAAGGGAATAAAACTTCCAACAAATGAGAAAATGAATAGACAGTTTTCAAAAAAGAAATCAAATGAACTATAACCAATTTCAAATGGGTCAATATCACCCAGATACGATGGCAATGCAAATTAAAAGTGCTTTGAAATACCTCCTCTCCCCAGTCAGAATGAATGTCATCAACAAATCTGAGGACAGGTGTTGGAGAGGGTGTGGAGAGAAAGGTAGATTTGCTCACTGTTTTGGGGTGCAAATTCATGTAGCTATCATGGAAATATGTTTATATATTTCTAAAGAAATTAAAGATAGAATGACCATGTGACCACACTAGTTAATGTTTTCACATATACCCAGAAAACTCTACACCATATCATAGAGATATGTGCACCCCACCCCACATTTATTTACTATAGAAAAATAGTAGAATCAACCTAGTTGTTCATCAACAGATGAATGGATATGAAGAGGCACACATGAGTACTGGTGAGCCCAGTTCTCCACTATGTGTGGAATCTAGAATCATTCAGATTGTATAATATTGAATGTTCTCCTTCATGTGTGGGATCTAGCTGATAATGCGTGTTTATGTGTAAATAAGTGTACATGTGGGTACAGAATAGCATAATGAGAGAAAGCAAGGAGGGCAAGTACAGGGGAGGAGGAAGGACCGGATACAGGTCACAGATGTAAGGACTGGATGCAAGCCACAGATGTAAGGACTGGATGCAGGCCACAGATGTAAGGACTGGATGCAGGCCACAGATGTAAGGACTGGATACAGGTTACAGATGTGAGTTGTGAAAGAATAGGACACTCATTGTTTTTCTAGTTCTAACTCTGTCATGAAAGTTTTGGGGGGAGGTTGGTGCTATAAAATGTAATATGAAGTTCCAGATTGTCCACTCCAGATTTCTATTTTAACTGTATAGACGTTCATTGGGTTGCATATGCTTTGGATTCGATTAATATGGGTATGTGATGTTTATTTGCAAGTTTTTATAATAAATATTATTTGTAACACAAACTCAAAGAACGTAAAGAGATACAGAATTGTGTATATGGATACAAGATTTCTTTATTATATCTATAAAGTAAAAGATATAGTAAAATTAGATATATCAAATTAAGAAAATATTTTCAATTCTTATAATTAATATATTTTTGCATTACATAAAATATAAAATTTCATATATATTTCTTGAAGTAATTAGAAATATTGAGAATAGCCCAACAGAAAAAAATATGAGCAAAGAAAAATCACCAATTTCATGAAGAACTACCACAGCTGAGTAAAAGTGGTTTGACCTTTGACCTTACTAAATAGTGAATAAATAGAAATTTTACCCGTGATATGTCACATTTTATAAAACAACAAATATTTTTAAGACTGCGATTATACAGTGTTAGCTGAAGTGTGAAGGAAAACGGGATTATTTATACACTGTTGCTAACGACATATTTTTAAGGAAATATACATTTTTAAAATTAATATTTGTATTAAAGTTCTTTCTTTTTGGGGGGGTCACTTTGTGTTGGCTTTCTGTCATAAGTGGCTGGGTGCCACCAGGAATGCTTTCCTTGCGTATGGAGCACTGGGCTGCTTCCTTCTTGCCTTAATGACGCCTAAAGGATAGCACAGAGAGTTCTGCTGTGGTTGTCGCTGATGCGGCGATTTTAAAACACCCTGTGCTTTATGGAATGCAGTGTTCTAAAAGATGGTGGAATGGTTAAAAAGAAAATGAAATGTAAATTAAAGATGGGGGGTCTTAAAAAGCACAGAGGACTCCTGATAATATATAGAGAGATACAGCAGGTTTCCACAGGACTGGACTATGCCACAGCCAGTTAAAACACAGATCCCTCCTCAAAGACTTGACATATTGAAACTGACACACCCTATAAAGCAATAATGTTTCCTATGTTTCAATAATGTTTCAAATGACCAAGCCAGCTCAGTCAGTCAACAGGGTCTCAAGGGAAGGAGTGAGGACTGAAAAGACAAAGACAATTAGACAAAGCTATAAACATGGCTCCAGCCAGTGCTGAGGCTGAAGCAGCATTATTTTATCCCATGCCTTTTTTTTTTTTATCATTCTAGGTATATCCAAAACACATGGTCAGTTCTTAGATCCAAGACAGAGTAACCAAGCCAAGTAGTAAACAAGGAGATCACGCAAGATAGCAATCAAGCAAAGCAGTAAACAACGTCCCAAATGGTCACTGTTTCTAACATTCTTATCTGAGCCTACTTCCTTGTTCTAGCCCAGTGACAAATGCCAAATTCCAAGAAGCGGCACCAAAAGCTGTCAACAAGAAAACACTGGAATTCATTTTTAGAAAGCAAAAGATTGTTAAAATATCACATATCAGAACAATAAAACATACAGACATCAAAGCACCGTGCACCAAAATGTACAGCCTCGCAGATGGGGTTAATAACAGCCTAATACAGTGGGAGCAGACAGAAGTGAGCGGGAGGCTGAGAACGTGAAGACACAATGCAGCATGGGTTATAAAGGAAAGGGCAAGGTGCGTGAAGGATGCCGTGAAATCTGAATGATTGATGGAGTCTCAACGAGAAACAAGGCTTCACAAAGTAAAAGATAAAAATGTCTAGAATTGATGATATATAACATTAAACAAATGCAAGATACACAGAAATGCCATATAGCAAAATACAAAAAGAAAAGGGAGGGGGGGGAGGGAGGGAAGAAAGAAAGAAAAACAGAAAGAAAGAAAGAAAGAAAGAAAGAAAGAAAGAAAGAAAGAAAGAAAGAAAGAAAAGAAAGAAGGAAAGAAAGAGAAAGAAAGAAAGAAAAGAAAGAAGGAAAGAAAGAGAGAAAGAGAGAAAGAGAGAAAGAGAGAAAGAAAGAAAGAAAGAAAGAAAGAAAGAAAGAAAGAAAGAAAGAAAGAAAGAGCAAGCTATAGAAAGCAGGCTACAAATTGGTAACCACAGTGAACTTCAGACAAACAAAGATCAAAAATGTCTGTGTTCTTTTTATTATTATTATTAGATATTTTCTTCATTTAACTTTCACATGTTATCCCAAAAGTCCCCTAAACCCTCCCCCATCCCCGCCCTGCTCCCCTACCCACCCATTCCCCCCTATTGGCCCTGGCGTTTTCCTGTACTGGAGCATATAAAGTTTGCATGACCAAGGGGCCTCTCTTCCCAATGATGGCCAACTAGGCCATCTTCTTCTATATATGCAGCTAGAGACATGAGCTTTGGGGGGAACTAGTTAGTTCATGTTATTCTTCCACCTATAGGGTTGAAGACCCCTTCAGCTCCTTGGGTACTTTCTCTAGCTCCTTCCTTAGGAACCCTGTGTTCCATCTAATAGCTGACTGTGAGCATCCACTTCTGTGTTTGCCAGGCACTGGTATACCTCCCACAAGACAGCTATATCAAGGCCCTTTCAGCACTATCTTGCTGTCGCATGCAATAGTGTCTATGTTTGGTGGCTGATTATGGGATGGACCCCCGGCTGCAGCAGTCACTGGCTAGTTCATCCTTTTGATTCAGCTCCACACTTGATCTCTGTAACTCCTTCAATGTGTGCTTTGTTCTTAATTCTAGGAAGGGGCGAAGTGCTCGAGGAGAGAGAGGCAAATGCCTGAAAAAACCAAAAGCAAAACCCCAAACAAACAAAAGTCATTCCCTTGTCCCTAGCCCACAGAGGCTCTCTGTGAACACCTCCTCTGTTCGCAGATGCTGTCGTTAGAGAGCCACGAGCTTAGGTTTGTGGGACTGCACAGGGTCTTTCAGATAAGGAGCCCTCCTAGAAATCACCTCAGAGACATTTTCTCGAGTGCCTCACCCATGGCAGGTAGCTTTTCCAAAACTGGAAGTAATTTCCGGCTATTTTAAGAGGTCTGCCGGAGGGAGGCGTGTAGAGATTCTTGTCTTATCTTTATTGGTTTTGCTGGTGTGCCGTTTGCCCAGGGATACCTATTGTTGCCTCAGTCACCAATAAAAAGTAATTTTTAAGGTTAATTTTAAGTTTTATCTTTATGCACATGGGTGTTTTGCCTGCGTGTATGTCTGTGTGTCATCTGTGAGCATGGAGCCTACAGATACCAGAGGAGGCATCTGACCCCTTGCAACTGAAGTAACAGATGATTCTAGCTACCATGTGGGTGCTGAAGACGGAATCCAGGTTCTCCTTAACCATTGAGCCATCTCTCCAGCCCCTACAAAAAGTGATTTTGGTTACCAAGCTTTTGTGCCAATACCTTCTGCAGGGTATGACATAAGACATACTGCTGCCAAAAATGGGGCTCCGGCCACCTGTAGGGAAGCCTGTTTACCTTGTCCTTCCCATGGTAGACATTGAATCTAGACCTGAACATGCTTCCCAGTGAGGCTTGAAACCTCCAGGCTGGGTGAAGGTGAGAAGAATTTTCTGCAAACAGATGCAGTAGAGAAATCTGCCTAAGGGTTGTAGGCAGGACACCACCAACACGTCCAGAAAAAGCTTTTTGAGGCAGGAGATTGGTTCTGACATTAGTTAGAGGCTTGCTAAGAATGGAATAAACACCCCTACCTCCATGTGATCAGTAAGTTCCAAGGTGCTCCTCAGTACTGGAAGTAACCTAACGTCTGCGTCCTGAGAGGGTGGCCTGAGTTCTCTGACAACCCCATTCTCTAGGTCAGAAAGCAAGCTGAAGAGAACTCTCCAGTAGCTTCTGGGATGGTTTGTTCCAGGTTCAGCTGGCAAGGCCAGTAGTAATCAGGTTTCCTCAAACACTGGTCTTTATGTTGCTATTACTGTGTTTATTGGATGAGTTTGGTAAATTAGTAGATTAGATTAAAGCAGGATGTGAATTAGTCCTACCCAATCAAAGAGCGAGTTCAGGCCCAGGCTTCCAGTGGACTTAAGAGTGTAGTACTAACCCTTCCCTGAGTCTCCAGCCTGCTGCTTGCTGCCTGCCCTGTGGTCTATCCTGTGGACTTTGGGACTTGTCAGCTGCCATAATTTTGACTATGTGAGGCAATCCTGAAACTCTATCTTAACTCACCCACTGAGTCTGTCTTCTCCCTCGCTCCTCCTGTCCTTCTCTTCTATCATTCTGTCATTGATTTATAAAATGTGTAATTTAAACGTATTCCTATTTATTCTCTGTGAATATAAGAAGGCAACTGTTTCCAGATTTCATAGCCATGAAATATTTCCTCTCCCTTGCTCCCTGTGAACCCATCAACATTTCACTAAGCCCTGCAGAGGCAAACGCCAGCTTTATGACAGGAAGTTCTGAGCTCAATCAGAAATGTGTGCCTTAACTGATGTGCGTGATGAGAACCTTCCAGAGCACCCTGCCCATGTCCTCTGGGCAGCAGGCTCCCCCGTGTATTCCATTGTGATCCCTGCTCATTATGTGTGCCGAGCTTTCATATGGGTGAATGGAGAATGTCCTACACCAGCAAGCCTCATCTGGTAGCTTCTTTCTGCCTCCAACTGCTGAGTTCACAGAGGAGCTGCCAGTGGGATACAAGTTTTCCAGGAAACGGGATGGAGTTTCATCAAAGGGGAAATCCTGGCTGGTTCACAAGACTCTCTCTATGTCAATCAGCAAGTTGCCAAACACACTTCATGTATATGAAAGAAGCTGTTAGTGAGTAAACATAGCCATCCATCGTGAAATAAGAAGGGGAAGCAGATACCTTATTCTGTAGCAATGCAGAGTATTAAACTTCTTGCAAGTGGTAGGTATAGTACTGTTAACTGACAAATATTCATTGGCCAGGAGTAGAAAGTCGTGGTTTATTTTGTTCACTACGAACAATGTGGTTGTTTGGGCCAGCAGCATCTCTGTCACCGCAGACATGTTAAAGATACATGAATCCAAACGTTGCCAAAGGTCTCAGGTGACATTTGCATACTGTGTGAAATGAGATGCATACTTTCATACCTTCCATTCCCCAGTAGGACTTTAGGAGGTAGATAAGGCATGAGATTGTAGCCCTCATGATAATATTTGCATCTTTGTAGACAAAGACACAAAATTGCCTGCCTTCTGTCTCTCGGCTCCTGGTCATATGAGAAGATAAGAGGAGAAGGCCGTCTACAAATAACAAGAACCCTTACCAGATACCAGTCTGCCAGCACCTTAATCTTAGACTCCCTAGGCTTCAGAACTGTGACAGTTGGTTCTGTATTTAAGCCACATACTCTACAGTTCTGCTCTAAAAGCCTAAAATGACTGCAATGCTGATCTACCCATTCTTCCAGCCATGAGTCATTGCTTCCAAGAGCACAGGAGAGCCTTTGATCATCTCCTCCACACTCTGGGTGTTAGACTTCTCAGCCCCATGCTATAGATGAGACATCTAAGGCCCAGGGAACTTAACCCAGTTGCTTAAAGGATCCAAAGTAGAGTGTCATGTAACAGCAAATGCCATATAGCCATTGGGCCAACTCTCAGGGCCTCTGAGCACTCTCCTGTATTGGATATCCCAGCCTTTGTTCCTTTCTCTGAATCTGGTGGAGAAAAGACAAATTTTGCCCAGTTGTTTTGGTTTTTGCTCTGCAAAGAGAAAAGTAAAAAAAAAAAATGTTCAGAGAAATGTTCTAGTTTTGCCTAAGGGAGAATCAGTTTGACACATAAGATAAAAATCACAGACTCTAGAGCTTAAGGGAGACCTATTTCCACTCTTCTCCCCACTTTCCCTCTCTTCCTCCCTCCTTCCTTTCCTCCCTCCCTTTCCTCTTCCCGGATCTTCCTGTGTATAGGGGAATGGAGGACCCTTAGGGATCTCAATCAAATATAGAGATGTCCCTTTGGATAAAATGGTAGAAGCTGATGTCCTATATGTATAGAAAAGGTACTGTACTATACTTAATTTAGCCCTCCATACTGAAAGGGTCATGAATATGCATTCTGGCTAAGAAAATCTCTTCTTTTCACAGCCTCATGTGTGATGCTGTAGGCTAAGCTAATCAGCACAGTTAATTTTAGCTCTAGTTTTGAGGGTTTATTTTAGAAAAGGTCAGGGTGCTCACCTATAGCTTGTTATAGCACCCAGAGAGGAAAGAATGGACGAGATATAAAACCAAGCAGCTGTTAGCAGCTCCCACCCCCAAACTGGAAATGCATCATCTCTATTTGATGTTTAGTTCAGTGTGCAGCTGCTGATAGTTTGACAAGATGCACTTGATCATCGTTACGCCATGTGGCAGGTGGCTTCCGATGGGACTTGGGTGGCCCATGGGGCACTTTTTCCTGAGGTGGAGGGTGGGACTGAACCCTAAGATCTCTGTGTAGATAAACTGCAAAGGGAGGTAGAGAAGCCATCTCATAGCCATGCGGGTTCCATGAGGAAAGTTCTTCAATGTGGCTCTGGCCCAGGGCTGGCATGGGATGGAGTCACATCTCCCTCCCTCTAAGTCTAGTGCTGGCCTATTCCTCTGCAGGGGTGGGGACTGGTGATGACGGTGGATGCTGTGCTGGCTGTGTAGGAGCAGAGGGTAAAAGAGGTGAAGTAAACACATCCCAGGGCTGAAACTATGGGCTGTGGACCAGCAGGGGTTGCGGGAGAGACCAGACATTCTAGAGCATGGCACTGGTGGAAATCCCTGTCATGTGACCCCTGAGCTCATGGAATGTAGCTGAGGTGACTGAATTTGTCATTTAATTTTAATAATTGTAATTTAAGTAGCCGAGTTGGCTGGTGGCTGCAGTTCTGGTAGGAAAATTCTAGGAGTAGCACACTAAAGAAATGAAGTTGGAACGCAGGAGAC
Organism: Mus minutoides; assembly: GCA_902729485.2. Taxonomy (NCBI): domain Eukaryota; kingdom Metazoa; phylum Chordata; class Mammalia; order Rodentia; family Muridae; genus Mus; species Mus minutoides. The sequence goes on from LR750273.1 coordinate 516,196, forward strand.
AAGGGCAGAGAAAAACACAGAGTTCGGTTACAAAGTCAGGTGTCTGCAAGGAACTAGAAAAATAAACCAGGGCTGGAGAGGAAGTTCAATGGTAGAGCATACCACGTCCAGCACACACACACACACACACACACACACACACACACACACACACACATCTGTCTCTGTGTGGACCCGGGGTCATCCAGCCCAAGTCCCTTTTGACTGTGTCTGTAAAGGAAAGCTATCAAATTCTTTATTAGGGGGCCAGGCCTGGAAAGCAGGTTACTTTCCAGCCATACTGAGTTTCCTGTGCTGAGTTCTGTAGTCAGTGAGGGCTCACTGAAGGAGTTGGTGTTTCAGCAAGATTTGCAGTCCACTGTGGAAGACCGTGGAGGTGTGAGACAGGAGCTCTGCCAAGCTGGCTGTTAAAAACTATATGGACCGTGCATTTGTCCCTCAGCCTATGAGTGTGCTCATGTCACTGGAGGCCCCCACATCCTCCACTGGACTGCACATCAGTCTAAATTGTCCCTTAGCAAATGTGCTGCTGCAAGCGCCAGTCCCACTAAATGTTACAGTGATTGAAAATTGCAATCCCTTCCCACAGGCCCAGAAAGGGGCACTTTGTAATGAAATACAGAGGCAGCAGCCATTTGGTATGTGGAGTAACTGCCTCTCTGGGACTTCCACAATGGGCCCACAGTGTCAGTAAAAGGCAGGCTCACCAAGAGAAGAAACGACGGCTGCCTTTATAGCAGAGGACCCTTCATTCTCCGTGGCTTCTGAACCTGGTGAGTAATTCTAATGGCTGCCGTCAGGACCTGGGACACCCTGAGAATAGTCTCAGGCCCAGCTGATGATTCACCAAACAGCCCAGATGAACTAGCTCCTGGTTCACAGCAGGGGACAGATGGTTTACAAAAACTGAAAACAAACAATAAACCAACATTAGCTTGAAGTTTAGAAATTGATAAAATACCCTTTCTCAGTCAGCAAAGGTTTGGAGCCTTTTTCTTCAGGTTGTGTGGACAAAGTTGTGTGCTATCCAGGGGTGAGACATCGAGTGCCCCATTGGCCTTGGAGAGAATGAAGGATGAGGGTTTAGGAAACATATTAGCTATGATGGAGTCTATCAGACAGGCTATCTCTCTCTGGGGAATGTTTGTCTATAGCTATTCTGTCTGTCAGTGCCTTTATCTACTGATAATGATTCAGCCCACATGTCAGCTAGATATCTGCCCCTGGCAGCCAGCAGAAGCACCTAGAAAATCCACAGTCTGCTAATGAGCTGCATCACACTCTAGGGTAACTTTGGCTGAGGCCTTGCACTTGATGGGTCTGCAGGATGGGGCTATGAAGTTTAGTATGAAAATGTGCTCCCCAGCTCTGTCTGTCTCAGTGCTCTATTGCTGTGAAGAGACACCATGACCATGGCAACTCTCATAAAGGAAAATATTGAACTGGGGCTGGTTCACAGTTCCAAAATGAGTCCATTAGTCATGGCAGAATGCACGGAATAACGCAGGCAGGAATGGTGCTGAAGATGGAGCTGACTTCTACATCCAGGTCATCAGGCAGCAGGAACAAGACACTGGGCCTGGCTTGAGCATTTAAAACCTCAGCACTTCCTCTAACAAGGCCACACCCACCCCAACAAAGCCAAGCCTCCTAATCTTTGTCAAGTAGCATCTCTCCCTTATAGGCACACATTTAAGTATTTGAGCCTGTGGAGGCCATTACTATTCAAACTGCCATACTGTTGTCAGCAGCACTTGGGATGGTCAACTCACAAGGCCTTTTCTTTTTTTTTTTTTTTTTTTTTTTTTTTTGTCTCACAATTTGGGAAAGTCCAGCCTGTGGCCTGTTGTTTCTGTTGTGGTTTGGGATCCGTGGTGAGTCAGCACGTCATATTGGGAACATGTGACAGGGCTATTTACCCTTGGGCAAGGACATGAAAGAGAAAGGACGAGACCATGGAACCACTGTGCCCTTGGGAAATAAGCCTTCAGTGACCTGAGACCTGTCAACAGAATCCTGCAGACTAAAAATTCCTTTCTATTAAAGTTATGGGTTGGGACCAAGCCTCCAACACATGGACCTCTGAGGGACATTTAATATCCAAACTGCATCATCTGACAGGTAAACTTAGAGCATGCAAGAGAAAAGATGGAGTGGGGTGGGGCTCCATTAGCACCCTCCTCCTCCCTCACCCTCCAGCGAAGCCTCTGAGAGCCTTTGAATGGGATGCTACGATGGAGTTCATAGGCCCATACCTTTTAGAGATCTTAGGCCTCTTTTATTCCAAAAGTTGTGAGTCTCTTCCTTGAGCTAACATGGAGGTGCTATAGTGATCAAGATGAACATGGATTCTGTCTGCCCTCTTGGGCTCATAGGTTATGAGGGAAATTATTTTAACTTGAACAGACATTAAGTGACAGTTTTGTCCTGAATGAGTAGTGTGCATCAGACTCACCTGGAGGGGTTGTTGAAACACATTGTGTTTAATGGTATTGAACCAAGAGCCCTGCACAAGGTAGGTAAGTATTATGCCATTGAGCTCCATCCCCAGCACACGTTGTACTAATTAAATAGGTCAGGGTTGGCGATGGGCTTAGAACTTGTATTTCTGTTGAGACTCAAGGTGCTGCTACAATCTTAGCACAGGGCATACCAGTGGTCAGAATCACTTGGGATGATGATAGACGGACAGGTGGAGATTATCCTTCTGAATATCTGTACTTGGGCTAATGAGATGGCTCAAAGGGCAGAGTGTTTGCTTTGCAGTGTGAGGATTGGAGTTGGGATCCTCAGCACCCACATGAAAGCCAAGCAGGCACAATGTCTGCCTGTATTCTCAGAGTCCCCAACGTGGAAACAGACAGATCCCCGAGACAAGCTAGTTAGAGCTAGATCAACTGAATCAGTCAACTCCAGGTTCAGCAAAAGACTCCATCTCAGAAAGGAAGCAGGGAGCGATTGGGAAAGACAATGGAGCCCAACACACACACACACACACACACACACACACACACACACACACACACACACACAAGACAGAAGGCTATTCCCTGAGTTAGTCTGAAACAACATACAGGAAATTAGCTATTTAAGGAAAGTTCTATACTGTATATCTGATTACTGATCTGAAGTACAGAGAGCTCTTGTCTAAATACATGAAACAACGGAGGCTTTTATCTAGCATATCACCTCTATGTCAGTTTCTCCTCCAGTGCCCAGTGTGACAGCCTTACATTTCTGTGTTGGCAGCATCATTACAAACGCAGGAGTTCATACCTTACCCAGGCCCGCTGAATTGGAAGTGCCGGAGGGAAGGCTGTTGTAACTGGATGACTAGCTGGCTCTCACGCACCTGCAAATCTGACCCCTCTGGGATAGAGAAGTGAGAGCTGGCTTGAGTCCGGATGAGGCTCTGGCACTCACTGTTCTCCTGTGAGACAACCTCCTGGCGTAACTAAGAGTCAGGTTTTCTTTCAAGCCAGAACCCCACACCTTATCGTCTAGTGTCTTTCAGAGCCTGCCCGGGAGAGGTGGGGTGCACAGAGGGGGGGCCGTTAGGACATTTTAGCAGCAAAGATAAATGTTCCTTATTCACTGTAAAATGGCACTAACCCAGAAGCCAGGGTTCAGGTTGTTTGCTTTCTCGCTTCATGGTCATGGTGTATGTGTCTATGTGACCTTTCTCTGGTTTTAGCTTTCACTTGCCTTATCTGAGCAATGGTCACATCCTCAAGTTAGATCATCCAGATCACAATGCTGTGCATAACCTGAGGCTGCTCACCACTTCTGTATTCCTGTTCACAAAGTAGACACTGTCTCATTGTTTATAGTGCCATAGAGATCAGAAGCAATTGAGGCCACAGAGAGCACAGTTCCAGCTCCTCTCAAGTAGGTGGTTTCTGCTAATAGTTTGCTTTATCATACCAAGAGTGGAAGATGCAGGGCTAGGATAGGATCACATGACCTTCACTAATGTGATTCTGTATGTCCTAAGACACTTTCACTTGAGTAGTTGTTATCAGGTATGGCTTCTGGACCAGCAGCATCGACATCAGCTTGGAACTTTATAGAAATGAAAATTGTGGGGCTGGAGAAATGGGTCAGTGATTAAGAGTACTTGTTGATCTTGCAGAGGACACAAGTTCAGTTATTAGAACCCAAGTTGTATGGTTCAAAACCAAGCATAACTCCAACTCCAAGGTATGCAGCACCTGCTTTTGGCCTTGGAAGTTACACACACATACACACTCTCATGTGCTACCCAGAAGTACAAAATCAGCATTTGGGGGGGCGGGTGGAACCTAGCACAATGTACCAATTAACAAGTCCTATAGGTGACCCTAGTACTCTGTCATCTTAGAAGGGATTTGTTTAGGTCTTGACTGAAGTATTTGACAAAGGTCACCCTTTCTGTGGAACTAGAAAATAACTTCTCTTCCCCTCAAGTATGGATTTGTGACACTGGTGTCCAAGCTTGGACAGCCATTATTGGATTCCTTCATAAGTATGCCCTGTCACTGCCCACCCAGAACAGGCGAAATCTGGAATGTGTCTCTTATGAGGCTGACTTCGGGGTGTGAGGAAATTAAAGCTATTTATCACAGTCTGGTTTTCCCTCAATGACAGGAGAAATGAGCCTTAGCCGAACAAGGCTTCAAATTGGGCTCGCTACAGAAAAACATGCAGCTTGACAAACACACTTGAATCAAGCTTACATTTGTTCTGATTTTCCTGTTTGAAAACAATTCCATTTCTCAGCAGCACCAAGGTAGTGCAGTATGCTCAAGAGACACCGCAGATGGAGCCATCCCAGTCTGTCACATGCACAAATCCTGACCCTTGATCATTCTTTCCTTTTTAGAAGATCATAGGTTCAAGAGGGTAAGATACTAAGGCTTTTTGTGCACAGTGGACCTTGTCATGGGAGGAAGGAGATGGCATCGTTTGCAAGAGAAAAAGGTTGTACAGGCATGACCTGGCCAGCTACACAGAAACACACACTCATCAATGAGTATTCTTTATCTTCAAAGCAGTCAATAACCACAGTAAAGACCTTATAACCTATGAAGCCTACAGTTTGACTAGCAAGACTTTCATTCCTACATCTACCTGAGCTGTTTGAAGAGAACTTAGAGTCCCTCATGGACCAGAAGAATGATGGGAGAGAATAAAGTGCCCACGTATCCCTGCAGAGGCCAGCACAAAGGAAACCAATGGGACATCATTCCGCACTGTGCCTTTGAGTCAGTACTGAAAACCTATACAGACTGATTATATTTAACATAAAGAACATTTCACATTTGGTATGTAACTATGAATGTCTGCTATATTCCTTCCTGATGTTGGGTATTATAGCAGCTGATGTTCCTTGAGTAAAATACCATAACATGGTGCATAATTCCATGTTTCTCTTATCCCACTGACTGCTCACAATCACCCAGAGGCAGATAATCATCTGTAGCTTATAGATGTGAAAACCAGAATGCACAAAGTTGAATTGGTACCCAGTGTTGCAGAGCCACTGTTAGTCTTGATGAACATGTAGATCTTGTGGATGCAGAAGCCAGCATTCTAAACCATTGTGTTTCAAGCTGTAGATTGAAAAGTCACTTTTTGTGAGTTGTGAATATCACTTTGAAACATTGACTAGAATGGTAAATACTAAAGTGCCACTCATAGTCTAAGTGGATAAGTCTTTACTCCTGAAAATTTTGTTTTATTCCTAAAGATTTTAAGTGTGTACACAAATATAAACACTCCTGCAAACTGACAGTGATGTATATCTGCCATACTGTGTCACACTCAAGTTTGAAAGCAAACAAGGAGAAGGGGAGATGAAAAGGAAGTGAGCAGAAGGGAGAAGAAATGAGAAAGTGAATGAGTGAATGGATGTAAACAAAATAAAAGGCAGAAAGGCAGAGAGACAGTGGAAGGAGGGGAGGTAGAGGAGCCAATGAGGGAACAGACAATTCTGAGGGGGGAGGGAAGGGGAGGGGGGAGAGGGGAGGGGAGAGGGGGAGAGAGAGAGAGAGAGAGAGAGAGAGAGAGAGAGAGAGAGAAAGAGAGAGAGAGAGAGAGAGAGGAGAGAATAGAGATCTATAAATATGTATGTATGGAAGAAACCAGACTGGGATTAAATGACAGAGAATGTGAATCCAACCCTAAGAACTATCAAAAGCTGTTAGGAATATATGTAACTTTTGTCACTGCGCTAATTTTGATCCCCTGTGTATTCTGCAACAAAAGCATAGATAGCAAGAATATTGTAAAGTTTTCCTTCTGGAAGCCGGCATAATGGCTCAGTGGGTGAGCCTGATGAGCTAACTTTGATCCCCAGGCCCTACATGGTGGAGGGAGTGAGCTGACTCCAACAAGATGTCCTCTCACCCCACAAGGGCACAGCTGTGTGCCCTAAAACTTTGTCTTCTTTTGCTGGATAAGTGTACAGCCCGTGTTCTATTTCAAAGGATACTGAGTCAGTTAATGGAAAGCCCTCCCCCTTGTTTTTTTACATCTATGCAAACTGAGTGGAAGTTCTGTGGCATTTCCTTGTATACAGATAGATGTTTTCATAAGCAGCTTATTATAGGGTCTGCAAGTCACATGACTAGAGTACCCTTATGTTAGTTTTACAGAGGGGAGCTCTGTAAATGTAAGCACCATGCCCAGAATTTGATATACAGTCAGGCAGATGTTAAGTCAAACTGTGATTTTTCTGACCCTATATGGCACATTTCCCCACCAGAGGGAACAAAGTAGCAATGGGTTAAAAAAAATAGCACCCTGTTTTGCAAGTTAGAACAATAATTCTGTTTATAAGTCAAAATGCTGCAAAGCCTAATCTGGCTTAAGTACAGTACCATTATATAATTTCTTCCTCTCCCAGCCAAAGGTGTTTCTCTATTGCCACTCCCCATTAGTAAATTGGCGTGTCCAATGCTGTGCCCCCATAGCCCACCGTTGGCCTTTCTTTGTTGATATTGTTATGTGCACCAACTCTGTTTCAGTCAGTAGAGATACTATGCTAACTAACTTGTGTAACTGGTACCAGCTTCCAGCTTACACAGATAATCTTCCCTTTTCTTTTTGCTTTTAAATAAGTGCTCTGTGAGGGTGTGAATATAGCCCACCAGAGCAAACTCTGAAAAGCCTAAATCCATAACCTGTTAGAAAAGAATTGTGATGTCTTTCCAGTTTGGCCAAATGTCATTGTTATATATCCTACCCATGTTTTAATTTTTTAAAATCTCATTACTGACATTTAAAAAAAATAAAGTTCTTTAAAAGAAGAATATTAACACAATCTCCTTCCCACTGTCTCAGCTACGAACTTTTGTGAATTACATAACAGGGCGCTGCTCTGGTTTCTCATCTTTATTTTTCTCCTGACTCCCTTTGTTTTTAATAAGGACTCATGTAAAAGCTCCAAAGGAGATCATTTACTCTTGTCTCATGGTTTTTGTTCTTCTAACTTCAAAGATCAGTGTCTTTCTTTCTACTGGTTTAATTTCGCCTGAGTGATAACAGCAGATAATTTCAGGAAGCTAAGACTCAGCACTGTTCTCCAAGGAAGCCTTTACAGTGCCAGTCTCTGAGAATATGCAAGGGTCCTAGCTCACCCTGTTATAGCTTCCATGACTGGGATTGTTGCTGCTTTTCTATTTCAGAGATCCCAGAAGACCCACTTGTTGCTGAACAATATTATTCCGATGTCTTTGATTCCTGTTCTGAAGACAGCGAGGAGCAGGAGGAAGAAATGATATTCTCAGAAGCAGGGGGAGACATGAAAGAGGAGGAATTCCCATCTGTGTACAGAACAAACCAACAGGTACAGCCCCTCCTGCGCTGGCCAGAAGAGATGTAGCTGTCCGTGGTGCTGAACAGACTCTGGACTCAGGCTAAGAGCAGAAGCCTTGAACCTGGAGTTGGGGTCAGGTTGCTCAGGACCACTAGGGTCTTTCTAATGGCTCCATGTACGGAGTCTTTTCTTTTGAGAGGCAGGGTCAGGTAGGCCCCCACAGAATTATCAGACTCGGATCAGGACCCTTTTAAGAGGGGAAGGGCTAGGCTGTCCTGCACACTGCAGTGCCTGCCCACTGAGGAGGGTCTCTGTACACCCAGTAAGTGCTGCAGATATCTCTCTCACAGGCACAGTGGATTTTTTTTATATCACTTTCCTGCCTGTAATCAGATTTTTGGTCTGTTTTAAAATTTTAATGCAAGTACAGATGTATAAAGATTGATTTCATTCTGTTAAAATTTGGAAATTCTGAAATTGGGAAATGTTCTTTATAGCTTCTTGCAGCCTCTCAGGAGCCCTCATCACATTCAGTGCTGGATCTCTCTGCATAGATGCTCTAGGAGTAGAACTTCTTAACTAGAAAGGCTGAGTTAGTGTAGATCTAGTAAGCTAAGAAATGGCCCTGGCGGCTTGCACTTTTTTCTTTTGATTTTTGGCGTGGGAATAAAGTTGATTATAAGCAATTCAACTGTTTTTATGGAAAGAGTTTTTCATTGTGTAGCTCAGGCTGGCATTCAACTTTCAACTTTCTGACTGACCTCCTAAGTGCTGGGATTTAAGGAATGAACACCCAAAGCCAGGCACTGAGCCATTCTTAATAAACACTAAGAAATCCATCATAATATTAAATAAAACTCATATCTTTACAGAGGGTATAAGACGTCTGGTCCTCTCCTTCTCTTTACGGAGGTCCCTGTAAATTCACATCTGGGTCCGATTCTGACCTCTTCATCGATCACCAATTCTCACAAGTGACAGGAAGGTCTCTTGAACCCACACCAAGGGTCGTGGTCTTACCGTCGAGTGTGGACACAGACAGTGTGGTCAACATATGGTTACTTAGTGAATCTGATGTTCCCTTTGGCTTCTGCTGGGACCAGTCATACATGCGGTGCACAGATGTACATGCAGGCAAAAACTTACACATACAAAATAAAAAAAAATAGGTAAATAGTTTGAAAATATTAGCATCAAGCAAAGGAAAAAGCTAAGAGAAAGAGAAAACATAGGAGAATGTAAACGAGGTTTACAGGAGGAGAGGGGCCAAGGATAATCAGCAAAAATGCAGGACAAAAGAGAGGTGGGGGTCCCAAATGCCACAATATCAATATTCCTTATGCTCATTCCCCTTTCTCCCCAAGGGGTCCTGGGAAAAGGGTACCTAGTACTACAAATCAAAACTAAAATTTGTTTGTTTCTGGGCCACCACTACAAGCAGTTGAAACAAATATTGCCATAATACTGCATTAATCTCCCCCCATGCCTGTGGTGGGAAAGCATGATATAAAAATGTGTTACCCAGTCTTTGCTCGGATTGTCATGTGGAAAACTTTGATTTACTGATAGAATAATTTTAAATAGTTTTAAACAAAACAGAGGCAATTCAGAAACACATATGATTAATATCTGTTGCAAATATCACCTGAGTGAAGAAATGGAGCTCTGGCAGCCCCATAACTCTTGTCTCTGACTAGTTGTTACTCTAATGCATCTCAGGACGTCGGATTGCCTGTAAATGACTCTAAGCCTTGCCACCTATATGGGGTGTTGTTACTTTGTCCAAATTACTAAGCTTGACTGTCTTCCAATGTCCTAACCCCCAAAACAAGAAGAAAATGGTTCCTAGTCACAGAAGAGTAAATGAAGTCATCATTTTAAAGCACTTCAAATCATAACTGCATACCTAAATACTTAGTAACTTAGCCATTATTATAAAAATTACCTAGTTACTTTGTTTATTCTAATGTATTGCCTAAAATCTTCAATATTAAAGTAAAATGTCATGGTTGCAATATTTTAAAAAAAATATTTCTCAGTGCAGATGATAAATATAAATGACTGCTCTCTGGGATGTGTATATACCACATGTTCTAAGACCAATTATGATTGATTTTAAGTCTGTTGTGGCAAGATGTTCTATCCCTGAGACTCATGTGGTCTTATTCAGTCAGGGAAACTGGATCTCTAAGAGAAAAGCAGCACACCTACAGTGACACAGATACAGAGATATCAGAGCTGTGACCCAGAGTCAGAGTGGTCACCGCCTATTCCTGCTCTGGAAGGGACATCACAGCTGCATTTTAATCTAGTATTTGTTTGCTACAGTATCTCTTTCTTCAGGGATGGTGGGTAAGGCTGTGATGGGCACCCTCCCATTCTGCAGGGATCTTGTATGAGAAGTATACAAATTGTACTTCAGAGCTCAGTGCTGGTACCCCAGTCACTCTTCACTTTGTGAAGTATGTGAAGTTTGCAGCCATCTCTGGAGCTGCGTCTTTGCTTGATGGCTTTTCCCTTGTAATGGTTTGAATAGGTATGACCGCCATAGATTCATAGGTTTGAATGCTTAGCCATAGGAATTGGCACTATTAGAGGGATAGCCTTGTTGGAGGAAGTATGGACTTGTTGAAGGAAGTATGTCACTGTGGAGTTGAGCGTTGAGGTCTCCTATGCTCAAGCTGTGCTCAGTGAGGCACACTCTCCTTCTGCTACCTGCAGATCAAGATGTAGAACTCTTGGCTCCCTCTCCAGCACCATGTGTGCCTGACACTGCCATACTTCCCACCATGATGATAATGGACCGAACCTCTGAAACTGTAAGCCAGCCCCAATTAAATGTTTTCCTTTATAAGAGTTGCCTTGGAAAAAGAAGGACCTAGAGAAAGTACCCAAGGAGCTGAAGGGGTTTGCTGCCCCATAGGAGGAACAACAATATGAACAAATCAGTACTCCCAGAGCTCCCTGGGACTAAACCACCAACTAAAGAAAATACATGGTGGGACTCATGGCTCTAGTTGCATATGTAGCAGAGGATGGCCTAGTTGGTGATCAATGGGAGGAGAAGGCCCTTGGTCTATGCCCCAGTATAGGGGAATGCCAGGCCCAGGAAGCAGGAGTGGGTGGGTTGGTGAGCAGAGGGAGGCGGGAGGGGATAGGGGGTTTTCAGAGGGGAAACTAGGCAAGGGATAACATTTGAAATGTAATTAAAAAAATATCTAATAAAAAAGAAGAGTTGCCTTGGACATAGTGTCTCTTCACAAGATAAACTCCAACTAAGATAGAAGTTGGTACTTGGGCCTAGGGTATTGCTATGATAGGCCTGACCATGCTTTTGTTTAAAGGATTTAGATTTTGGGACTTTGTGTTAAGAAACCAGTGGAATGCTTTCAGCACTGCCAAAGGCCATGAAGCACAGAAGACTTGGTGCTCAGGGGTGATTTGAATGGCGTGGATCAGGGTTAAGAGGTTTCAGAGAACAAGAATTTTAGTGTGCTGCCTAGAGACCCTACTTGTGATATTTTAGTGAAGAATGTGGGTGCTTTTTGTCCAAAGGGGGGGAAATCTGCTTGAGGCTAAATTGAAGAGTTTTAGATTAATTACATTTGCAGAGGAGATCTCAAAACCAGCCTAGTGTGGGCTATGTCCTGATGTCATTAATTGTCATGCTTATAAAGATCTATAATTATAAGGGGCACCAGGAAGAATGGAGCTAAATCCCCGTGTTCAAGGAGATAAACAGATTAAAGAAAAGCCAGATGTTAGATGAAATAAAGGGACTGGTGACTTCTGGGCAAGACCCCACCCAGCTAAGCTTCCAATTAGTGAAAAGGAATTAAAGAAAAGTTTAGGTCCAGGCATGGTGGTATATCCATTTAATCCTAGCACTCTAGAGGCAGAGGCAGAAGAATCTTTGAGTTTAAGACCAGCCTAGTCTACAGAGCAACTTCCAGGACAGCCAAACTTAGGCAACAAGAGAAACCATCAAAGACAGAAATCTGATAAAGATGGATTTGAACAAAGGGGCCATGTTATAGCCCCAACAAGCAGCAGAACTTGGTAACTTCAGCCATGTTGTTCTGGCTTTAGGGTCAAGAGTAAAAGAGCAGGGTTATAGAATCTCCCTCTGCAACTAAAAAAATCTTGCTGAGGCCACGAGTATGGTAGGGATCTCTCTGCATGGAGGCCTAGAAAGGTCACTGTGTGAGACTCTGAAGGTGAAACCTGCATTACCTTGAAGATGCCAAGAGGTTAGAGGTGCCAAAGCTGTGGGAAGCTACCAAGGAAAGCTGCTAACAGGAAGTAGAACCAGCCTAAGAGAAAGAAGTGTGTTGACGACAACAAAGCTGAAATGTGTGGAAGATGTAAAGAGATTTGTGACATCAGACAGGAGATGCAGAGTTTGGAGTTTGCCCAGCTGGTTTTCAGTCTTGCTTTGGGCCAGTATTTTCTCACTGTGCTCCCTTCCCTTTATTTTGGAACAAGGGTTGTATGAATCTCAGAAGAGACTTGGCCTCTGGACTTTTAAATATTTTTGAGACTGATAGACTGGACAAATTTGAAGTTGGACTAAATGTGTTATGTATTATGTTATAGCTACAAGCCTGTGGGGGCCAGGCAGTGGAGTGTGGTCCTTTAAATAGGTATGGACCTCATAGACTCATGGGTTTGAACGTTTGGCCCATAAGGAGTGGCATTATTAAGAGGTGTGACCTTGTCAGAGGAAGTGTGTCACTGGAGGTGGGCTTTGAAGTCATATATGTTTAAAATACTCCCAGTATGGCACAAGTCTCCTTATGCTGCCTGCGGATCAAGATGTAGAACACTCCTTCGCTAACACCATGTCTCTCTACACACTGTCATGCTTCCAGCCATGATAATGGACTGAACCTCTGAGACTGTAAGCCAGCCCCAGCTAAATGCTCTATTTTCTAAGAGTTGCCTTGGTCATGGTGTCTCTTCACAGCAACGAGACCCTAACTAAGACAGCTCTTGAACCCTGAGCATGCTAAAGTAGCAACATACCCATGGACTCTGTGTGCATTACCAGATCCAAGCTGATTGCTCTTTCATATTTTGATGTAAGAAGTGCTTTCTGATAGAAAATCAGCCTCAGGCTTCTTTGTGATTTATTGCTGGGTTCTTTGAGCCAACCCTGCTGTTCTTTAAGCAGCATTGCCTCCAAAGCAGTTTTATGAAACATCTAATTACTGTCATTTCTCTACTGTGCTAAGCAAAGCATCGATAACAACTCTATCACAGCTATTATACTGCTGATAGCTCTTCTGTGAAGTCTGTGGTCACCAAATTGGAAAGTCCCCTTAGATCTCAGGAGAGTGGAGTTTACAGCTGTCATCACAAGAGGTTCTTTGTGGCAGCTGTGGGGGACCTGTCACTAAGTGGTGGTCCATGGGCTCTAACAGTCATGCCCAAGGATTGCAGGCTGATGCAAGGAGTTATTAATTCTGCCTGTCTATTACTGCCTGGACCATCATTCCCTCTCCAAGACTGAAATATGGCCCAGAACACTGGTAAAAATACAATAGATGGAAGATAATGACTTGGCCCACGACTCTTTCAGGAAAGGGTTTGAATAATGAAGGCTTTCACCTAAGGCTTTCTTTAAAAGGCTCCTCAGAACCCTCATATTCTCTCTTCCTGGGATGATGGGTTACAGGGGCCTGTGTTTCCAAGCTAATATGGAAGTCCCCCCAGTTTGGGGGTGGGGAGTTGGCATTCTCCCAGCACATTGTGGCACTAGGACAAGCTACTGTTCTTGAGTGCAATGGTTCAGGGTGGTAAGGACTGAGGTTCCTCTGGGGACACTGAGTCCAGACTGTCATGAAGGTTGCTACTGCAGGCTTTTGCTGTAGGGAGAGCCAAGTGGTTTAATCAGTTCATGTGTATTGCAATAATAACAGCTTACGTTCTTAGAATCCTGATTTTATGGCCAGTACTTTATATTCTGGGCTAATGCAAGTCCTCTGGGTAAGATGGTAGGGAAGGATGGGATAAGAAGGGAGATGCCTGTGGAGTGGGTTAGGAGGGCCTCAGATTATGAGACAGCTCTGAGGGAAGAAGAGATGGAAAAGGAACGATTGTACAGTTTTGGGAAAGGCTTGGTCAGGCTGGTAGGGCACACATGACAAAGACCACTGTTGGCATGTTTGCAGGAGTCCTGTGTTGGGCAGGAATGGCCAGGCCCTAGCGCCTCATCTGAGCCCTCATTGGCTGGAAGCTGAGAGTTCGTGTCTTTTGACTCCTGTGATGAATCCTGTAACTGGGGTGTGAGCTCACTATGCTCGCCACAGGTGAATTATTTCATTCCTGTAGTAACCTTTCCTCATGACAACTGCATCAGGCTAAGATTCAGCTGGCTGGATGTTAGTAAGGGATCAGATAAAAGTGAGGGAGAAGGTGATGGTGGGAGTTGGGGGGCAAGTTTCCATGAGATATCAACAAAAGGGGTAGCACCCCAGAATAAAAATGGGCTGTGACCCTAACCCAGATGTCTCTGTTCCCTTCGAGTTCCTGAGAGTCTCTCTGATTCTAAATCTCTCACTGGCTGAATTTCTGCCATAGTCTAGAGTGTTCAGAGATTCGATTTTCCCCATGGTGTAGTCTCCCAGTGCAAGTCAATCATTTTTCATGGTGCTGAACAGAAAGCAGTGAAGGATGTTAATTTTTCAGTGTGTGCTGCATTTAACATCCAGGTCTTTGAAAGCTGAGACTGTTGTGCTATTTCAGCTTTTCATATGAAGAAACAGGATTGAAGGGTGACAGCTAAGATGCCCTACTGTAAGTAGGCACAGTTTCCACAGACTATGCTCTACACAGGAGTGGCCACCCCTGGTCTATCACTCAGAATAGAGGAAGTGGTAGGAAATAGAAGAGAATAGTTCAAAGGTAGGCAATAGCCGCTTATTATATAGAATTACTGACCTACTGATCTATATACAAGGCAAATCTAATGCCCATTCTGGAAGAAATGCAGAGTCGTGTGAGGTAAATGATGTCCAACTCTCTCCTGCGAGGGATTTGCAATTATTTTCTACTGTGCTTTTAAAATGGAAGATGCTAGAACTTTTGAACATCAATAGCGATACTGCTTTATTTTATAGTTTAAAATCATGCCAATAATGACCTGATTTAGTCAACTGCACACTTAGGAGGAAACACTTTTTGTCCTGCACTGACCTTAGAATCCATCATTATTTCTAAGAAGTGGCCGGTCCTGCTATTGCAAGTGGTTGAACTATTTCTTTCCTGTAACCCCACCAGTGTGTCTTAGGCTACTAAGCAGCCACACCCTCCAAAGTGCAATGTGTGTTTCCAGAGGCATGTGCCTTTTGTGCGGGCTAACTACCCTCTACAGCCTCAGCAGGTCGTTCAGTGGAGTGATGCCCCACTTTCCCCTCCCAGGCTGTCCCAGCCTCGCCGCCTTGCTTCTTCTCCTTTCTCACCCCCTGTTCCTCGTCCAGCAGGAAGTGTAGCTCAGTGCTGACCACCCTTGGGTCCCCTGACCTCACCATGAGAGGCTGCTCCTGGAGCTGGGCACGGCAGGCTTGCTGGAGAAGTTAGCAAGTGAGAAGAAAAGGATGCTTAGGATCTAAAGACAGCACCAAAAGTGCATGAAAATAGACAGTGATGTAATGGCTTCCAATCATGGTTCAAACACGGGGCCTGTCACTGCTCGCTCTGTGGGGCTTAGCTAGAACTGGACTTGAGACTGTCCATCCGCCATGCGTAAGTGTGTAGCACAAGGACTTCCTTTGGGGATTTGGAAAGTCTTTCTCTTTTTCTTCCAGTAACCTCCCTTACATTGCTGGCCTTCCATCCTAGACAATTGGGCATGTGTTGGGTAAAGAGACTAAGCCGTTACAGAGCCAGCAGAGGGATTGACTAGAGTACCTCCATCCACATGCTGTTCCTCCAGAAGTGGGGCGTGGCAGGGAGAGTCAGGTGTCAGCAACTCCTGGGAACTCTATCCCTGGCGTAGATATCATGCCATCAGTCTTTTTTTTTTTTTTCCTCTTCACCCTTTACATTAATCCAAAACATCTTACAAGTTATACCACAAATGTCTCTAGAATTCTGAAGCTCCCATAAGCCCTGATTTTCAGGGAACCAGGGCACTGATAGGAGACACCTGCAGGTGGAAAGCTTTAATAATGCAGAGTGAACAAGGCTGTAACGTGAAATGTAGACACAGTGACAGCCATATGTCAGAAGTTCTGAATTCAGAGAAGGAGGCATTTAGTGTTGGAGCTGGGAGGGCTGATCTGCTGTCTGAGTTTTAATGATGTGACTCTGTGTACCTGTCACTACATATACATTAGGACAGAAGGCAGCCTCAAAAGTGAGCTGGGAGCTGAGATCTCAGCCTCCTAATTTCATGGAAGCCCCTCCGAAGTACCACCAGCTCTGTCCTCTGGCTCTGGGTAGCGGCATCCTCTGCCTTCCCGAGAGTTGTGAATGAACATGAGCAAGGGTCTGGCTGCTAGTGAGACTCAACCAGGATGCAAAAGGCACATCTGAGTGCACAGAAAGAGAGGGCTGCCATGCCACATAGGTTTCTGTGACTTAGGGCTATTGTAGATACGGTTTGCTGAAAGGTAGATAATTGCTTAGTAATACATCTGAAAGAAAAGAAATTTAGTGAGTTGTTAACTTTACATTCATGTACATATCATGTGCTCTGTGGCACAAGCGCTTGATATATGGTAGAGAACCAACAGAAATGGCCGCACCTTGTGTGCATTTCAGTCTTGTGTTTGGATACTGTCTACAATGAGTGGTGTCCTGGTTTGTCTACTACTCATCATTTCTGTCTTCCCAGAAGCCTGGACTCCTGTACCTACTCATGTATCCAAAAATAGAGGTCAAAGCCATACACCCTCTCATAGACATGCTGAAATCAGCATGTCTAATGGTGAACCCCTTGCCTCGTTTATGGCTCCTCCTGAGTTAAACTTCACTCCCTTCCTTTTGCTCATGTTCACATCTATCCCATCAGCAAAAGGCACTGGCTTTTCCCTCATTACATAACCTGTGATCATATCTTAGAGTCTCCATCCTTGCCACCAAAGCCTCCAGCTGAAGTGCTGGAGTTCACAAGAGCTTCCAACTGTACACATGCACACACACACACACACACACACACACACACACACACACACACACCCCTTCTTTACCCTGTCACCATCACTTTACTGAGGTCCTCCATCTCTTCTTCATGAACGTCCTCACTCTCAGTCCAGTCCAGTCATACTTGCCCACTCTGTTTTGGCAGAACACCAGACATGTCTGTCTTTAGAAGCCTAGAATGTTCTTCATGTGAGATGCACTAATAATACTCTATCTATCTGTCTTCAAGTCTTTGCTGTGTTTCATCTTACTGGAGAGGACTTTGCTACATAAAATAAAATATCCCTCACTAGCCAGAGAATTCATGCTTTGACCTTCCTGTTTATTTTTCTCGATAGTCTGTTCAACATGCTAGTTAGTACTATTTACAAGTTCTATTACTATTTCTTCATGGAAGGTCTGTGTCCATACTAGAAGGAAATAGGAGGCAAGATGCTTGGGTCCCCACATGTATCATTGTACCCACAGGACTTTTTTTTTTAATATTTGTCACGGAGTAAATTCTTAGTAGATATTACAGAAAGCATGCAGGAATGAGCAACTGAATGAATGAATGAATGAATGAATGAATGAATGAATGAATACCTGAAGAATAGAATCTAGTCAGGCATGCAGCCATTATTAAGTCAACACACAAACACATAAATAAAATAAAAATCATCTTGAAGGGAAAATGAATATTGGGGTTTGTGCAGAGGGCTGTTAAGAAGAGTTAAGGAGAACTTTCAAGAGATGGAAATGTGCCTGCCCCTCAGGACAAGGTAGCGTTGCCAGAGAGAGCAACCCATATATAAGAAGCTCCAGGTGCTAAGGAGGCTGGGGAATTTTAAGTGGACACAGAGTGAGGAAGAGGGACCACAGGCATCGAGAGATGCTAGGCCAAATGTAGCTTGTACCTCGAAGGGCTCCTGAACTCTGGGAGGAGAGGAGAGTTTCCATGAGAGGCTAATTCGGAGAAGAGTAACTGAAAGCCTAGAGATGAGTCAGAACTGAACTTGGGAGTACTTGCCTAGCCTGTTCAAGACCCTGCCTTAGAGTCCCAGCACCACAAAAGGGAGCATAGCAGGTAAAACAGGAAAGGAAAAAGGAAGGGAAGGAGGAGAGGAGAGACAGGGTGAGGGAGAGAGAGCATGGTGCTATGCCTGGTGTCATATAGCAAAGGCATCCAGAAATCCTTCTCCACTCACTCTGAGCAGCTTTCAGCCACTGGAAGATGTAAGACAAAAGACACCATATAACTGTGAAGCTGTGTGTGTGTGTGTGTGTGTGTGTGTGTGTGTGTGTGTGTGTGTGTCCAGCTACAAGCTATAAGACTCCTCTGCATGGATATGCCTTTGGGA
Organism: Mus minutoides; assembly: GCA_902729485.2. Taxonomy (NCBI): domain Eukaryota; kingdom Metazoa; phylum Chordata; class Mammalia; order Rodentia; family Muridae; genus Mus; species Mus minutoides. Next base: position 534,481 of record LR750273.1, read on the forward strand.
GTTGGCATAGCCCACCAGCCATGACGGTAGAGGATGCTGCCTGTAGACAGATGGTTGAGTTTTCACTGCCTCCAGGTAAAGGATCAGTGAGCACAGTAACCCCCAGGATGCTCTCGAGAGCATCTAAAGATAGATACGTAACCTCTAAGGGATGTTGGTGTCTGCCCACACAACCCACATCCAAAGCTAAATTCTTATGGCAGCTGGTTCTGCTCACTCATTCACCCAAATATCCTCCTTTCAGTTGGAACAAGATACAATGTTGTATATAGTTATAATTTTTTCAGAAAGCAATGTCTGGATCTCTATATTCACACATATATTTGGATTCACATATATTAATTCATATTTGAATTAATTTTATGTATTTACCTAACTTTTAAAGTAAATCCTCTTTCCTTAATTGTCATTTTTGACGCTTAAGCTCCAAACTTGCTCAACATTCTTAACCACACATTTCTTTTCAGCCAGACTACAGGTGAGTTTTCCATTCCTTCACTCATCAAGAGGATTCCTTCACTCATTCAGGGAAGATGGAAGGGTGAGGTAGAGCATCCTAGGCTCACACACCCATCATCCTTTGTTCCTTCCTCTGCATCTTCATCTACATACTCGCTACATTAGGCATAAACAGACGAACCCTTTGCTCCTGGGTTCTCCTACAAGTGGTTTCCTGTTGGGTTGTTCTATCACAGGTGTGGCAAAGCCCCTTCTGCATCACCTCTCCCTTTTCACGGACGTTCAGTTGTAGCTTGAATGCGTCACCTCTCCCTTTTCACTGAGGGTCAGTTGTAGCTTGACTGCGTCACCTCTCCCTGTTCACTGAGGTTCAGTTGTAGCTTGAATGAGTCAACTCTGATTGCAGTCTCTTAGGTAAACAACAGTCTCTTGGGAGCCTGTTTGGAATGACATGACAGCAGCCTGCCTTGGAATGACATTTCTTTAGTTTCCCTTATCTCTCCCACAAGTTTTAAGCAGCAAACTGGACTGGGTTCTCTTCTGGATGTTGCAATGGTAATTATATACTCAGCAGACATTTTTGAGAACATTTTTAACAAACATATGTTACAGTCCATATATACCAGCAATGGACCTATAGGCTTCATAAATGCTACTATATTTGAGTCTTCTTACAACCCATTTTATAGATTGGGGAGGGTGGGGTTAGGCATGAATATGTTAAGTAGTTTGCTCAAAACACAAGGTGGGATTTAACCTCAAGAAGGCTGGCTTCAAAGACTGTGCTCTCTCCAGGCTTAGCACTATTCTTCTGAGTCCTGGCTTTGTGCCAGTCGCACCTTTTCCTTATGGTTTGGAAGAGAACACCTTTGTTCTATACAATCCAGCTCTCATGTTTCACCTCCCAGGGGTTGGTTTAAGAACAATATTTAGTTCTAGCTGGAAAGTGACAGGACTTAATTTCTTGAGAAAGAACAGACTGTGGGAATGCTTGGAAAATGATGCAGGGAAAATGTTCGCTTAAGCTTAGTATGTGTATTGCTGGTTACATGTAGCTGGAAGTATCTAATGTGACCAAGAAACTAAAAGTTATATATTCTGGGAGGAATGTTGATGTGGCAATATGAATCCATGTTAGACCATCATTTCAAAGTAGCATCTTGTCTGTGTTCAATGCTAAATTTAACTAAAACAATACATGAACATGCGCAAATGGTCACTTGTGGGCTTATCCCTGTGACCTGAGCACTTGTCATGTCTCCCTGGTGAAGTGTGGGCAGCCCGGGCAGCAGAATGAGCCCCTGCCTCAAACAAACAAGCAAAGAGGATGAGAGTGCAAATGCTGACCTGTGTGATGCCACGTTGCTCTCTGAACACAACTGCGTTTGGATTGGCAGCTACACTTTAATTCCCACATGTGCTCTTTGGCATCTGCATGTGAATCATCTTGGAGCTTGCCTATCATGTCTGCCACAGGTCTGTATTCCAAAAGTAATGCTCAGAGAGAGAGAGAGAGAGAGAGAGAGAGAGAGAGAGAGAGATATCTTCCCGATTTAGAAATGGCTCTGTGCATCAGCAAGATTGCCCTATGAGGAGAAGTCTGCTTTTCAGATTCTGAGTTCTCTAATTGTATTAATAATCAAAATAATTAAAGTACTCAGCAATACGTGTGTTTTAAATCCCCCAAAGAGAGGTTTCAAAGAATCATTAGTAAAGTAGTGATTCAAAGCTAGTGTCTCAATTGAACTGCTCATCTCCTGTGTGTATGGGTGTCACAGTGGCACGGTGACGGACCCAGAGGGCCTCAAGGGAAATGTAGTCTGTTTTACTGAATTTTGACACTTTTTAATTTGCCACATGCCTCTAACATCACCTTCTACAAAGCCAAATATTTCAAATATTTCCTGAATAACTACAGGAACAGGGGAGGGGGATATTATATATGTGTTTAGTATATGCGTATATTAATGTGTGTATGTACTTGCATGTTTGTGCACATGAGCTCAGGCATACTTGTGCCAGAGTTCCAATATCGAAGTCAGAGTTAACCTGGGTGTTTCTCCTTACCTCCCTACTCTTTTGAGACAGGAACTCTTGTTGTTTGCTGCTGTGCATGGAAGCAGTTCACTTGGGACACTAGCTTTGAATCTTCTTGTTGTTAGCTGGCCTGAAAATTTCCAGCGACTTGCATGTCTCTGCCTCCCACCTCACTCTCACTGTTGAAATAGTTGGATTACAGACACACACTCTTGTGTCCAGACTTATGTGGATTCTGGGAGTTTGAAATCAGGTTTGGAGGCCATGATATATATATATATATGGACAACATTTAATTGGGGCTGGCTTACAGTTTCAGAGGTTCAGTCCATTATCATCAAGGCAGGATCATGGCAGCATCTAGGCAAGCATGGTACAGGAAGAGGTGAGACTTCTACATCTTTATCTGAAGGCTTCTAGGAGAAGACTAACTTCCAGGCAGCTAGGATGAGGGTCTTAAAGCCCACACCCACAGAGGCACACCTACTCCAAGAAGAGCACACCTCCTAATAGTGCCACTCCCTGGGCCAAGCATACACAAACCATCACACCTAGCAAGACTTTGTCTTCAAAAAAAGGTAAGTGGAATTCCTAGAAAGAGTCTTTAAAACTATGAGTTGTGTGTTTTCTGTCTGCATTTTCTCCCTCTCTGCTGTCTACCATATGCTTTGCGGGGGGGGGGGGTAGGGTGGGGAGGCCATGATTTTGACGAGATTATTATTACATCTCAGTGTCTACTAGGTCTTCAATTTCAATACCGTTTATAAATACCTTTAGTTTGGGCTTCTGATTATCTATATATAGAAATCTGTCAAAATACTTGTTCCTTGGTTCCTTATGGCTTTTTTTTGTTTGATCTATTGAAGCTGCTCTGACTCTGATATCTGGTTTTTTAATGTCTGTCTTCAGAGCAGTGATGCTTAATTGTTCTGTGGGTGAGTTTCTCTGCTGCTGACCTAAAATGGCTGCTTTGAATTTAATATTGTCCCCCTCTCCCTGGGGAGCTTCCCAACAAAGGGTTACCGTGTCTCACATTCATTAGTCCAGTGCAAGCCTTTGCCACATCTTCTGAGTATTCCAGAAGGTTCAGGCCTTCCTTCAGAATTAACTTGGTTCTGCCTACAACTCCCTTTGAGATGACCTTGTTCACCCAATTAAGACATTTGACATTTTGGATTTTCTCAAGACCTTTAGAGATCACTTTTTCTAATAAAGTCATCGTACAAATGAGATCCAATATCAAGCATATTTCTAATTGATCTTGCCTTTAGAGGCCAGATCACCTTTTTGCATTCAGCTTTAGAATTTCCTTCCTTCCTTCCTTCCTTCCTTCCTTCCTTCCTTCCTTCCTTCCTTCCTTCCCTCCCCCTCTCTTTCTTTCTTTCTTTCTTTCTTTCTTTCTTTCTTTCTTTCTTTCTTTCTTTCTTTCTGATTTTTTAAAAAAATCTATCGAATTCTTTTTTTTAATTGGATATTTTTTCTTTATATTGCAATTGATTTCCCAATTCCAGGTCTCCCCTCTAGAAACTCTCCCCTATCCCATCTCCCATCCCCCTACTTCTATGAGTGTGCTCCCCCCCCCACTCCCATCCTCCCACCCTAGCATTCCCCTACACTGGGGCATTGAACACCCTCAGGCCCGAGGGCTTCTCCTACCACTGATGCCAACAAGACCATCTTTTTCTATATATGTGGCCAGCGCCATGGGTCCCTCCATGTGTACTGTTTGGTTGGTGGTCTAGTCCCTGGGAGCTCCAGTGGGTCTGGCCTGTTGACACTGTTGCTCCCTCCATGAGGCTGCAAACCCCCTCAGCTCCTTCAGTCCCTTCCCCATCTCCTCTATCGGGGACCCCTGAGCTCAGTCTAATGGTTGGCTGCGAGCTTCCTCATCTGTATTTGTCAAGCTCTGGCAGAGCCTCTCAGGCTTCTCTCAGCAAGCACTTCCCAGCATCCACAATAGCATCTGGGTTTGGTGGCTGTGTATAGGATGGGTTGCTTTTGTCAGGTCTTTCTAGTCTTGGGGGATATTAGATAGGGTCCATAAGCTACACAGGTTACTCATTTTTCATCTCTACATGTCTTATTCCTTTGAATTTTATTAATTTTAAATTATTTATTCCTATCTATGCTTTTTGCATATCCAGTCTTTTTCTCTTTTTATAATTTAAGCATAATTTCAGACATTTTTTAACTGATCAGAAGTTTGGGTGTGTTCAGGTTTCTTCTATGTGCTCCTGTGTTCTACCTCTCTCTACAGTTCAGCTCAGAGCTCCTGCTGTGACTAGCCTTGTCCCCAGCCTTCTGCTCACAGAGGAGTTGCAGTTCTACCTCACTGTAACACAGTGGCTGCATCAGGCTGGGGACACTGTGCCCTCTAGTGAGAGTTGATCCTCATGCTAGCATACATCTTTTGGTGCTGTGCCTATTTGCCCAAGCTAATGTGCACTTTAGCCCCACATGATCTTAACCCAGTTACAAGAAGAAGCACAGCCTCCCCTGCGGGAGAGTTGGCTTGAGTGTTTAGTTGCACCTCATGCAGGAACCCATTACACCTTCCCCGTATCCATTCCTCAAACACGCATCCTAAGTATGTATGTGTGCTCCATGCAAACCAGCACTCTCTCCTCTCTCTCTCTCTCTCTCTCTCTCTCTCTCTCTCTCTCTCTCTCTCTCTCTCTCATAGGGTAGCTCTCTCTACCCTATGCTCCATCGGCCCCTCTCCTAAACCAGGTAGTGCTTGGGAGAACCGTCTGCTTCTGACCTCTGCTGGCAGCCTCAGACTGGGGCCATTTCCTTGGCTCTGGTGGCCAGCCAGACTTCAGCTGCTCTGCTCATAGAGCATCCTGTCTGCTCCCCTGCACAACCCCCACAAAGCCTGCCTTCCACCCAGGACTTTTCAGACTCTATTCCTGGTTCTTTCTAAGTTTGGTTTTCTGTCTAGGTTTGGATTACTTGCTTACCATGATGGGCACCAAATGTAAAATAATTCAGGTGGCTTTTTTGTTGCACCTTTAGCTCCCAAATAAATGACATGGAAACCTGGTATATTTACTATAAGCTTCAGCACTAGAGCTGGGCAGCTTCTTTGCTATTCTAACCTGACTATGCTGGCCTGGCCTACTTTCCAGCCAGTGTCCTATTACCTACCATCTTGGTCTTGCCCTGACATTCTCCTCAATCTGTGCCCTTGTGATGACTCCCTTGACGATCTACTCATGGCGAATACCTTATGGCAAATCTCTCACTCTCTGGTCCTCATCAGAAGTCTGCCATATCCTCTCCTGCTCAGGTATTGGCTGATCAGCACTTTATTAACCAACCAGATAGAAAACCCTTTTTTACACAACATTGAAAGAGAGGGTGCTTGACAATGGATTGTAACCAGAACTCTGGGCACAGAAAACAGAATCTGAATACACAGTACACAAAACCATCCCCAACACAGGTTCTTACAATTGTATGGCAAACTCTTTACCCAGTTAGCCATCTCCCCTGCCAAACACACATACGCACACACACACAATTCTACATGTAAAGCTTAGCAAAGGAAGTTTGTTCTTACAGACACAGAGAAGTTGAAATGCCCAAGTCTTGATCATTAAAAACCATTTGTGAGGATCCGTATTAGATTCCTTGAGAATATAATTAGAATTGTTAAATACACCTAAATTATATGTAATAAAGAAGAAAAGAAATATTTGAATGTTAATTTTATGTGTCAACTTGACTGAACCACAAAGTATCCAGATAGTTGGTCAAATATTAGTGTGGGTGTTTCTATAGAGGTATTTTGGATGAGATTAGTGTTTAATTGAGCAGACTGAATAACCTTGTTGCCCTCTCTAGTTGTGGGTGGACCTAACACAATTAGCTGAGAAACTAAATAGGGAAAAGGCAGCCTTTCCTTGTGTAACAAAGAATAATTTTGCCTTTAAATTAGTTTTTTTTTTTTGTCTTATACTCAAACTACACAATTTAGTCTCTAATATTCCATGTCATCTTAAGGATCTTGGGACTTACCATTATTTCACAAGATCCTCCCCCTTTCTACATAATTCAGCCTGACAGCTTGTAGAACTCTTAGGACAACTTACTTCAACTGAGGAGTAGCTGGGAATTCTACAGCGTTAATAATAAGCTAAGCACTGTTAATATATTTGTCCATGCAAGAGTTTCTCAGTGTTGCAGGACTTCCACATGGTAGCTAAGGATCCTAGAGAGATTCAGGAAAGAGTTAAGCTTCTAGAAGAAGTCTTGGTGCTTCCAATATACCAGTCAGCATTATGTAGCTCCTGGATATAGTATACAGTATCTACAGGACATTCTCACTCATCCTTTAAAGGAAACCCCCTACGTATATTCTCTTTTGTGAGCTCGACAAATTTATCTCATGTTGTTGAACAGGAAAATGTGGTTGGGAGGGTTTTGCAGATTGAATTGATGATAAATTATTTTTAATCTGAGGCCACAACAAAACTTATGGCCGCTACAGCAAAGGGTCCAGGTTGTGAAGGGTCACAGGATCTAAGGGAATAACTTCAGGTGCTACTCTACTTGAGAACAGTAAGTCATCGCTAGAGTGGACCATGATGCCCAGAAAGTTAAGGCCAAAGAGTACAGGTTTCTTGAAGTAAGAAACTATATCTGCTACTACAATATAAAACATGAGGTTTGACCTGCCTCCCAACTGTTGCATGATTGACAGTCATTATAATCCACTGTTGCCATGGAAGCTTAAAGCTCACATGTTAACCTCAATGTATGAAAGCCAGCTTTTGAAGAGAGAAGTATCTCTACAGACTTCCAAGATAGTTTATGACAACAGTTCTATTAAAGGAAGCTCCACTTGGGGTAACCATTTACACCATATGTGTTTCTGGGGTAATCTTGTAAAATACTCTCATGATGCCTGTTACCCAAAGTGACAGGCAGAGCAGAGAAGGATGCACAGTCAGATGACTGTGCTCTACCAATCAAAGTTTCCGAAGGAATCCAGGAAGCACTTAGTTTTCACAGGTTGAAAAAACTCTATGTTTAATAAAATACATCTGGTAAGGGAGATGTTCCTTGAATTTGTGTGTGCTTTTATTTTTGTTGGCTTCTTAAAAATTTATCAATTACCTCCATGTGCCCAGCTCTGAGCTAACATGTACAGAATAAGCATAGTCAGGCAGCCACCCATCCACACTACTTATTATAACAAAGCTTGGCCTTCATCTATGGGGAAAACATTGAAAGAAACAAACCACGTGATGGAACATGATCTCAGCAATAAGTCTAATGAGAATGAATGATCAGGGGACCTCTGCAGGTGACATGAAGTCAATATCTGAAGGATTAGAAAGATAATCACAACCCTGAGACAAGAGCATCCCCAACCAATGACGGCGTGCTCACAAGTAAACAAACAAACAAACAAACAAACAAACAACAAACCAGACAGGCCCATGGGTGGGTGCATCTTAAGAGGAAGTAGGATGCAGTAGAAAGCGGGATGTGCAAAGGATGGCTACATTGCAGTTCACTGTGAGAAAGCACCCCACCGGGGCATGTGAGTGTGTGGACAGAGAGCCAGAGGAAACCACTCGTTCTCATTGACGTGGTATTCCCATGTGGCTAACCCAAATAAATAATAAACATGAAGTGAGGATTTGGAATGATAGACATCACACTACTGCTTACAACACAATAAGTCAATGGTAACAACTTAAAGCACCCAGTGGAAGGGGTTTGTGGATAAATACACACAACATGATTTTACAGTGCCAGTTGGTTCTGCTGTTAAAATCTCTACAAGCACAGTAGAAAAACCCAAACAAAATTTACATCTCTATGGATACACACATATGTTATTATTGTGTCTTTCAAATATCTGAAAAATAATCACATGTAATGAAATATCTAAAGGACAGTGCTATATAGAAAAGATGGGGAGGGGGAATGGGGTAATATATATATTGTCCAAATACCATAGGTTTTCCCATAGCTGCTGAACAGGAGCTGAGAGCCACGGTGTGTGTGAATGGTTTGACTGGACCCTCTATAAACAGCCAGCTGACTCTGAAGCTTAGTGAGGTTTCTTTTTGAAAAAGAAATTCTGTGCATTTAATTTTGATTTGAACCTATGGGGCAGATTTTGAGAACTGAACTTTGGTGGGGTGGGGGGATATTCTTTATGCCTTGAAGGCCCTTCCTATCTATGGAGAGGTCAATGGCTCTGGGAATGTAGCCCCGAGGAGCAGATACACTCACTTAAAAAGGAGTCACATTTGCTGTTTCTAGAGCATTAGGAAAAATCTGTCTTCCAGCACTTGGCCGACACAAAGGCTAAAGACTAGTGACCATATGATGTGGTGTCTATTCAGATACAGTTGTTCTCATGGGTCAGTTAAGTCCACCAAAATTCAATACATTGTGAAACAGTAAAGAAATGGAAACAACTTTGTCAGCAGTCCATCTCCACCTGGCATGAGCCTGGCAGATGATTTCTGTGACCCTGTCTTTGCTTGTGGGCCCACAGGACACAGAACATCAGGAAAGGCCCACAGGAAGCCTTGGTATTCACTTCTGTGCACGTCTCCCACTAACATCATGTTCGAATAGCGATATAGAACTGTAGGGATGAGCTGTTTGCCTTTCCATAATTCTTATTCATTCAAAAGTGTAGGTGCTGATTTTGTGAATTGTTTCATTTTCATAATAGAGAAATTTTGACTTAATTATAAAAAGTACACTTACCATCTATTATGAGATTTTCCTCTTTGAGGGAGACAAGGTAATGTCAGCCCCCACATAAGGTTTCAGTGACAAACTTAAATTTGGTTCCTCCAAAGCCACCCCCAGGGACCCAGAGAGCTTCCTGAGCTTATTTACAGAGCATGGGTGTCAGTCCCTAAAGCTGGGGCAGGAACACTGGTATCTGTCCCTAAAGCAGCCACACTCAGAGGTAGTCACCTGCCATAGATGATGACTTCCTCATGGCTGCATAACAGAGCCCCTTTCCCCTAGTCATCCCCAGCCTATACCCTGAAGCTCTGCCTCAAGATCCCAAAGCCACATTCAGTTAGGGCAGAATTGCAGATAGCTGATTGGGAGGAGTGGCTGGTGTGCTGGTTAGCTTTTTGTCAATTGACATGATCTCAAGTCATTTTGAAAGCTGGGAACGTAACTGAAGGTGTGCTTCCACCAGATTGCCTATAGTCAAGTCAAGTGGGTTATTATTATTATTATTGTTATTTGATGTGGGAAAGCCCAGCTCACTGAGGGCAGTGATGGCCCTAGGTGGTCTAGCATAGTATAACAAAGCAACCCGAGCAGGCCGGAGGAACAAGACAATAAGCAGAGTTTATAAGTGGTTCTGCTTTGGTTCTTGCCTCCAGGTTTCTGCCCTGGCTTCATGGTGGTTTATAAATTGTAAGCAGAAATAAACTCTTCTCTCCCTGAGCTGCTTTTGTCCATGGTGTTTATAACAGCAACAGAACCCTACCTGGGATGTTTACTCTGGTGAGGCTCTCCTGCCTGACCCTCTGCACCCCTGTGAGGGATGTCAACACTTGAGAAAGCCAGCGTGATGCTCTTCTGCAAGCTAGCATGGATGAAGATGGTGGCTGCTTGACTTGGAGGATAGTGCTGTGTCTTAACTGATCCTCAAATTACTTAAGATTTGGCCAGCAGGAAAACAACAAAACCAATGATGTATGTCAAAATATAGATGATAGATAGATCCATTGAAGGAATGATTGGTTGATTGATTGATTGATTGATTGATAACATTCAACCAGGACCGATTTTGCCCCTTATGGGAAAAGTTGGGCAGAGTCTGACACTATTTTCGGGTCTTCACAACTTGTGTTGGGGAGGTATTATGACAAAGTCCTACTGACATTTATTGGTTTGAAGCCACAAGTACTGCTAAGTGTCATACATTGTTTTAGAATTATCTTGTCCTAAATATCAACAGTGCTAAGATTGAGAAATGTCATTGTAAATACATAGATGGGAGAATGATCAAGTCCACATAAGAAAGTGTTGACTCTGAGACGAAGGGTGCATGCGTGTTTCCATGGAGATCTCTGTAAATACAACCAGTGGCTGCTGAGAGAAGAGGGCTCAGGCTTCTCCAGGGATGAGCATCCTGAGAGGTTATCTAAGCCCAAGTGATAAGTCCTAAACGTGTGTACACAAGAGCTGCATTAAATGGGTCCAGTCTGTTGTTGTCCAGCAACAGTAAACTTGGAGTGGCAGAGGAGCCCTGTGGTCTAACTGGAAGTAGATAGCTACCCAAGGAGTTGGTGCTGTTCGCTTCTTTATCTATCACAGAAGCTGGAAGAGGAGTGCACAGATGTGCAGTTAGGAGCTCTCATGAGCCAGGGCTTGTGATCAGGTTCCAGGATTTAAAAATGTAAAACACTTGGTCAGCTAACCTCAGTTGTTTAGCATATCAATGACCCTTTTACATGACTATTTTACACATAAAATAGCAACAAAAAACTTAGTGGGTTAAAACAATGACAATGAGAGAGAGAGAGAGAGAGAGAGAGAGAGAGAGAGAGAGAGAGAGGTCCCATATTTGTGAAAGCTAGATATTGACATTGGATGTCCTCCTCACACTCTACATCTTGTCTTCTGAGAATGAGTTTCTCCCTGAACCTGGAGCTCACCAATTCAGCTAGATTAGATGGTTGGACAGCAGCTCCAGGTATCCTCCTCTTTCTGCCTTCCCAACACTGTGATTACAGGTGAATGCTGTTGCAACCAGCTTTTCTATGTGGAGGCTGGGGCTCCAAACTCAGCTCCCATATTTATACAGCATGTACTTTGAGGTGTCTCTGCAGATGATTTTTGGCTCCCCTGTGCTCACTGGATAGTTCTGCAGCTTCCTGTGTTATCATTCAGTCACCCAGGTTCTTGCTGCCAGCTGGAATTCAGCTGTCCAAGACAGCATGACTTACCATGTCTTGCTATTGGTTATAGCTGCTGATTAAGGCCATGGTTCCCTCCTATGACTTCCCGTGCCCTGGAGCCTCGTCCATGAAGTCTCTACAACTGGAGAGGATGGTTGCTGGCTTTCTAAGGAGTAAAAAAAAAAAAAAATAAAGGTTTTGCAAGATCTAGTCTGACATAAGTCATCCGTCACCTCTTCTATTATGTGCTCTGAGGAAAAGCAAGTTACAGTGAAAGAGGCAGATCACATCTGTTGGTATGAGAAGTGGTATAGGAACACATAGGCAGAAGGGACTGTTGTAGCTACATTTGTAAAATGGCCTATCACCCTCACTATCTGTGGGGCAACAGGCTATGCACAGACAGGCTGGTCTCCAGTTGAGCTGAGGTGTGAACCCTGGTAGGACCCAGTGGTGATAATTTCTCCTACATGGGACAGAAGGTGTTCTCTCATGTCTCCTGGACCCCTGGCTCCTGTCGAAGTTACCGCCCCCACAGTCTCCAGGAGAAGTGTGGCTTTTAGTCACATACACAATGTCCCAAGCTTCTGACCTTCAGGCTAGACTCCTCCTAGTTACCTAGCAACAGTAAGATAACAAGCCCACTATAAGAGGGGCTGCTTGGCCCCACTTCTCTCTCTCTTCTTATTCTCTCTCTCCCTTACTCTCTAAGCTTTTACCTCTCTCTCTTTAAGCTTTCTTACTCTCTAGCCTTTTTTCTCTCTCTTCTTTTCCCCCTCTCTGTTCTTGGCCATGGCTGCTCTCTCTTCTACCTTTTCTCTTTCCCCCTGCCTTTCTACAATAAAGCTCTTAAAACCATAGACTGACTGTCTCTGTTCATCAAGGCCTGCTGTGCTTGGATGATGGGATAGGCTTTCCCCTAAAGAGCAGTGCCTAATCTCCTGTCAGAACTGGACTAAGGATTCTCGCCTGCGTGGGAACCTCACTCCCTCTGCCCTCTTCCTGTTGGGGCCCCTATTCTGTTCTCAGCTCCTCTGCCTTATCCAGTGTGGGATGCCAGAGACTGAGAACTGAGACTGGTACTGGGGCTGCCCCTTGTCCACCCCCGTGCCGTGTGGAGTCAGTAGCTTCACATAGCCAGATACCCACCCAGGGCCTTGTGGAAAGCGTCCGGCAGTCCTCCTGCATCCACTTGCCCAGAGCACAGGAACTCTGGCCAGACATGGGCTCTCTCCCTCTCCCCTCTTCCCATACACCCGCCATCCCCGCAACTATCCATCTTTGGTCAGAAAAGCAGGGGTTTAGAGCTGGGGGGAGGGACTCCTTAACTATCATCTGATTCAGGCTGTAGTCTACATGTTTTGGTCTCCAACAGATATAATCTCCAAGGAGGTGGGTTTAGGAATTAGCCTTGGGAGTTGATTATGTCATGGGGGTTCTCTCATGACATAATTCCTTATAAACAGATTATGGCCTTATAAAGTAGACCTATGGCAAACTTTCTCCCTTCATGTAAACATACAAGGTGTTGTCTGTGAACCAGAAGATTATTGTAGCAACCAAATCCACTAGCGCCATGGTTCTTAAGATTCCTGGTCTCCAAACCCATAAGTTTTCATCCCCCTGTGTTTTTAATAGCATCCCAGGTGGACCATGGAAACCTCCAGTTTCCACAGATGCTCATAACTAAGAACTACCGGTCTGGAAAGATGGTTCAGTGGGTAAGAGCACTGGCTACTCTTCCAGAGGACCCAAATTCCACACTCACTCAACCATGTGTAACTCCAGTCTCAGGATCCAATGCCCTCTTCTGGCCTCTGCAGGTACCAGACACACATGTGGTGCACTGACATACATCAGGAAAAACACTCATATACATTTAAAACAAATAAGCTAAGAACTGGGAAAACAAGCCCTGGCCAGAGCCAGTGTTCCTGGTAGAGGAGCCAGACTTAGAACTTGCACTCCCTTAGCTGCTATCAACAGCAGCATATGCAGATGCTGTCCTCTCTGGTAGGGGATGCCTCTCTGGGGAGTCTGTGACTTAAGGTTGTCCCTCATGGGTGGAGAAGGGGGGATCAGTTTGGCCTTCTTTGATTTCTATGCTTGGTACCTACCTCCCTATTCCCGGAACAGTCACTCAGGATCTTTGTTTGGTATTTAACCTCCCTGACCACCGTTAACTCAGCCCTCCTCCTCACCACCTTTTCTATATATTCTGAGCATGAGATGGTGCCAAGTTTTACAACACACCTGAAAAGTAGCTGCCCACAGTCCAGAGAACGTTATAGGATGAAGTCCAGCATGTTTATGGAATGTGTTAGAGTAGCCCATCACACTCTTGTGGGCTTTTCCTAGGACCCACTGACAGATGTTGCAATGTGCAATGTTTGCTTGACCTGAAATGGAGCAGGTGATCTATGGATGGTGAATCCCTGTCCCCACCCTCACCCCCCAGTGCAGCCATGAACCTGAAAATAATGAAGAGGCTCCATTTTCCCAGATCATTAGGATGCTATTTTGGATTATTTGCAGCCTGCTGGGTGGAGAGGAGATATTTATTTTACATCAAAGACAATATTTGTTATCTAGTATGGTTCTGAAATCCTCCCAACTCTCATGGGAGAAAACTGGCTTTCCTTGAGGTCTGAAGTAAATGAGAATATAAGTATTTAATACAGAACTCCTTGAAGGTCACAGACTTCCAAAGATGTAGAAAAAAAATTTGTTCCTTGATTCCTAATAGCATTCATTATATTTGAAGATTAAAATAATATTTGTTTATTATGTTTAATATTTATTTATTATTTAAAAATTGGAAAGCAGAAAACAAAAGATGAAATGAGAGTTCCCATGCACTTGCCTTGGCAACACTCGGAAGGGCTCAGGGTAAGCTAAGTGTAGAGCCATGAACCCCCAAAACCAAACACACTGAGACCCTCTGCTCAGTGTAGCACCGTGCACCCCTCCCCAAACCAAACACAGCGAGACTCACTGTTAACAGTGTTAGCCTCTACCCTTCCCATCAGAGAGAAAGATCAGGGGATCTATAGATTGATACACACATATCATGCAGATATAGAGATGCAGGTAGACACATAAACTTTCATGGCTTTCTTTAAACACACACACACAAACACACAGCTACATTGTAAAATAACTTTGCAAACAATTCTATGGCTGTGTGCTGTCTTAGTGTAGCGTAAGCATGTTCTTGTCATTAAATATGCTTCTTGCTTTGACAGGACAGTGATACTGCTGCGCTGGTTGGGTGTTTGGAACATGTCCTGGGTTACACCTCTCTAGGTAAGTCATCTTCTTCAGGCTCCGTGGTGATCTTTGCTGCGTCTATTAGAATATCCAAGAAGTGGAAAGCTTCTTAGGAACTTCACAGACATTCTGACCAAATTCTGCATCTTACAGAGCAGGAGGCTGAGGCCAACAGAGATCGAAGGGTCTCAGGTAATAGCTAAGAAACTCAAGGAAGAAACCCTTATTAATATTAGCAATGATTAGCCTTGAAGAATGAAGTAAATGACATTTGTCAGTCTTCTTTGACCAAGTGGCAGCCCGGCAGTGCATAGTACATTTCAAGTCCCTGGAAGAGGGCTCTCCCTGCCCGGCTGGTCCTGGCAGAGCAGATTGCATTCAGTGAAGCTGAAAGGACTGTCACTCTGAAGGTCAGTCAGTTATTGGAAGAGATTTGGTCTGAAAAAACAAAGCTTGGAATGTCCTTAGCGTTGTCAGCCTCAATAAATGGGACTGTTGTGCTTCAAGGATAAAACCCTATTTTTTGGCTTCTACTATTTTTTTTTTAATCCAGAAAGCCCAGCTGTGATAACTTTCAGCATTAGACAATAGATTTTTTTTTTACACAGAGTTCTTACGGAGCGGAGATGAAAATGACTGAGGTTTTTTTTTTTTTTTCCTTTTAAATTTTGAGTGACTGTTTTACAAATTTTAATTATAAAAACAAAGGCAATATCTTCAAAAGTGATGGCAAGAATACAGAGATCAACGATGACATTTTTATGGGGGGGGAAACAGTCCTCGCTGTCAGGAGCTTTCTGTATAATGTGCCTTTTTCCCCCAGCGTTTGTACATCCCTGTGCACAAAGCCATAGTTACAGCGAAGCTCTGACTTTTCCCTCCTGGCCATCACCCTGGGAAGTGACTTCCTATATATTAGCAATAGTTGTTAGGGGCATCTCTCTCCTAGGGATTGTCTAGAGGACAGGGGAGGCTTCCTTTGGCCAAGTTAATTTTTCTCTCTGTATCTCAGTTAGATGAGAAATCATCAACACAGGATTCTCTGGCAGGTTTTAGAATCGGGTGTACACTGAGCAGCTGTGTTTCTCCTCTGTGTTTTTCCAGAGACTCATACTGTGCCTGGTGAAGAAGAGACCCCTAGCAAGCATTGTAAATTATTTTAGGAGCAATCAGACATGAATCTTTTTAATTTACCAGCTGTGAACAAAATAGTTGCCCTCTTGTCTGTTTACAAATTAAATTGTGTCTTGAAAAAGTCAGACTCTTCTGTTAAAAAAAAAAGTAACTTAGAATGTGTAGATGACATCTAAGCTTCCTTCTAGGTTTTATATTTTTATAAAAATGAGCATGGGATGTGTGTGTGGCACTGATGTCTGCCTGGAGCCCTGCCAAAGTAACAGACAAGGGATAAAGCTGATGTAAACCTATAGAAGAAAGGAAGTGTGAGGAAGATACAGGGGAATCTGAGATGTCAGAAAGCAAATGGATGAACGGGCCAGAACTCTGAAAGCTATGTTTCTAAGGTGTGTGTGGGAGGGAAGAGGGATTACACATTCGGTGTGGAGGACCAACCCCATTGGTCCCATAGAACCTCAGAACGACTCTGGATTTTAGCCTCAGTTACTCTGAGAGCAGGGTGTGGACGAAGAGAAGGATTGGCTGACAGTGTGAATAAAGAACAATGACTTCCGCTCCTTCTCTCCCTAACTAACACTGCTGTGAAACCCTTCCCGTGGTAACACACAAATCACTAGATTTTATTGGGTAGGTTATTAAGTGACAGAGGTTCTGGGTTTGGGGACACCAAAGACGTCAGCGTTTACCCACATCACTGATGTGATGAAAACAGACGTGAGTCTCAATGTTGATCACTAAAAACTCCGTAGGCCACTGGGGTCCCTACTCCTTCCAAACACTGGAAGGGCAGTACGGCTCCATTCTGACCACGTCACTCTGAGAATACGTAGCAGACTTAGCTCCCTGTGAACGTGGAAACTCTCCCACAGAATGACTAAGAGCAGGCCTGCCAGTTGATAATAATACATTTATGGAAAGAGCTTAGTGTATGGGGATGGCTGTGAGCAGCCATGTGTTTGCTGTGGTTCAAACTCTGTCACTGAGCCCACCTCTCTGGCCTCATGTCACTTTTTAAGTGACCATCAGGACAACACATGTGCATGCAGGCATCCCTGTGATATGCTGACCGCATTTCACACTCAGAAGTGAAATAGCTGCATTATAACCATTTTTAGTTCTTTGAGGCACTTCCATACTGTCCCTTCTAATAGCTACAGTAATTTACATAAATACGCACAATTAAAATTACTGTCCTCATCATCAAAGCATTGTAAAATAGATACCAGTTCTATTTCCTCTAGTGAACCTACTCTTAAGGCTGGAATAAGACATTTGGACAGCTTGATTACTAAGATGATAGTAAACTTAAATGTTTGTTTGTTTCTTTGTTTCTTTGTTTCAGACAGGGTCACTTTATGTAGATTAATTGTCCTGGAACTTGCTATGTAGATCAGGCAAGCCTCAAACTCACAATGATTGCCTAAACATCTTTTCAAAGCTACACTGTCAAAAAAAATTACATAGACTATGAAGTTCTAATAGTCTGTTCCCAAATTTTCTGCTTGCCAGACTGAGCAAACTCCTCAGAGTTGGGTGTCCTGGCATTCGAGTGCCGTGACATCTGCAGAGAGTAGTTATAGCGCATTGCAGAGTTGACCACAAATAAACTGCTGCACTGTTTGCCGCCCAAAGCTACTTCTCTTCTCTGGCAACTTCCTCTTGTGCTTATCCTTATGTGTGTTAGCTTACAGTATGTGTAGTTGTAATGTGTGTGTTAGCTTACGGTGTGTGTAGTTGTAATGTGTTAGCTTACGGTGTGTTGAGAGGTTAACTTATGGTGTGTGTGGTTGGTGGCTCATGCATGTTAGTGTGGTGGTTTGAATATGCTTGGCCCAGGGAGTTGCACTATTAGGAGGTGTGGCCTTGTTGGAGGAAGTGTGTCACTGTGGGCGTGGGCTTTAAGACTCTTGTCCTAGCTGCCTGGAACTCAGTCTGCTCCTGTTTGCCTTCAAAACAAGATGTAGAACTCTGGCTTCTCCTGTGCCATGCCTGCCTAGGCACTGCCATGCGCCTGCATTAATGGTAATAGACTGAACCTCTGCACCAATTAAATCTTGTTCTTAAGAGTTGCCTTGGCCGGGTGTGGTGGCACATGCTTTTAATCCCAGCACTTGGGAGGCAGAGGCAGGTGGATTTCTGAGTTTGAGGCCAGCTTGGTCTACAGAGTGAGTTCCAGAACAACCAGGGCTACACAGAGAAACCCTGTCTCGAAAAAAAAATCAAAAAACAAAAAACAAAAAAACAAACAAAAAAAGAGTTGCCTTGGTCATGGTGTCTGTTCACAGCACTAAAACCTTAACTGAGACAGTTAGCTTATAGTGTGTGTCTCTACTGCTGTGGTAAAACACTGAGCAACAACAGCACAGGGAGGAAAGGAGTTACATGTCCTGATCACAGTCTACACTGAGGGAAGCTGGGCATGCACTCAGGCAAGAACAGGTAGGAAACAAGGAGAAAAGCTCCATGAGTGACTGAAGAGACAAGGTCAGCCAGGCAGCCTTTGTCACCATCACAGAGTGGCTCCTTCGGTTCTCTCAACAGAATCACCAAGCCTGTAACTATGATGGGAAATGTCTAGGTAGATAATTATTACTCTTTTAAAGATATATCTATTGCTACTGTGTGTGTGTGTGTGTGTGTCTGTGTGTCTGTGTGTCTGTGTGTCTGTGTGTTGGGCATGAGGACAATTTTGTGGTGACCGTTTTTTCTTTGTACCTTTAAGTGGGTTCTAAGGACCAAACTTAAATCTCCAGGCTTGTGAGGCAAGTAAGCGCCTTCATCCTTTGAGCTATCTTACTGGCTTAAATTCTTTTTTATTTCCCTAAAGAAATGATGTCTTCTTTCCCCAAGCCATAGTTAGGGATAACACAAAGCCAAACTGGCAACCATTTACAATAGTAAAGACTTTTGTTATTGCCAAGAGAAAACTCAAAAATAACAAATAATTTGGGAAGGAAAACTCAGAGACACCTTGCAATGTTTTGTGGCAGATTGTCATCTTCTGGCTTTTGCAGAAACTCCGGGCTAGATGGTGCCAGGTAGCTTCTGATTTAGCTTCTGTGCTGCAGACTGTAGAGGGAGCAGGTGCTTTACACCGTAATACCAGACTGACACACAGTGAAGTGAGTGTCCCTGCTGACTTCTCACTCACCCAGAGGACCTCAGCAGTGGCAGGGCCACACACAGCACGAGTGCCTGCCAGCAGAACCTGGGGCCCTGCCCCACTCCCACCCCACCCCCCAGTCCACCCAGATAAGTGATCAGCTGAGAATGGTCTTCCACACCACCCAGCTTAGGAGTGGAGGTGGAATGCTGATTGTGATTCAGTGATCCAGTCAGTAATGCCTCTGGGTCATCCAACAATGGCAGTTACTTGGGGACCTTCATGAGTCAGCAGGATAACCTGGCTGAGCTTCAAAGGCTGCTGGCTCCCAAGAGAGAATAGTAAGCTCTTCTTTCTAGTAGCAGTGAGATACCAATTGTTGTTTTGTTTTGTTTTGTTTTGTTTTGAGACTATGTATGGTTCAGTCAGCAAAATAAATTTATCCAGTTATTTCAAAGTATTATGTATTAGGGTCTTATAGAGGAATGGTCCAAATAGTAAGTTCATACATACATACATACATACATACATACATACATACATATATACATACATACATACACAGACACTACATACATACATGGATTTATTGAATTGGTTTACATGATTGGAGGCTGAATATTTCAACAGCTATCTGCAGAGAACCCAATAGTTGCTCAGTCGAAGAAACCAGAAGGATGTGGGCCAGTGCTGTAGCACCAGTCTGAGGCTGAAGGCCTGCAGGCACCCTGAGGAGTTGTTGGAGTGAATCTGTCTGAAAAGGTTGAAGGAGCTGGAGTCTTCACATGTGATGACAGCAGCGATAGACACTCTTGCTTAGAAAGAGTGGAGCTTGGGTGTTCCCGTGCCTGGGAACGCAGGTTCCCAACCTGTTGGATGCTGCTGCTCAGATTCAGGGAGAGATTTTCCCCTTCCCTGTATCCACTTGTTCTCTCACATGTAAGTCCTTTCTGGAAATGCCAGAAAACACCTAGAAGCATGCTTACTCATCCTCTTAGCTTCTCTCAGTCAAATCGATCATTGAGATTAACCATCACAGTGTTAGATTGTTTAGTGTGAAAAGTTAGAAATGTGCATAAAGATCCACTCAATCACAAATCATTCAATTTTGAAGCGTGTTTGAACTATTTGTTGGCACAGAACCATTCCAGGGTACATCAGGCCTGGTGTCCATGTGCTCAGGGAGCTTCCAGATGGGCAGATACGTTGGTGCATCCAGACAGGATGCAGTGAACTCACCGTGAGAGGGTGGTGGGATGTACCAGTGCTTCTCACACTGTTGATGGTGTCAGACCCTTTACATAGACATTCCACCCCCTTCCCTGAGAGGGTCTAGCTCAGCCAGAGCCCAGGGGGCTATATTACTAACTACTCTTGGAGATTCTAGTCCAGGAACCATGCTTTGGAAACCACCAGAATTCAAAGCCAGGCACAGACATGCTGTCATTGCTAGCTAAGACCTTCAAATGTGCTCATTTTGGATCCATTTGGATAAATTGAACAGAGTTTTAATTAAAGTGCCACACATTCAAATTTTTATATTTATGACCTAGAAAGATATTTTCCTTTTCACATAAGCACTATATTAAATTGAAAAGATCAAATCTTTTGACCCAGAAACCTCTGTTTAGGAATTTATCTCAGAGTTATGTATAAAAATAAACACACGCCAGTACACTTTCCACAGAGTTACGTATAATAGTGGAGAACTGGGTTCAACAAATGCTTATCAACAGTGGACAATCAAAAGTTCTATGCAGAATAATGGCGTAGCTGCATCTTCATTGGAAAGAAAGGTGTGTCACAAAAACAATGAAGTATGCCAAGCTGTATTTGACTCAGGTGCACATGCTCACCATAAAAATCCTAAAGTGATAATGTCTTTCTCTGTACCTCTCACTTCCTCTGTCTTCTAACGTGTCTTCAGTGAACATGAAGGACGGGAGTGACCCTCTTCAGCTGACAGAGAGGGAGATGATGCCGTGGTTTTTGTATGTCGGTCTTCAATCTAAGACAAACTTACTGCTTCAGAAAACTGGGGTTTGTTTTGAAGGGCTAAGTGTCTCCACACTGGCAGAGTAGAATACAAAGCCCTCACACACTAGCTGCTGTCTGGTGGAGAGGTTATAGTTAGGCTTCCTCTCATCTCCCCTGAGTGGTGGCCACATTTGACTACAGCACTGTCATCCAAAACCAGATATTTCCCCTTCTCTTTTTATTGATACAGGCTGTTCATAGAAGTCACTTCTAGTATATTCAAAGGGAAATGAAAACTTCCAAAGCCCTAATTGAATGCTGTAATCTTCTATAAGATTCAGTTGAATGTTTGAAGTGGGAAGCAGACATGTAAAGACTAGACAGCTTACCCATTTTCTGCCTTCTGGTACTTCCCATCGCCCCTTGGAGAGAATAGAGGAGTTTACTTTTCCAGGCTGACCTACTTTCCCTCCAACAACTTGACGTTGGTATAGACACCAGGGTGCTATTTGTTTTTGAGACGATCCTGGTTGCAGGCGCCCTAGGGATGAGGGAGGCAGTATAAATTTTTCTTTGGCCTTTACCAACAACAATAATGTACACACATGTATGCACAGAGAGAGACCTTTGTTTAATATTTATCACAATTCTAATAGATAGCTTTATTTGCATAGATGAGGAAACCCACTCACAGAGTCAGGACCCCACTCACACACTCATCCATCGTATCCCAGGTGCCGCTAGAAGAAAGCACTGGAGGTTGTTGTCAGCGGGGTCATCTTTTCCCTTCCCCACTGTTGGCTCTGTCCCTAGACTCCTAATGTGGCTTGACTTTGACACAGTTACTGCACCGAGGCTACTGCTGACTTCCTTATGCAAATTCTGTGTCAATCTACATCATCTCCGAGAGAGCTGGTATGGGTACAGGGCTGTAGGCATGGGTATACCATCCTTTTCACTCTTGCTTTTACTGTGTATTCAAGAAATCCCACCGGGCAGTGGTGGCGCACGCCTTTAATCCCAGCACTTAGGAGGCAGAGGCAAGCGGATTTCTGAGTTCGAGGCCAGCCTCGTCTACAGAGTGAGTTCCAGGACAGCCAGGGCTATACAGAGAAACCCTGTCTAAAAAAAAAAAAAAGAAAAAAAAATCCCAAGACAGCGGTCTCCATTCCTCTCTTGCTTCACCCAATGTGCATTGTTTAGGGGGCTGGCTTCTACAGGAGGGAGACTTTGTCACAAAGTGAACTGGGTTGGATACTTATGTGTAAGTGTCCTTGATCCTTGGGGCCACAAGAGCAAGGGACACAGGGTGAGCAGAGGGGAAGCTAATCAGTGCTGCATCCCTGACAAGCCATAGCCAAATTCAGGGGAAGCTCCGGAACCCCACTTGTCCTCAAAGACCTCAGGGCCAGATTTCTGCTTCTTCTGTGACTAGTCATTAAACATGGGCCACCTGGGAGGGCACAGCGTGAGTGAGGCAGCTTTATTCTGTTCTAGAAAAGACCACCATTGGGGGCTGTCTACAGCTGAGCATATCCATCTCTACTTGAAGGTGGAACTGAATAATGCATTCCCTCCTTAGGGTAAGATAGCAAAGATAAGCAGCAGCCTACTGTGACAATTTTAGGTCATTCTGCTGCTACCTTAAATTCACCATCAGCACAGGAAAAGCTCAAGGTTGAGTCAGCCAATCCTCAGCAGAGGGGAAGAGCTTTTATGGGGCCCCCTGCTGGTACATGGGCCTTCTTGAAATAAGCTCTTGGCTTGTGACCAGGGAGGGCAGAGGGAGGTGGCAGATAAAATGTCTCACCCTCATTGCAGCCTTCCGAGGAATGAATTTGTCAGAGCATCTGATTTTGCTGAAATCGGTACATCACATATGTGGTGTATTAGAAGGAGTTCTCTTTTGAGTCATCTTGACAGTTGTGGCTCAAGCTCACACTTTTGCACTTCTGACTCTGCAACTTTGAGCAAGTTCCACAGTTTCTCCTTACCCCAGTCTCCCCACTGGGAAAAGGAGGCATTCATCAGCCACCACCAGCACAGTCCTGATGATTCTCCCATCACTGGGGTAAGGGTCAGCAAACTGTGGCCAGCAGGCCAAATGGAGCTCACTGCCTGTTCTTGTCAATAAAATTTCCCTAGAATGTAGCCATGTTCAGTCTTGTACCTGTACCTAGGGCTGTATTCATGCAAGGACAGGAGAGCTGGATAAATATGACAGAGATTGTGTGACCTACAAATTCTGAAATGGTGATTACCTGTCTCTCTTCAGAAAAATAAAAAAAAGTCTATGAATATTCCATCATTTCCCACTCCAAAGAGAAAAAGAAGTAAGGGACAGGAGGAGGACATGGTTTTACAATCTTTTGGGCAGAGCTGACGCCTGTCAAGCAACTGCTAATTTCTGGATATGCCTTGGGAACTTAAGAATCAGCAGAGAGGGTTTAGGGAGGCTCTGTGCAAGTGTTCTAAGAGACCGGAACACCAAAGGCAGTGTCTGCAAGGATTCCTGAGTAAGCACTGTCCCTGAGATCTCCTCCACAATACCCATGCCTGCAGTGCCTGCACCCGCTCTTTGCTGCCCACGTGGCAGGAAGTTTGGTGGGGAAGGGGCCTCCAAGCATAGGCTCCTGTTTTGGGGACCTAGATCCCCAAATGAGTAAAGGGAGCTTTCAGAAGGAAGAAGGGAGAATCTCTCTTCTGGGAACCCGGCAGCACCATCAAGCTGTCACCTCTACAGGGAAGATAGCCCGGGAAGGAGCCCCTCCAGGGTGGGAGGAATCCTGCTAATCTTGTTAGGAGCAGAGCTTTGTAAGCACTGCCTCTGCAGACTCATGCTTCGCCCTATCTTTGTATTTGCCATGGGGTGTGTCGCGTGTCGTGAGCCTCAACGTTTTAAGGAATCTTCGAGATGCTCTATCGCCTGCAATCAGGCAATGCTCAGGACACTTGTTAGCTCTGGCCATTTGTCCCTATGCACCTGGCTCCAGCTACAGCTCATTATCTGCCTTAGCATTAGATAGTCTCTTCCATAATAAACTCTGTGTGTCTGGTACTTAAGTCCTACATCTGTTCCCAGACTTGCGGGAAGGCGCTCAGTTAGTGAAGTCACTTAACTATGAAATTAGGAAGCTGAGGATCGGAAAGGTTGCCTGGGGCTGGGTAGCCGGTGAGGGGAGCTGGAACAGCAGCTGCAGTCCCTGTGTGTGTGTGTGTGTGTGTGTGTGTGTGTGTGTGTGTGTGTGCGCGCCAGGACCTTCATTATGCTGTTCCAAATCCCCTGGGCCTTACAGCATCATATGTATCATATATAAACCTTGTACTTCAGGAAAAAGATGGAGGCAAAACCGAAACAAAGGTCAGTCTGAAGGAAGGAGGAGGGACAGGTTAGAGCTATCCTACGAGGTTCTTGACATTGCAACTGCATCTGACACTTGTGTAGGCCTTCACAGGCATATGTTCTATATGCAGGAGACTGCTCTTGAAATCTGTCAGGAGAAAATTAATTGAATAGCATAGAAGTAAAATTTCTTCCATTAAAAAAAAAAAAAAACCTTTAAGAAAGAACTTCAGGATTAGGGCTCGTGTGTGTGTGTGTGTGTGTGTGTGTGTGTGTGTGTGTGTTTGTGTGTGTGTGTGTGTGTGTGTGTGTGTGTGTGTGTGAGTATGTGTGTGTGAATGATGCACCTATGTGGGAGCCACACATTCAGGGTTTAATGACATCTTCTCTTGGGATGTGTGTTTCGTGTATGAGAAATGGTGGGGCAATGAACCATGCCAGGGTCTTAGAAGTCTTGCTTAGATGCCATCTCTCCTCAGTTCACCTTTCTAGGAAGATAAGTCTGCCACCACCCACTCCCCAAACCCAGCCCAGTGGTCACTGTCACCATCTTCAAAGGGGTTGGGTGTGGTTAGAGCAGAGTCGGGGACTAGAGGGACTCTCAGACCTCTCTGCATGTCACCAATTCCAGAGGAAAGGGGACATGAACTAGTTAAAAAAGAGTAAAATTTAATAGGAAAGATAAGTAAGTCGGATACCACGGTTAGCCCAGAGAGTGCTGGAGAAGGAAGATATCTACTCTAGCTTGCTTTTTGACTGAGTCTTATGTGGCCAGTCACACTGGACACACGCCATGTAGCTTGGTCTGAGAACCTTGCTATTCACGGCACTCTCGTGACTCTAGTAGATACTTACTAGAACTGTGTAACCCCCAACTCCTTCCAGACCTATCCCATATAAACCTGCATTCTAAACAGGAGCTCTGGGCAAATCACATCAAATAAGCATTTGGGATTCAGTGACTACTTAGGAGAGCTAGATTATTTCTGCCATGATTGTTACATGTGTCATCGTTCTATCTGACGTAAAGCCACCACTGTTCCCATCAGAGAGCAGGATGGAGAGGCTGAAAAGACTGCCTGGTGAGAAGCATGGAGAAGGACTTACTTACCAAGCACCAAGCTTTGCCAACCCTGCAGCCTGAAGTCTGTTTTGCCCCCTTTTCTACCTCCGGCCTTGAGGGCTGACATCTCTCCCAGCAATGCGGAAAGTGGCCAGCTTGAAATAAGCCACAGCACTCTTGGAAATTGCTTTGACCTTTAGCTACATAAGCCTTCAGGACTTGCCAGCCCTCTCCCAGAAAGGGAAAAGCAGCTTACCTCTCAGTCTTGGCAGAACTGAGTTTTAAATCTCACCTGGAACATACTTGTGATACATTCAGTGACTTTTCAGGTTCAGGCGAGACATACACTTCTGTGACTCGAATTCTACCCGCAAGCCTTCATCTTTCTTAGTCCAAGCTTTGCCTAGGGGCAAGTGTCTGTCCTGTCCCGGGCTAGTGGGAAGATGAGAGCTGACAGCAGCTGCTGGGGCATAGGAAGAAGAGAGGGGCAGCCATCAGTTAGCATCACTCGTGCCTATAACATGAAGCCACAAGGTCATATACCAAGAGGACAGATGGGCCATTTCACTAATTCACATGTGGCTCCTTCAAAAGTTCATGCCTGGAGATCCAATAATCCCTTATCCAGGGATCTACCCTGAGGAAAGAGCAGGGCCTCAAAAAGTTATGCAAGATAAATGTCATCTCAACAAAAATCTATAAAAACAAGAAGTTCAGAGCAGAGCCAAGGCCCTCTGGGTCTACCCAAAAGGAAGATATATATGGAAAGAAAGTAGAATTTACATTTAATATTTTTACATTTTAAAATATGAAGGAAAATAGTTTTGCTACTATATAAAGCATCAATTGGTCCTTGCTTCCTTAAGTGGCCCTCGAATCAGTCATATTTACGTGATTCTCTGGGGGAAAGAGCAGGAATTTCACAGCTTGGGTCTTTACATGGATCTAAGTAATAACTGAGTATACGCGCACAGAGCTTTCCCAACAGGTGAGCAGTATCATGGAGGTCTTCCCCAGGAAACAGTGTCTCCGTCAGCTCCATGAAGAGAAAGCAGGGTGCTGACTGTGGAGCCCCTCGCTGTGCATGCACAGAGTCCTCCCCAGTGACCCTGGTTCAACTTCT
The DNA here is from genome assembly GCA_902729485.2 of Mus minutoides. Lineage (NCBI taxonomy): Eukaryota > Metazoa > Chordata > Mammalia > Rodentia > Muridae > Mus > Mus minutoides. The sequence goes on from LR750273.1 coordinate 560,896, forward strand.
TTTTTTTTTTTTAAAGATTTATTTTATTTATTATATGTAAGTACACTGTAGCTGTCTTCAGACACTCCAGAAGAGGGCGCCAGATCTAGTTACGGATGGTTGTGAGCCACCATGTGGATGCTGGGATTTGAACTTATCACCTTCGGAAGAGCAGTCGGGTGCTCTTACCCGCTGAGCCATCTCACCAGCCCCCCCTGGTTCAACTTCTTAACTCTTATTTTTATTTATTTTTATGTATCTGGGCTGTTTGCGTGCATGGATGTTTGTGCATCACTTTCATGCCTGCATGCCCACAGAAGTCGGAAGAGGATGTTTGATTCCCTGGAACTGGAGTTACACACAGTTGAGTCGACATGTAGGTGCTGGGGTTTGAGCTTAGTTCTCTGTAAGGGCAACTAGCTGTAAGATGGCTTAAACACCAAGCCATCAGTCCAGTTCCTGGGTTCAGTTTCTTAATGGAAAGTCATACTTTCCCAGCGTCTCCCAATTCTAAAGTGTTCTGTAAGGGTCTCTGAGGTCTCACAGAAAGAAGTGTCCCAGCAGAGTCCATGCTAGCTCCCCTTTCCTCAAGAGCTCGTCACCTCTGTGCCAGCTCTGACCTTCTCCTCCATGCTGCTGGAGGCACCCATCAGCACTCAGCTTTTCTTTACAAAGAGCTAAGGGCTAAGTGTGGGGTTGAGATGCAGGGAGAGGCGCTTTTCTCAGCAGACATTCCTGTTAGTTGAAGGAATATCACATCTGTCAAGAGAAACTGGCCCAAAGCTCCCCAGAATTTTGGCTCTATAGATCGATACAGTTTTCTAAAGTGAAAACTCCTCTTTAAAATACCAGGACTGGTTTTAAACAGTCTTTTCTGAGAGAGGTTTCATTTTTGGAATCGTTGTGCATCTCAAAACAATAAAAAAAAAAAAAACTCATGTCATTTGGAGTAAATCTTGTTAATGTGCATGTGATAATTGAATTCATCTCTAATTGATGTAGCATTACCTGTGGCACGGGTGGATCATTAGCTTTTCTTCTCTGATTGCCCTTGAATGTCACCTTGGGCATATAGGAATGCTGATGAAGTCAATAAGGGATATGCATTGATTTTTTTTTCACAGACACAAAGACCATTACCAATGCAGCGACAGATATGTCTCCTGGACCAACGGTTTTCAACAGTGCAGTGGCTAGGACCAAGGTGAAGCGCATGAAGGAGTAAGTAGCCTGCTGCCTGCCTCCCAAGTGATGCTAGAGCACCAACCATCTGATCTGATCACGTGATCTTGTCTTCGTGCCCTGAGGTGTTATAACTAAGTGCCTGATAATTGGATAATTTCTAAACAGTAAAAAGCCATTTCTCATAACTGTGGGGATTTGGGAAGACAAAGATTATAGTGGTAGAACGTCCTTGTCTGGTGATAACTGGATATCTCTACTTCCAAGAGGGCACCTTGTCACTTCATTCTCTCATGGTGATTGGCAGAAAGGCAGAGGTGTTATGTGGAGCACCCTTTATAAAGACCTTAATCTCACTTCCCAGGAGGAACCCCTACGGTGCCACGCCCCCCCCAGCTGTGGCACTGTGAAAGTAGAAGCCCTAAGTATTTGCAAAGCAGTGAGCAACAGGCCTGTGATAGACTTTCCCAAAAGAAAGAATGGTAAAGAAGACAGGGTAATGTGCCCCGAGTAAATCCCAAACCCAAGAAGGCTAAAAGGTAAATGTTGTCTCTCTCTCTCTCTGTGTGTGTGTGTGTGTGTGTGTGTGTGTGTGTTCCTCAAGCCCCATCTGCTCTTTTTTTGAGGTAAGTATCACTGGCCTACAGCTCACTGTTTGGGCTAAGCTTCTTAGACAATGAGTCCCAGAATCTCCCTGTCTCTACCTCCCCAGTGCTGGGTTTTAAGACCCACATGCTCGAAAGGTAATCTATACTCAGTAACTGAACTGTTTTCCCAGTCCCATAAAAGTAAATCTTGAGGCTTAAGAACAATCTATAGCTCCCTATCCCATCTTAAAGACACAGCAGGATGGCAAGCCTCATGCTACTCTCAGAAGCTGGGGTCTCATCTCCATCCTTTCCAGACTGGCTTCACATGCTGATAACTCTACGGGTGGCCTTAGTCCCATAGCTCTACTAGATACTGCTTTATCGGGAGCCATCTGTAGTAGTCCTACCCATAAGACAACTCTCTGCTTGGACCTCTAGGCTCTCCAGTACATACTGAATCTAGGTGGGGGTAGCTATGGCTCCTCTCCACTGAGCTTATACTCTGTGTGCCTGAAGACTTAGCATTGCACAGGTCCTGCCAGAGGTTACAGCATGTTCCTACCAGAGCAGCGGTTTAAGCTACAACTAAGTCTACTTGAGCCATGAAACATTGTACCCACATGCATGTATCAGAAACTTGAGTTGGTACTAGACAGCAAGCCTGAAGTTGCATAAGATCTGGGTTTCTCCCGTAAGGACATACCCTGGAGGAGCTCTCTGGTGCCTTGGGGATCATTTTTCCATTGTTGTGGTGAGCAATATTCAACTTGGTTGTATTCAGACAAACACTTGTTTGAATATACAATTGGCATTCTTTCTGAAACATGCGTTTGTGTTGTTCACATGATCACACTGAGAGATGTCATTTTAAACTCACTTTTCTCTCCTCACACTTTCTTATATGCAATCATGAGGAAGCATGCCTCAGTCTGTGTACTTTGTCTAGAGATTTCTTCTTCCAAATATTCATTTCCATCATCAGCAAACTTTCTTCCTTCTAATGAACTTGAACGTGGACAGGATTCAGCCAAGTGCTTTGCCACCTTATGGTGAGGATGGCTTTCCCTCCAGTTCCTATAACAGCTTCCTTCAGCTTACACTTCCATACTGCTGTTCATCACTGAAGGAAGTCAGGACTGGAACTCAAGCAGGTCAGGAAGCAGGAGCTAATGCAGAGGCCATGGAGGGATGTTACTTACTGGCTTGCTTCCCCTGGCTTGCTCAGCTTGCTTTCTTAGAGAACCCAAGACTACCAGCCCAGGGATGGCACCACCCACAATGGGCTCTCCCACCCTTGATCACTAGTTGAGAAAATGCCTTATAGCTGGATCTCATGGAGGCATTTCCTCAACTGAAGCTCCTTTCTCTATGATCACTCCAGCTGTGTCAAGCTGACACACAAAACCAGCCAGTACAATACATCCCTTAAAATTATTACCAAACAGAATGCTGTGAGCATGCTTAGGTGCTCATTGTGAGTTCTGCCTATACCAGGATGCTCACAGGGTAACACAGTTACCATGACAACAAGTGAGTCCCAGGAACCGGAAGTGGGGGGCCTTGGGGCTTATTTTCACATCTTTTCCTACCTCCATCTCTCCTGATGAGGAAGAAGTAACAGATTATTAATGTCTCAGTTGATGATCTTTAAAGAAAGAACAATAGCTGACCTATTTCACTCCTGAACATTAGTGTGGCCATGAGGGATTTTTTTTTTGTTTGTTTTTATTTAACACTTCATTACTTTTGCAATGTGTATAACCTCCCATTACCTAGAACAATATAAAATGCTTTAAATAATTTAAATCAAAGAGACTTTGCCAAATTGAATTGACCAATGTACATTGTAGTTATTTTTTTTACTGGTAATTTGTTTTCTTCTTTAGTTGTTTGTTTGTTTACAGTATATTTTGATTATATTCTTTTCTCTCCTCTAATTCTTTCCAAATCCTCCCCAACTACCTACCCACCCAACTTCAAGTGTTCTCTCTCTGTCTCTCTCTCTGTCTCTCTCTCTCTCAGAAAACATAAAAATAAGTCAAAATGAACAAAAGTATCAAAACCAAAAGCGCGCACACACACACACACACACACACACACACACACACACACACACACACACACACAGAGTCTATTTGTGGTGGTCAGCATGGGGCCTGCCTTGGAATGTGGTTCATATGCCCAGTGACACTCCATTGGGGAAAACTGATTTCCCCTTTCCCACAGGTATGGATTGCAAACAGCTTCTTGGTTAAAGGTGGGACTTTGTGTACTTTGCCTTCTCTGTGCTGGGACCTTGTCTTCTTTTTTTCTTGACTAAATATGATCAACTTTGTGGCTTTTAAATGCAAACCAATGCACTTCAGTTTTCTCCCACTTGGAAGGGGCTGATGATCTTTTGGGGTAAGAAAAAAACAACTATGGTCCCCTTGTAATCCATGTCAAAAAGCCCTATACCATTCTAGAAAAAAGAAAAAGGATGGAAGGAAGGAAGGAAGGAAGGAAGGAAGGAAGGAAGGAAGGAAGGAAGGAAAGAAGGAAGGAAGGAGAGAAACAGACAGAGACAGAGTTGAGGCTGCAGAGCTGTGCATCTTCTGCAAATGCTGTTTATCTGATTCTCAGACTCAGGACCCAGTGAGAGAAGAGGAGGATCCTGCTGTCCCTCACTACAGTGATGCACATGCTCATTGTGCAGGTGTCAACTCTGAAAACCCAGAAAAGAGTAAGGAATGTCACCTGTCCCCAGTGGTAGTGTTTATAAAGTTCTAGGCTGCAAGTAAAAGGCTGGATGACAACACAGGGATCATGTGACATGAGGCGATGGGTAAGAGCCATCCCTCAGTGGCCAAGAGCAGGTGCTAAGAATGGGCAGAAAGGAAGGTAAGGAGGCTGCTGAGAGAAGTGGAAATGTGCCCTGGCTTTCACGGAGGAATGGGATTTGAAGAGGTGAGGGGAACCAAGTAGAGGCTGCCCATCAGCAATCAAGTTCTTGGCTTTACTAAAACAAGAAGTTTTCCAAGACCTTTGCTGAATGGGTTTCTTTCTTTGCTCTTTTTGTTGTTGTTGTTGTTGAGACAGGGTCTCACTTCATATCCCAAGTTGGCCTGAAACTCACTATCGCCGGCTTCCATCTCCTTAGTGATGATATTATAGACATGGACCACCATACTGGCTCTGGGAAGTTATTTTTTCAGCGTCAACTTCCTGGTCTGCACAGTGGTAGCTTTCTTTCCGCAGCTGAACCCTTGAGGGACTCAGGATGGAGATTAATGTGCACAAAGGATTGGAGGGGTGCTCTTGAGATTCCTTAAAGAAAAAGAAGGAAGTGGGCTGTCTGTGGAGAAATGTCTGTGTGTGTGTGTGTGTGTGTGTGTGTGTGTGTGTGTGTGTGTGCACATGTGCATACAAAAATTCTCTGTGAGCATGGGTCTACAGGTGCCACCTTTTGTCTGTGGAGGTCAGGGGACAACTTTTAGAATTCGGTCCTTGTCTTCCACATATTGAGGTAGGGGCTTCTCATTTCTGCCAAGCTTTGCACTCAAGCTTTGTCCTGCTAGCTACAGATGATTCTCCCATCTCTGCTTCCTATCTCTCTATAGGGATGCTGGGGTTACAGATGTGCTACCACATTCAGCTTTATTCCTAGTTCTGGGGGGTCAAACTCAGGCCACCAGGCTGCACGGTGAGTGCTTTTATCCACTGAGCCATTGTCTTCCCAGCTCATGGCTTACTGCTGATCCGGACCCAGGCCAGGATCACACATGGCATTCAGCTGGCATGACTGACATTTATGATGGAGCTGTTCTTCAGTCATTCTTTGCTGCAGACGAACCTTACTTGGGTCCTTGATCCACGGGTGAAACTCGGGGTTCCAGACAGGTGGGCAAAGAGTTGGCGACAAAAAGGGGGTGACAGACAGACACGACACAAGGGAGTGTGGTATCTGAATGTAATTTCTTTCAAAGCAAGCACCAGTCTTATAAGTGACTTTTACACAAAACAGAGGAATTCGTACAAAAAACTAACAGGAACCAACTGGGATAAAATTCAATGTTAACAACTGGGATCGAAAGCAGCCCCACCTAAGGTCAGCTCAATCTTAGAAGTCAGGGGCAAGGGCCAAACTAGTTCCAATTCTAGTCTGTTATATAGTCTACCTTCCCTCTAGGCCATTGTAAATTCCTGTGTATGGGTGTAACTCAGCTATCTATAGTTCTAAGTATTTACTCTAGTTCCTTCTTAGACCACTAGAGAATTTAGGTAAATTCCTTCTTCCTAGCCAATGGTAAATTCTTGCATATGGGAGTAGCTTGCCCTGAGATTTCTAACTTTTATCCAGTAAAATACTGTAAGAAAGCAAGCTAGACCCTCCACACTATCACAGGGACAAATCTGGGGCATTCTATCTATGGGAATGCCAAATTTCCAGGAGACGAAGTTTCCATGAACTTTTTGCCTCAGGACTGCGCCCAGGTTTTGGGGGCCTGTCACGTGTCACTACTGGCATGGATGTAGCAATTCTTTGTCCTTGTGACCTTGCTAATGTATGACAGTCTTGTAAGATGTCCTTCATTTGTCCTGTGGTTCCTTATTATTGGACAGAGGCTAGACATTTAGGTGGTATCATATGTACTCTACTCTGTGAGCCCATTGAAATGTAAGCTTTTAAATTCTTTTTAAAGTTGAAGACTATAGAAAACCCATCCAGTATAAATCATCCCGTCACCAAGACTCATCAACCTCAGCGATCACCAACTCATGGCCAATTTTGTTTTTTCTACATTTCATCAATTTTTCCTGGTTGAGTTAAAGGTTTATTGTAACTTCTATTTATTTATTACAATTTTTATCCATTAACATTTTCAGTAAATTGAGTGTTCTGTGTTGGGGCTAGGCAGTACTTAGATTGCCACAGCTGTAAATAAGACATTGTAATGTTGGAAGAATAACAAGAAATCCATATGGACATCGATGTTGTTTTGCTGAACAAGTCTATCCAAAGAGATGGTACTTATGGATGGATGTGCATGCATCCATAGATGGTTAGATGCAGGGTGGGTGGGATCCTCTGTGGTTTCAGGAGCCTCCTAAAACCTCTATACTAGAGGTAGGTTTCTAAACATTGTTGAGGAGACCATTTTTATCACCATAAGCTAGTTTCAGTCCTGGGTCTAGGCTATGTTTGGATGTGAGAACGTATACCCTGTAGATTGACAGCCGGTCAGAGATCATCTCTAAGGAGAGTGGCACACTGTCACCAAGAGAAGGCTCCTTTGACTCACACAGGCTAAAAGCAAGAAGACGGGCTCATTCCACCTGAACAGACAGTTCTCTTAGACTCAGCTTTCTACATCTAGTGGGCTCATTAGTGTCTCATATCTTATAACAGCATCAGCATCACCTGGAGGCTTGTGACAAATTCAGGCCATCTGGCATGGCCACTCCTGAATCAGAACTTTCCTTGTATCAAACTGGAGAATCATAGCACATCAAAATTGGAGAAGCATTGACCTGAGGCCTTCACCCCGAGGAGGCATTTCCTGCCAGTGAAAAGTCATAATAAAAGCCAAATGACACATAAATTAAATTCATAGTAATGTGTTTGTTATAATACTCAAAATTTAGGACTAGTTTTGCATTTATTATAATAAGGAAAATGTATAATTGATATACAGTGAAGCCTACCGCCCCTTTAGCATATGGTTCTGAGGTTTGGCAATAGCATCACTTTTATTTATGAGGAGTATGGAATCTCATTGGTATTCATACTTCTAAGTACATACTTCCATCAGATTTGACAGCACAATCAAGATTAAGGAACAGTTCATCTTCTCCTAAATTCTCTAATGGTACCCCTGTGTGGGTTGCATCCTTCCATCGTACCTTGCCCCTGGCAGCCCCCATCTGTTTTCTCTCTGTGTCTGTATTTCCTTTTCTAAAATGTCACATAACTAGAGTTACCATTAATTACACTATAGACTGTGAGTGTGACTAGGATTGTGAATATAGACCTAGTTGAAGAATTTGGCTGTGTTAGATGCTGTGTTTCTGAGTTCCTTTATCACCCCCCTTTGAATAATCATAAGGAGAAGCGGGTTTTTAGTTAGTCCCTGGCATCTCGATAGCATTTGTGGCTAAAGTGTCTAGTCCTGAGAGTGTTCTGTTGAAGGGACTTGACACCTAGAGAATTCCGAGGCTAAACTTCCAGTTTAGCCACTAGATATTTGTCAGGTTCTTATGATTGTTGAGAGAAATATCTTTTTTTTTTAAATTTTTATGTCAGTGGAGCAGTTTATTAATAAATATATTTTTAATATATGAAGATATCAGGTAATTATTTGAAATTACTTATTTTCTTTTTTTTCTCTTTATTAGATATTTTCTTCATTTACATTTCAAGTGTTATCCAGAAATCTAAATTAGGGTTTCATTGCTGTGAAGAGACATCATGACCACCACAACTCTTACAACGGAAAACATTTCATTGGAACTGGCTTATAGTTTCAGAGGTTTAGTCCATTACTGTCAAGGTGAGAAGCATGGTGGTATGCAGGCAGACATAGTCTGGAAAAGGAGATGGGAGTTCTACATCTTGATTCACAGGCAGTAGGAAAGTTGTGTGTCACACTGAGCATAGCTTGAGCATATAAGAAGACCTCAAAGCTCACTCTCACAGTGACACACAAGACCACATCTAATAGAGCTATTCCCTATGGACCAAGCATTCAAGCACATGACTCCATGAGGGCCATTCTTAGTCAAGCCACCAGGTCTGAATAAAACCTGTCATATTACTGTCTGTATGTCCAGACAGAAAGAAGACAGACAGGTCTTAGTGTCTAGGCATGATAGAATAGCTTCCACTGTCATAAGCAAGTGAAATTTCTGGGGATTAGATCTTCCCTACCAAGACTCAACCTGATAACGGGAAGCCATGGAGAAGACCTGAGGATCTAAGCTAAGCAGAGACAGACACCTTGCTTTTTTGAGACAAGGTCTCTCGCTGAACCTGGAGCTCATCAAGATAGACTGGGTGGCCAGCAAGCTCTAGGGATCATCTTGTCTCTGACACCCCCCCCCCACCCCCATCGTGGGTTTGGAAGTGGCTGGGGGTTGGAATCCAGTCCTTCATGCTTGCAGAGCAAGCAGTTCCCTGACTGAGCCATCTCCCTGGTCCCTCATACATAGTCTCTGTTGAAGATGAGAGGCTGCCCGGTGCTCTGATGTGTTGAATAGATGCAAGCACAGCTGGTATGGTGTGTGCACTTTCCAGTGCCCCATGCTGAGTCCTCTTCCTCTTGTGTGTCATCACCAGATGGCAGTAGGTCTTATGTCTGCTGAGTTTTGGGGTGGGGGTGGGGGGACCTCTGAGAGAAGAAGGGAGAGTGAGGCGGGGAGAGACTATGAATACATTTCTGGCAGTTTCATTGTTGAACTTGCCTGTCAACCATTTGAGATATCTTACCAAGGTCAGAAAACAGCTTTGGCAGAGAGGGCTAAAGTCAACTCTTTAGAGGCTGCAGGAGGCACGAGAAGGTTCCAGAAGCAACACTGAGGTCAAATGCAGTAATTGTCTCAGTCTTAAATAGCAAGTCTTTGGACTTGCATGTTTAAAATTGTTCCTTCACTTTCAATCACAAGAAGGCCTTAACAGAAGAAGGTTACACTGTAGGTGAGAAGCCCATGGCCTTTGCTGTCCTTCTCAGTAGCTTGGTACATAGCCCATAGCACAGTGGCAATGGCTTATACAAATCATGGCTGAGCAGTACACTGTTACGGAGATGTTTTCCCCAAGGAGGACATGAGGTTTGTACTGGTGTCAGTTCAGGTTCTGAGTCAAACCAAAGCTGCTGCGGCAGTGGGATGTGAGGAGGGCTTGCTCTGGACACTTTCCTCTGTGTGGGGAGTGCACTAAGCCAGGCACCTGCTAGTGCATGTCGCTCTTGCCTTATATTAGGAAGTGGGCAGGCCACCTTGTTTTGACAACAATGAGGTGGTATTTTCAAAGGTTCTAAGACTTTCCCACTGTCTGACATATTAGGAGTAGCCAGGCTATATAAATCAAGATGTCTGAGAGCCTGAAAATCTGGCTAAATCTGGTTAAAGCCCAGTGCTGGTAAGCATGCCCAAGGGGAGATGGGAGCAGGGCTGGGTGGTGCAGAAGTACAGGTCCTTCAGGAATCCCAGGAAGCCTTGTTATTTCCACAGGAATTTTATGTACCTGGAAGCACTCCTGAGCCTCTGCACTCTAACCTGGTCATCAATGACACATGGCAACCCCACTTAACTGGTGGAAGGAAAGGGCGAGTACATCATTGTGAAGCAGGCAGCCAGAGTGGTCTTTCTGTTCTCGAATTCCATCCCTGTCTACCTGCTTCTCTGTATCAGTACAGATTTTGATAACATCTCATTTGTTCAAGCAAATTCTCTCTCTCTCTCTCTCTCTCTCTCTCTCTCTCTCTCTGTGTGTGTGTGTGTGTGTGTGTGTGTGTGTGTGTGTGTGTGTGTGTGTGTGTGTAAAGAACTTAGTATTGCCAGGGGTGGTAGCTCACGCCTTTAATCCCAGCACTTGGGCGGCAGAGGCAGGCAAATTTCTGAGTTCGAGGCCAGCCTGGTCTCCAGAGTGAGTTCCAGGACAGCCAGGGCTACACAGAGAAACCCTGTCTTGAAAAACTAACCTGAGAGAGAGAGAGAGAGAGAGAGAGAGAGAGAGAGAGAGAGAGAGAGAGAGAGAGAGAGAGAGAGAGAGAACTTAGTATTTCAGCATTTCCAGTGTCTTATGAGTAAAGCCACTTCTGTCTTATTGGTTAAAATCACCCCTTCAGTTGAGAAACAGATGAAGACATGGTTCTTTTCATTGAGTTTTCAAATCTGAATTGAAAGATGGTAGATACACCTCAGCATTCCTATTCTTTAATAAAAGGCAGGTGTCATGGAGCAGCTCTGAAGGAAGATAACTGACTGCAACTAGCACCTCAATATTGAAACAGCAGAGCTTATACATAAGGCTTGGTAACCAACAAACCAGGGCTCTGTTCTAAGAGATGCAGTGTTGAAATATGTATGTGTGGCTTAAGCAACCCTTCCAAGAGCCTCTCAGACCTCTTTGTCTATTATATTAGGGGCCGGGATGGATTAATTAATATTTTTTTTGTCTGTTGAGGGTGAGGCAGCATGTTATAGACATATCACAGACAACTTAGACAATTGAAAGGGTGGTTCAAAAGGCTGGAAGAAAATGGGGGCTGAAGAGGTAGCCAACTTGGTAAAGAATCCATGGTTTGTTTGTTTGTTTGCTCGCTCGCTTGCTTGCTTGCTTGTTTTATTTTTGTATTAAAAGGTGAGAATGGTGGCATACTCTTGTAATCCCTGTGCTGGAGAAGCCAACATGGGAGGATCCCCAGGGCTTATTAGCCAACAAGCCCAGCCTACTTGATGAGTTACTGGATGGTGAGAGAGGCAGTCAGTCATTGACAAAAAGGTGAATGGCACCTGAGAGATAGCAGCCAAGGACCACACAAGTGTGAACACACACATATGCACACACACACACACACACACAGATCAGAAATGGGTACAATATGCCTGGGAGTGGTGCCAATGTTCCTGAAATTTAGAGCAAAGGCCCATCTCTTCCAAGGGGGTGGCCACATCTATGCCCTGCTGCCTGACATAACTTCTGTGTCTATGTCTCCTGTTCAGGAATGGCAACCATTCCTATAAAAGCAAGGTTTTGTACATAGAGCTGGTCCCTACCAATCCACGTGTAAGCAGTTCAGTTTGACCCTCAGCCCATGCCTGTGGCCATTCAAAGCTTAGCTTAGATTCCTGGCTGTTATGAAAGATCTCGTCCTCTGGCTTCTGTCTGTTTTGCTCCCATTCTATAACACGTTGATTTAGTGTGAAAATCTAACTTCTATATCGATTTTCTCCACTACAATTCAACCGGATCTTTGTAAGGCCAGTTATCTCTTCAGAAGACTGGAAGCTGCTGACAATGGCCTTGTGTCCCAAGGATGTAAGCAAGTTCAGACAGATCCCTATTGTTTAATGGATAGTTTTCTAGCTCTGCAATAGGCAGGAGTAGGGGATGTAAGGTCTGAGATCGCTCACACAAAGAGCCATTCCTTGGAGGGATGCCTTTCTGGATTCACTCATAGATGCAGGGAGGAAGCAGAAATGGGCAGGGGCATAGTGGGCTGTGGTATAAACTCAAGAAGGCCTGGTCCCCAGCATAAAAGCCACTGAATCTGGGATGTCTCAAAAAGCAAGGTGTCTGTCTCTGCCCAGCTCAGATCCTCGGGTCTTCTCCATGGCTTCCCGTTATCAGGTTGAGTCTTGGTAGGATATTGCTGAATCTGGGATGGGCTTGCATTTGCCCCACATTGACACATGGGACTGAGCTTAGAACACAGCGGGCACCAGTCACTGAGTGACGCATACAGGTTAGCAGTGAGCCCAGTGCAAACAGAGACCTGGACTGAGCTGAGGAGAATTTCTCAAGGGTTCTGAAGGCTCTGGCTGCCAGCCAGTTGTCACCTTGAGCAGCTTGAAACAAGACTTCTCCTTTCTGGAGAATGCTCTTCACCTGGGTTCCTGGACCATTTCTTCTGCAGACACAACCCCTGCATTCTTCATACCCACTCCTCAGGCTCTCACTTTCTTCTTATAGACTTCTCTAGGTCCTTTCTGTTCTAGATGAAGGTACACATGCAGATTTGCCAACTGAAGCCTAGCGGCTTGAAAGCAGATGTCTACTTTTTGTGTCTGAATGCTAAGAGGTCTGGAGAAGAATGTGGATGTCAGGGTCTTAACAGCCTTGCAACCTGGTTCTTCCCTCTGTGGATATAGACAGATTCCTGGGCCTCTCGGTGCATCGGGTTCTCTGTCTTTGATATAGAGGAACACGTAGCATCTAAGTGTTAAATTGTACCCTGTGTAATACAAAGAGGGCATCCAATAAATGCTGGGGGCCCTCTTCTCTCACCTGATGAATGACCTTTCCAATTACCATGAATTGATCCCTAATTAATTATAAAAATACTTCTTTCATTAACTTTTTTTTTATTGTTTGTTTTTTGAGATAGGGTTTTTCTGTATAGCCCTGGCTGTCCTGGAACTCACTCTGTAGACCAGACTGGCCTCTAACTCAGAAATCCGCCTGCCTCTGCCTCCCACGTGCTAGGACTAAAGGCGTGCGCCACCACACCCGGCTTCATTAACTTTTAATAACTATTCAAGTTTGAAATCAAGCAGAAAATTCCCAAGAAGGCCATCTAGTTGTGGTCAACTTCAAGACAGAGGTACAGAGACAGGGAGTGTGTGGCTAATAGAGTCTGTCTGCCATCCAAGTGTCCCCTGTGTTCTTATTTAAGCTCATGTATTTTTTTCTTATTATTTTCACATCTGGGAGCAATAGGCACCATTTTGGGATGGCTAATATTAATTATGGTAAAGTTGCAGTAAACTGGTACAGCTGTTCCAATATTATTTGGAATACTTTTATCTGTTTAGTGATGACAACCCTGAGCCAGTCCCAACATGAGGTGACAGAAGCCTCATGTTTATGGATATATTCAGTGAGTTTGACTAACAGTTTCTAATTTGCCATACTGGGCTCCTAGTTCATGGGACCTTGGGGAAGAGACTGACAGCTTCTCCCAGGCAGTAATGTATGGAGATACTGACAAAAAGTAACCCTCATATCTACATTATTTTGGATTGTTTGTAATGGGTAACTTCAGGGCATCAGAGTTGTCCTTCCCCAAGTCCCAGTGCGTGTGACATTCTGAAACTCTCATCCCAGAACAGAATAGTAAATAAACCTTAGAATAATTGGTAGGATATTAGGGTCCTGTTATTCCCAAGTCTGTATGGAAGCACGGATGTTTTCTTGCTGGGTAGAGGGGTGATCTGGTAGGAGCAGGTACACTCTTTCACATGGCCAGGAGTTCAGCAGATATGGAGATCCTTGCCCCTGGGACCTAAGGGTCAATGGTTATGAGAATGGGATTTATCTTTGTTCACTTGAACTACTTCAAGGCAGTTCCTGGGAATCTATAGTTGGAGCCCAGCTCCATCTAAGAAATTTGAGAGGACTAAATTGATATTTCTTTTTAAAGGGTTCAGTGGTTTGCTTGGTTAGTAAAGAACTTGCCCTGAAATCACAAGCACCAATTTCATCCTCAGAACCCATGAAAAATTCTGGATGTCAGGTCTGAGAGATGACTTGGGACAACTTAGCTAAATCCTGCAAAAGCTATGTAAAAAACTGGGCATGGATGTGTGTATTTAACCTTCACACTATGCAAAAGGAGTCAGGAGACAAGGCCACCAGTGTAGCTCCAGATTCAATGAGAAACTTGTCTCAAAGGGTGAAGCCAAGAGTAATGGAGAAGGACACCTAGCATCCTCCTCTAGCCTCTGCATGTGTGCATGGGTGCATGCACACACATACATGTCAACACACATGAACATACACACAAACATATACACACATATGCATACACATAGGCACATGCACACAGACAGGTGCACACAGGCATGCACATACACACACACACACACACACACACACACACACGACACAAGCACACACATGCCAATACTTGTAATCCCAGTGCTGCAGAGGTAGAGACAGGAGGAGCCCTGGAACTATACAGCTAGTCTAGCCTGCTTGGTGAGCTTCAGACTAGTGGAGACTGTGTTTCAAAAGAGGAAGACAGCCTTTCTGGGGATTCCACCCAAAGTTGTCCTCTGAGCTACACATGTGCACACACATCTGTATATGTGTGTACCCATACACATAAAAGCACATACACACATGCATGAAGTAAATGAAAATAAATAAATAAGCAAAGTACCAAGTAATATCTTAATCACACGAGTATCGAATGGGCTGGGTTGGTAAAGATTGCCCAATTGGTAAAATGTTTGCTATGTAAGATGAGGACTTGAGATGCATTCCCTGAACCTATCCAAAACAGTTTAGTATGGTTGAATACTTGTGATTCTGGTGTGAGATTTTACTAGGGCTCCAAGTATTGCCAAGTTAGTATTGCCTCTTTGGCAAATTCTAAGCCAGTGAGAGACCCTGCCTTAAAAACAAGCTGGACAGGTCCTGAAGAAGGATGCTAAAGGTGACCTTTGGATTCCAAAAGAAAATGCACAAACACACACACACACACACACACACACACACACACAGAGAGAGAGAGAGAGAGAGAGAGAGAGAGAGAGAGAGAGAGAGAGAGTGAGTCTTGCACACAAAGAATTATCAGTGAATGCTGTTTCTTCTTGCTAAGCCAGAGAGGGCTATGGATTAGATCTGTTCACTGCAAATCTTACAACTGTCCTGACACCAAACAGTTGCCCATCTGAGTTTATCTCTTTTATGTGTTCAATGCTATGAATTTCTCCTAAAGCATTGCTTGTGCTAGATCCCACAGAACTTGCGTTTCTCCAAGATGAGATCTGTCTGGAGGGACAATTCACATGCATGAATTGTAGTTCATGTTCTCTATCTGGTTGATGTTTTCCATAGTTGGCTTCCACTCATAAGGGAGCTCTGATAAGCCATAGCTATGGACATTCACCTGTCTGTCTCTGCAGATTCTGTAGTCTATGTTTGCCCTGTGTCCTTACTCTTTCTGAAACCAACTAGAGTTGTTTATTTTCTACCCAGCCATTTGACTGACTGCACTGGCAACTTCTGAGCTCTTTCTTGGTGAACTAGAGACTACAAATATTCCCTCAGCCCCTCTTAGCTTAGGATTTTAGAAAGCCTCCCAGAATGAACCAAACTCTCAGCAAGGGAGAGCTGTAGATGAGTGTGTCTCTGAAGGCATTCTTGTATTGCAAGCTTAGTCTATAGTGTGGAGATGCTGAGAGATGGTGGAGCCTTTAAGAGGAACCTCAGATAAGATGGTTAGTCATTCAGATGGACTAGGAAAACAAAGAAAGGAGATCTTTCTCTCTCTCCCTCTCTCCCTCTCTCTCTCCCTCCCCCTCTCTCTCCCTCTCTCTCCCTCTCTCCCTCCTTCTCTCTTTCTCCCTCTCTCTCTCCCTATCTCTCTGTCTCTCTCTCTCCCTCTCTCTCTCCCTATCTCTCTGTCTCTGTCTCTCCCTCTCTCTCTCTCCCTATCTCTCTGTCTCTCTCTCTGTCTCTCTTTCTCTCCCTCTCTCCCTCTCTTTCCCACTTCCTCCCCTGTGGATCCTCTGTCTTAAGCATCTGTACTGTGGTCCCTTCCATCATGAGGTTTCTGCATGGCCAACCAGAAACTGGTGTCATGGTCTTGAGACACTTGAACCCATGATGTCTGCATTCAGCAGGCCCTTTTCCTTCATGAAGTACATAGCCTCAAATATTTTATAGAGCAATGGCAAGCAGTAATACAGCAAGTGTTTACTTCAGAAGTATTTATTGACCTCCTACCATTTGTGGAAACTAGGGAACATAGAGAAATAAAAGATTTACGTAATATCTGCCTTTGAGAGACTGAAAATTGAGCCCATTTAAGGACATGTTCATTTTCTAAGACTTCATGAGGATCATTTTAAAAACTGACTCACAGCACGTCTGAATAGCATGTTTTGTTGATCAGGACTTAACACTTACACCTGAAGAAAAAGTTTTAGTTCGTGATAGCATCAGAAAAGAAAAAGATAGGATAAACTTAGTTGAATACCATAGAGGAAGTAAAAGATGAAAGAGAGATTAGGAACTCAGGGTGCTGATCATCACTGTCCTGGCCATGTGCATAGCTTCGATCTGGGTTTCCACAAATCCAGGTCAAATGGGCATCAGGATGGTACAGTCCTAGCAGTCAATATCAAGAATGCCAACATCCTAGCAGTTCTTCAGGCAGGACCAAGCTCTTCACACAGTGTTTGATGTAGAGCTTGTTAACTGAAATATCAGCCTGAGTAGTCTTAATTTCACAGGAAATGTAGTTATGGACTTCATAAAGGTGGCTTGCTGGTGATAGAAAGACACCCAATGAAGAACTAAACTCTGCACTATTTCAGGGTGTTAGCTTTGTATGTTTTTTACCCAATTTTCAAGTTAAGAACGTATGACCCTTGAAAAAGAGATGGGCACACAACTTAAAGCAGAGTTTGATTTAAATCATCTAAGAAATAAGTGTCAGGGTACTCGTGCCTGGTTTGATGTCCATATCCTCTACTTTAGGTTTATTTTATTCTATGTGTGCAGGTGTTTTACCTGCAGTATGTATATGAACTACATGAATGCCTAGAACCCATGAAGGGCAGAAGAGGATGTCACATCCCCTAGACAGAAGTTACAGATGGTTGTTAGCCTCCATGTGAGTCCTGCGAATTGAACCTGGGTCCTCTAGGTTAACAACACTCCAGCAACCATATTCTCTCCTTTTAGGCATTAATTAACAGAAGTGTTCTGATTTTCTATTTTTCATGGTCATGTCCCAGTCAAAGGATGTCAAGGTATAGTCATTACTACTGACCCAAGGTACAGAGAGCCCCATAAGTCTTCAGCTGTGTGCCTGTTTCTGTTGGGTTAGCACCTCATTGGTCTTCAGCTCAGCTTCTGCTGTGTTGCTTTGCCCAGTCTTTCTGCAGTCCAGTCTTACCCGGTGACCAGAGAAGTCTGTAAGGAATGAAGCATGGAAGAACCTAACCCGCTGCCTGAAACATGTCAAGGACTCGTTTGCTAAATCCACTTTCTACTACATCATAAAAACAATTTTTGAATACAAAAATAAGCAAAATCTAGAGGCTAAACAAAGGGGCAGAGAGCCAGGAGTTACCTTATTCCCCTTTCCTCTCCCTCTTGGTCTTTGCTTGGCCTGTAGTTTTCTCTAATGTTAGAACTCCTATTCTCCCTGTTAGTATTTGGACCACCACAATACTGAGAAATTCATTGGCATGTATATAGTCTTTCCTAACTGATTCTTCAGGAAAAACAAAACTCTATACCAGTTGGACTCCCAAGTTATTATTGGATTTAAAAAAATAATTACATAAAAATGTGTTGGACATGAGCTTAGAAGGGCCTCTCATCGTCGGAAGCCAGGATGTTGTAAAGCGGCCTCCCGTCACCACCTGAAAGTCTAAGGAAGGTGCCCTTGTGAACTACAACCTCCAGACAGTGAGGTTCAGATCTCTCTACTTCTGGATCACACCAAGATCTTCATGGCCTGGGGCATGCTTATAAAATGCAAAAAGAAAAAATGATTTTCAATTTTGTTTTTTTTTAAAGACCTTTTCTTTATTTTTTGAGAATCTCCTGCATGTGTGTGTGTGTGTGTTTGTGTGTGTGTGTGTGTGTGTGTGCATTCCATAAAATGAAATAAGATCAAGTCTACTCCCCACCCCCCACCTCAATGTCTCATATTCTCCCAGCATGCTCTCTGTTAGTGCTGTGTGTATGTGACTGGCTGTGGGGCCATGTGCTGGGATATGAGAAACCAGTGGCCATGTTCTCAAAAAAGAATGATTTTCCCTTCATTAGCAATTGCTCACTGTCAGTATCTCCTCAGTAAGGGGTGGGGTCTGGAGACTGCCTACACCATTGTCTGTCTACACGGAAGGATGGCTGCTGTGGGTGTTAAGTTAGGGACTGAGTGTTACCAGATGGCTTGAAGAATGCTACAGACAAAACACCCCTTTCACTCAGAAATGTAACACATTTTGAAAGGCATACATAACATTACATCCCTGTAGCATATCTCCAAAGGGACAAGTGACATGCTTGGTATAGTTTAGGCAGAATTCTCTTCTGTTTTTTCTTTTTTTCCCAACTCTTCAACACAAAGATGAAATGCTTAGTAAATGGTCCATGTGTGAGTGCACGGGGGAGGGGGGGCGCTAGGGGGCGGTGAAATGTGTGAAATACGAGGGTCCTGTAAAAACAAGTTATCTTCTTTACTGCACTCGTGTGTGGCTTTCCAAAAGGTGGACCAGCAATCTGTAACAGTGGGACAGGTCTTTGATTATCCCACATGGATTCTGAGTAAGGGCTAGTCTAGTTCTCAACTAGACAAGGAGAGAATTGTAGACAGCCTCAGTGGTAGATAGCTATCTTCTGGGGCTTTTATTTTCGAAACTCTTGAATCTTAGTTTTTCCCTTTTCTTCTGTTTCCTCTTACTTTGTACATAGCACATATCTCAAAGTGAAAAGTAAAACTAGGTGTCAGAGGTGCTAGGATTCGCACTTTCTGAATGGCAGCTGCAGTGGGCGTGCTTGGGGGCTGTCTCCACACATCTGTAGGAACATCTGTAGGAAGAGGTGCGGGCTATATCAGTGCAAAAGAAAGACAAGCACAGGGAAAGGCGGACATTATGTAACAGCATACTGTTTTATCTTTCCATAGTTTGCAGCACCCAGAGTCTGATCTAAATTGAAGATGCTTCAGTTTTAACACAGCTCTTGGCCACACCCAGGATGGGGCACTGGGCATGGGCAGGATCTCGCTGGCTTCTAGCACCAGCATCACAGACTGAACTGTGTGTGGAGTATAATGGTTGCCCTGTTGGCTGCGAACTCTTCTGTAGGAGCCAGAATCTCTCATACTTTAATTACACACATAAGACTTTGTCACTTTGGTGGGATGCAGGGGTGAGGGTGGCGGCAACATTTTCTGAACCCTCCTTCTTTTGTTCCATAAAATGGGAGTGGTGTTTCCTCACCCCACTTGCTTGTTATGAGTGCTGAATTACAAAAGCAATGCAAACAAACCCGTTGTCAGACACTTTGATCAAACCAAATGGGTCACAAAACAAGACCAAAAGTCATGAGTTCAGGAAGGGTCTGGGCAGGATAAAGTGGGGATGAGGACTGGTAGGAAAGGGGGAAGTTTAAGAGAGGGTGGGATGGGACAGTAATAATACATTTTATGCATGCACAAAACTGTCAAATGGCAAAATAGATCAGTTGTGGATACACGTTGTTATATTCCATGGTGTTGACTGGGGATTGGTTGGTTAAGTTGTGTTGGGAGTGTGGCTACCCATGGAAGAGCAGAACTATATGACAGAGCTGCTGAAACAGTTAATGTTGGCCACTCAAATGTGAGCCTTCTGACCAGCACTGAGGGTATAGTCCTGGTAAAAGCTGGGTGGGTGCAGATCAGTTAAGATCTGGAGGGAAACGTCCCAGAGAGTATGAAGATTAAGTGGACGTTTCTGCCACTGGCTCTTGTTTCAGGGATCTCTGATGGATAGTTTGACAGAGCCCACAGAGGCTGCAGATGTTGGAACTGATTGTTTTCATGCTAAGTATGTGACCTCATCTGGGCCACATCCCTTCTCCTAAGTGTTTTAAAGGAACTGTTGAACATACCTTAGGGAAATAGCAGAACCTTACAGTTACCAGCTAGATATTAGACATCTCATAAGGTGACTGAGTGATATTCAGCCAGAAAGCCACAGAGTTTGCTTAAATAAATTTTAATCACCACAGAGGAAGCACCCAAAGCCCGGGCAGGAAGGGTGAGGTCTACTGGTGTGTGACAACTAAGATGTCAGGACCCTGGAGTCAAGGAGACCTGACTTCAATACTGTGTGTGTGTGTGTGTGTGTGTGTGCGCGCGAGTGCGTGAGTATGTATCCCCTAAGTAACCCTTTGGTCTTTAACATGTTTTCCTTTCCTCATTGAGACTTTGTCTGGGAATTCTGGGTAGTGAGCCTATTTCCCTGGGTTGTAGTATTCCCATGTGACAGTTGGTCAATGGAACACACAGTGCCTGGAGCATGGAGAAAGCTGGCACCACCCCTGGTTTTAGTGCCTCTCCCCTCAAGGGCACCTTCTCCTGTGGGTCAGAGTCACTGGCTGGTAGGCTGCTAACTGGGTCCAGCTTATGTTGTAACCCTAGTATCTGACCACAATAGACAGTCTGTGAGTGTACAGTCCCTACACTAGAGATTGTAAGAGTTCTTCAGCCTTGGAGATGCTGTTGTATCTCCCTAGCCCCCTGACACTGGGTACAAACAGTGTGACTATGAGTGATTTTACAGGTGAATGTATGACTTTTAGAAGCCAAATCTCCCAAGTATGAATCCTAGCAACTTGTGGGATTTCAGTGGATCTCAGGTGTGACTATTTCCTTAAAATTCAAGCATTTTCTCCTAGCATGAGAAAGGAGGAGTCTCAAGGCTGGTGAAGCTGAAGCTCAGGGAGTCGTAGGACCCATGGGACCTTCTCCAGAGTTATCTAAGCAGGGGGAGAGTGATGGGAGAGCAGAAACTCTCCCTTAGAACTGTTGGCAAGCATACAAGGATGTCTAGGGTTGCAGTTTCCAGGAGGCTTTTGGGTCACCCATGCTCCCATAAATGCTCCTCCACCTCTACCTCTAAGCAATCCCAGCCAATCTAGATTTTCACAGAGTAGCTTCTTTGGTCTGACTTTGTCATCCTATCTAAGGTGAATAAATGTTTGTTTTATAGTCTCAGGAAAAGTCACACAGAATGGTGCTAAGGATCCAATGGGCCTTCTAAGTATCTGCTGGTGTATAAGTGGTGGTGTATGTTTATTCGAAGACTCCTTTTTATTGAATGAGCATTTGGCCAACTCTCTATTACCACTATTACCATAGTGTCTTTGCCTGTAGCAAGCAGCAAAGACTCCACTTGAGCACTCCTAATATGGAGTGAACAAGAACAATCCAGCAGACTCGCAGGACCTCTGACATGCCCACGGAGTATGTGTAATTAAAACGGGAAAGCAGAGGAGACAGACAAGCCATAGGAAGGCTTTAGAATCCAGTGGGTTCATTTCAACTGTCAATGTGTCACACCCTAGCATCACCCGAGAAGAGAGCTTCAGCTGAGGACGTAACTAGATCAGCTTGGCTTGTGGCCATGGCCATGGGAGATGTTCTTGGTGGCTAGTTGACCTGGCCCAGTATAGGTGGCACATTTCCTAGGCTGGGCTATGACCTGTATCAGAGGGAAGACTTAATCTCTTTATGTGACTGTAATTCAGCTGCCTTTAATTTGAGTTTCCCATCACCCCCAGCCACTCTATTTCCACATATTGTTTGTTTATGTAAATGTGAGCTTACAGAATTTATGAGTGCCTAGACTATTTCACCTAGCATAATTGTTCTAGATATCTGTCACTGCAGATGTGAGGAGCTCCTCTATTAGGTCTGTCTGTACACACATATGTGCATATACCACCATTTCTTTATTCTCATGTATGGTGATAAACACTTGGGTCATCCCATCACTTGTCATACTTATAATTGTTTAGTTTTCAACACAAAGGCATGAAGACATTGGTGACTTTGGGCCTGCGTGTACATATGCAAAGGGAGTTCCCTTCCTTCGATCCATAATCACATAGACAGCCATTCTGTGATTGTTATAAACAGGTGATTCAGACAGCCTAGCTTCCTAAAACGGGAGAGAAATATTATGCCCCTCTGATTTTCTACTCTAATAAAACTTCTTACTGCAAATGAAAGCCCAAATCAAGCATTAAAAACAACCTAATTGCTAATCATCATATTTTCAAGTGATTCCCTAATTAGAGTAAAATTTAAAGCAAATATAAGCGTTTATTAGAACCTTTTTGCATGTACCCTTCATTTGTCTGTGTCACACATAAAGCCAGGCCCACACATTCTCCTTGATTTCAGAGAATCACATCAGTTCACTCACACTGAACATAGTTCACTCAAATGCACACTGTTTCTAGGTGTAGTCTGAGGGTGCCTTCAACAGCTTCGTTGGGTAAGAAACTTCTTTTTTCTTTTTCTTTCTTTTTTTTTTAAGATTTGTTTTATTTATGAAAACACTGTTGCTGTCTTCAGACACACCAGAAGAGGGCATCGTATCCCATTACAGGTGGTTGTGAGCCACCATGTGGTTGCTGGGAATTGAACTCAGGACCTCTGGAAGAGCAGTCTCTTAAGATGCACTATTCCATGTTTTTTTTTTTTTTTTATCTTTTTTTCTTAAATCACATTTGCAAGCTGCATCCTTGTTCCCGAAGAATGATGCTCATGTCCTTCATGCTTATACTAAGCCTTGACAGCGTAAGCTCATGTAGTGAGGGCCGTGTAACTTCTGCAATGGCCATCATTCTAACTTTCTTATATACTTCTTCTCCTACTGAATAAAATAATGAGGTAGAAGAGAAAAGAGGAACAAAGGAAAAGAAAAGAAGAAAGAGAAAAGGAGGGTGGAGAGTGACGGTGGGCAGAAGAAAGTGAGGGGACCTCAGTTACACCTGCACTGGAGAGCTGTCCTCCATTTCCTTGTTTGTCTAAGGCTCATTTTTGTTCTTTGACAGTTTCTTCTATGTATATGATAGCTTTTAGTTATCCTCACCCCCATTCTTCTCTCTCCTCTCTCTCTCTCTCTCTCTCTCTCTCTCTCTCTCTCTCTCTCTCTTTTGGTTTTTGGGGTTTTTTTTTTTTCAAGACAGGGTTTCTCTGTATAGCCCTGGCTGTCCTGGAACTCACTTTGTAGACCAGGCTAGCCTCGAACTCAGAAATCCACCTGCCTCTGCCTCCCAAGTGCTGGGATTAAAAGCGTGCGCCACCACGCCCGGCTCCTTTTCTCTTCCTCTCTGATTTCTGACTTCTTCATATCTTCTTATCGTGCGTGACACCTGAGTTTAACTAGAGTTGCTTGCGTGGGTGTGGATAAGAGGTTACTCACAGGAACATGGCCGTTTGTCTGCTGCTGCAGCTCTGAATGAAACGGTACGTCTCCCACAGCATCTATCAGCTGCCGATGATAGATGCCCTGCCAGTGCGGCAGTATCTGCAGACCCTGTCTTCCCCAGCTAAAGGCAGTGCAGTGAGTTCATGGCTGCAACAACTTTGCCATATTGAGAGGATAGCTCTTGAGAGATTGATATGTGGTTCATTTGTTTTTGTTTTGTTTCTAAGCTCTTCTTTAAAAAAAATTAGATATTTTCTTTACTTACATTTCAAATGTTATCTATCCCCTTTCCTAGTTTCCCCTCTAAAAATCCCCTGCCCCCCTCTTCTCCCTGCTCCCCACTCACTCCCGATTCCTGGCCCTGGCATTCCCTTGTACTAGGGCATAGAACATAAAGGACCAAGGGTCTCTCCTCCCATAAATGACCCACTAGGTCATTCTCTGCTACATATGCAGCTGGAGCCATGAGTCACACCATGTGTTTTCTTTGATTGGTGGTTTATCGCAGGGAGCTCTGGGGGTACTGGTTAGTTCATATTGTTGTTCCTCCTATGGGGCTGCAAACCCCTTCAGCTCCTTGGGTCCATTCTCTAGCTCCTTCATTGGGGACCCTGTGCTCCATCTAATGGATGACTGTGAGCATCCACTTCTGTAATTGTCAGGCACTGGTAGAGCCTCTCAGGAGACAGCCATATCAGGCTCCTGTCAGCAAGCTCTTGTTGGCATCCACAATAGTGTCTGGGTTTGGTGGTTGTTTATAGGATGGATACCCAGGTGGGGCAGTCTCTGGATGGTCATTTGTTAATTCTGGCATTTTAGGCATTGTCTCACTATCTCCCAGGCTGGCCTTGAACTCTTTCCTGGGCTCAGAAGATTCTCCTGCCTCTGCCTCTTGAAGAGAGGCACACTCCATTGCACCCAAAGTATAGGACCATTTCAATAGCAAGACATTCCAAGTATGCTAATGATATAAGTATTTTTTAAAAAGCAACATAGATCTCTGCAAAGAGGCATGCTCTGGCAAGGAGAGGGAGGGAGAAGTGTGTGTGCTTACCTGGTGAGCTCTCTAGGATACTTCATTGATAGGACAAAGCCTCACGAGAGTAGCTGTGGTGTGATCCCATCTATGTTATCTTCAAACCTGTGGTAATTTACAACACAGCCTTTGGAATAGTCTAGAGCCCTTATGAAGACATCGTGATGTACTTTGAACAGCATGAAGCAATCTTACGATGAAATGGTAGGATGTTTTCTTGCTCACCTTTCTTGAGCATTTCCCAAAGTTATTAAATGTTTCACAAATATAATTAATTTCTCTATAATGTAATATCCTTCTGGGTTGTTTTCAGCTTCTCCAAGTCATATATAATGTTGACATAAACTTTTTTTTTTTAGCCTGACATTATTTTCAGATTTCAGGCTTTTTCCTTTGATAAATGTCTTACAATTACTGGTTTATAAAAGGTGACCTTTTACTATAATTACTGATTCATAGGGCACAACCCTTGATATGTTCTACCAAATTGGTTTCCATAATCCACAACGATTTATAATGTGATCCTCCAGATTTTGCTAAATTATCATTTATTCAACGAACTTTTAGATTCGAAATAAAAGTTACTAATGCTTACGGCTACTAATGCACAGCCTCCTTAATGGCTCCAGACACACCATTACAGGGAGACACGATGCCTACCTTGCTGCCCAATGTGACATCTCAGACTGACATGGGAGAAACAGGCATTTACAGACAAACTGCAGTATGATGTGAGCTGGTAGGGTTATGAGAGAACGCCATAGGACTTGAGCACGCTGACTACATTATTGTGATTAACCAGAGGCAGGCAACATAATTAATACCTCTTCACTGACCCTCCCACTGCCCAACAGTCCTATTAACCTGGGGCAGGTCTGCAGGGGATGGGCCTGTCAGTGTCCAGGGATGAACTGCCTCCATAGGGGACAAAGACATGAAGTGAGTATGATGGTTGCTGTTAACTATCAATTTGATGTTCTTTAGAGTGAGAGGGGGACTGTGCTCGGTGGGGATTATCCTTCTTATATTCATTGAGGTGAGAAGACTCGTCTGTCCATCCATCTGTCCGGTGTTAGCAGTGCTGCTCCCTGGATGGGATAGAGGAAGGGAGCCCAGCAGATGCACTCATCACCCTCTGCTGCCTGACTCTGGGTGCGGTGTGAGCTGCTGCTTCACGACCATGCCTCTTTGACTTCTTGCCATGGTGGGCTGCAGTTTTGAACCTTGAACCAGAATGAAACGTTTTCCCCTTAAATTGCCTTTGTCAGAATATTTTAACACAGTGATGGGAAAATAAATGAAGACATTTGCCCTAGTGTGTGTTTTCTAGGTCTGGCACCATTCACGTGATCCTTTCACAGATCCAAAAATAAGCTTCCTTCCCGGGACACGTGCACTTATCCTGACTCTGTAACTAGACCTGGCTTTCCAACTCCCCTGTCTCCATCACCACAGAGGCTAGAAGACAGATACCAAGATGCTGAAAGCTTTTTCTCTAGCTTGGAAATGCAAATCTCCAAGGAAAAGTACAAACTCAGCATCCACAGATATCAGTTCATACTTGTCTTTCTTTTTCCTACCCATTCTCTGGGCACTCTCTTTCTCTCCTGTGTGTGTGTGTGTGTGTGTGTGTGTGTGTGTGTGTGTGTGTGTGAGTGTGAGTGTGTGTGTGCATGCGAGCGCGCATGCTTGCACGGCACCCGAATGTGCACATGCATGAGGAACACAAAGGTTATCATCGGGATACCCTCTCTACCTTACTTTTGGGGACAGAGTCTCCCTCTAGCCTGAAGATTATCTCTAGCCAGCTGACCAATAAGTCTCAGGGATCCTCCTATTTCTGCCTCCCATCGAAATTACAACCATGAGGTACCACCATGATTGGCTTTAAAAACAAAACAAAACAAAACACAGATGCTGTGATAGACCTGAGGTTCTCCTGCTTGAATAGTAAGCACTTTACTGAACCCTGACTCCCATATAATGTGTGTGTGTGTGTGTGTGTGTGTGTGTGTGTGTGTGTGTGTGTGTGTGTAAAATATATATTCCAGAAAATACTACCCCATTAACTACATTCAGCTACCAATATTTTACTGCTTTGAACCTGTAAAATGGCTTCCATATGGCTCAATATAAAACTCATGATTTAATTCTTCCCATCTCTTCCCAAGGCTATGTGTATGACATATCTAATCAAAACTTTGTTTCCCACCAAATGATTTCTGTGGTGCTTGCCCCAGACCCGAACAGAAAAAGAAACGCATCATTAGTACAGCCTTGTGTTTGTCTGACACTTCCCAGTCATGTCTGCTGGAAAACGAAATGAGAATGCAGTATTTCCAGACCTGAAGTGAGAAAGGTTTCCTGCTCAATTAACAGTGCAGAGAGTTCTTCTCTATACGGCATTAAAATGCTGGGGCCCATGGGGCTAGCAGACCCAGAAAGCTATCAAACAAGCGGTAACCCACTCTCCCCCTCAGGCCAGGCTACAATCCTCTCCAGACACCAGCCTGGAGCCTGATTGATCCTGATGTGTTATGAATTGAATAACATTAATTTTTACCTTTTTGTTGTTTTATTTATACCTGGTACTTAGTAAATGTGCATACTGAAAGAGTACAATGTGACATTTCAGTACAGGTGCACACGTGTAATAAACAGATCCTGGTCATCAGCAGACCCATCGCTCAGTATTTACCATTTCTTAAAATTATTAGTAAAACAAATCTGTGTACACAGCAGAGAAATGGGAGCGGGGAGGAGTCAGTGGAGACAATTGAATTAGCCTGAGTCTGAGAGTTATAGAAATGTCAGCTGAGCACGTCAGCTGAGGAAACGTTGGGCAACAGCCCCTCTGAGCCCCATGACCCATCTGCTCTAGAAAAGCATTCTCTGCCATCATTCATTCATAGACACAGCATGAGTTGTATGTGTGTGCACACACATGCACGTGTATACAGGTATGTCTGGGTTCTCGTGCACATGCTAGAGGCCAGAGGTCAACATTGCATGGCATCCCAATACACCACAGTAGCTACAAATCCTGTTGCTCAGATTGATTCAGGAAAATCCACTTTCAAGAAAGTTCTCTCCTTCAGCTGTAGAAGAGAATCAGAAACGGGTATCCCTAGGTGAACTAGCAGTTCTCCTCCTGCTCAGTCCCCTTCCCATCATTAGTTGAAAGCACAGTGCAGATCTTTTCCTCAATTGTTGGTTGCCATTCTATCCTATTGACAGTGTCCTTTGCCTTACAGAAGCTTTGCAGTTTTATGAGGTCCCATTTGTCTATTGTTGATCTTAGAGCATGTATTTGAGGCTCTTCCCCACTTTCTCCTCTATTACTTTCAGTGTATCTGGTTTTATGTGGAGGTCCTTGATCCCCTTGGACTTGAGCTTTGTACAGGGAGATAAGAATGGATCAATATGCACTCTTCTACATGCTGATCTCCAGTTGAACCAGCACCATTTGTTGAAAATGCTGTCTTTTTTCCACTGGATGGTTTGAGCTCCTTTGTCAAAGATCAAGTGAACATAGGTGTGTGCGTTCATTTCTGGGTCTTCAGTTCTATTCCAGTGATATTCCTACCTGTCTGTACCAATACCATGCAGTTTTTATCACTATTTCTCTATAATACAGCTTGAGGTCAGGGATGGTGATTACCCCAGAAGTTCTTTTATTGTTGAGAATAGATTTTGCTGTCCTGGTATTTTTGTTATTCCAAATGAATTTTCAAATTGTTCTTCCTAACTCTCTGAAAAATTGATTTGGAATTTTGATGGGGATTGCATTATATTTGTAGGTTGCTTTCAGCAAGATGATCATTTTTACAGTGTTAGTCCTGCCAATCCATGAGCATGGGAGATCTTACCATCTTCTGAGATCTTCGATAGAGGGCTAATATCCAATATATTAAAAAAGCTCAAGAAGTTAGACTACAAAGAATCAAATAACCCTATTAAAATGGGGTATAGAGCTAAACAAAGAATTCTCAACTGAGGAATACTGAATGGCTGAGAAACACCTGAAGAAATGTTCAACATACTTAGTCATCAGGGAATTGCAAATAAAAACAACCCTGAGATTGCATCTCACACCTGTCAGAATGGCTAAGATCAAAAACTCAGGTCCTGGCAAGGATGTGGAGAAAGAGGAGCACTCCTCCATTGTTGGTGGTTATTGCAAGCTGGTTCAACGACTCTGGAAATCAGTCTGGCAGTTCTCAGAAAATTGGACATAGTACTACCGGCGGATCCAGCAATACCTCTCCTGGGCATATATCCAGAAATTGTTCCAAATGGTAATAAGAACACATGCCCCACTATGTTCATAGCAGCCTTATTTATAATAGCCAGAAGCTGGAAAGAACCCAGATGTCCTTCAACACAGGAATAGATACAGAAAATGTGGTACATTTACACAATGGAGTACTACTCAGCTATTAAAAACAATGGCTTCATTAAATTCTTAGTCAAATGGACGGAACTAGAAAATATCATCCTGAGTGAAGTAACCCAATCACAGAAGAATAAACATGGTATACACTCACTGTTAAGTGGATATTAGCCCCAAAGCTCCAAATATTCAAGACACAATTCACAGACCACATGAAGCTCAAGAAGAAGGAAGACCAAAGTGTGGATGCTTCAGTATTTCTTAGAAGGGAGAACAAAGTACTCACAGGAGGAAATATGGAGACAAAGTATGGAGCAGAGACTGAAGGAAAGATCATCCAGAGACTGCCCCATCTGGAGATCCATCCCATATACAGTCACCAAACCCAGACACTATTGAGGATAGCAAGAAGTGTATGTGACAGGAGCCTGATATGGATGTCTCCTGAGAGGCTCTGCCAGAGCCTGACAAATATAGAGGCAAATACTTGAAAGTAACCATTGGACTAAGCGCAGAGTCCTCGATGGAGGAGTTAGGGGAAGGACTGAAGGAGCTGAAGGGGTGTGTAACCCCATAGGAAGAACAACAATATCAACCTAACCAGACCTTCCGGAGCTCCCAGGGACTAAACCACCAACCAAAGAGTACACATGGAGGGGCCCATGGCTCCAGCTGCATATGTAGTAGAGGATGGCCTTATTGGCCATCAATGGGAGGAGAAGCCCTTGGTCCTGTGAAGGCTCAATGCCTTAGTGTAGGGGAATTCCAGGGCAGGGAGGCAGGGATGGGTCGGGGAACACCCTCATAGAAACAAGGGGAGGGAAGTGGGATAGAGGGGGAACCAGGAAAGGGGATAACATTTGAAATGTAAATAAAGAAAATATCCAATAATAATAATAAAAAGCACAGTGTAGTCTCCTGTCACCTACTTGTCAAAGCAGGTGTCAGCTTCAATTATTCTCTGGTGAATTGATATCAGTCGTATGATGGGGAAGGAAGTATGACTTACCTAGTTGCAGATGTTTTCCCTGTGGCTTGTTTCTCCTCCTTCCTCCTCACCCCTCCCTCTTCCTCCTCTTTCCCTTCCCCTCTCCTCCTTCTCTTCCCCTTCCGTAGTCCTCCGTCCTCCTCTCCCTATCTCTCTTCCTCCTCACCCTTCCCTCTTTCTCCTCCCCTTTCCCTCTTCCTCCTCTCCCCCTCCCTCCTTTTTCCTCCCTCTTTCTGTGTCTCCCACCCCTCTTGTTCCAACTCTGGCAAGTATTAAGAATAGATCTACCTGATCAAAGGAGAGGTTTATCTATAAGGTGTCATGTGGATGTATATGAAGGAGCCAAGGATAGACACCACACTCCCTTGCTCATGGTAAAAGCTGATGGTCCCTGTATTTTCTTCATAATATTGTATAGAATTGTGTTTAAAGTTCAACAGGTTTTCTTTAGAAAACATCAAACTTTTTCTCATTTTGTGTATGGGTGTTTTTCCTACATATATGCCTGTGCACCCAATGCATACGTGGTGTTCATGGAAGCCAAAACAAGGCATTATATTTTGGGGGCTGGAATTACACCATATGGGGCCTAAGAATTGATCCTAGGTCCTCTGGAAGCTCAAACAGTGCTCTTAAGTACGAACCATCCCTCTAGCCTTGAACAGGTCATCTTCTTAATGACCATCTCTAGCAAATTCCACAACCCAAGTGAGCACACATGATTTACTGTGTAAGCCAAAACACTTATGACTGCCCCTGGATTTGGCATGCATGGGGGCTAGCCCAGGTTAGCCCACATGCAGGGCCATTTCAATGTGTCAATCTGCCGAAGAGCAAATGCACCAAAACGAAGCTGGCAAGGACAGCTACTTTGGAGAACAGCGTCACAGGACACACACAATCTATAATCACCTGGAAGAGAGACTCAGTGAGAAGCTTTGTAGATCAGGCTAGCCTGTGGGAATTGTCTTGATTGTCTTAATTGATGTGGTAAGAACCAGCCTGTAAGTGGGTAGCACTATTTTATAGTTTGGGTTCCTGGTCTGGATAAGAGAGTAGGGGAAGCTAGCTGGCTGGGTGCTGGTGCTAAGCATGCATGTGTATATTTCTCTCTCTCTACCCTTGACTGATTGACTTCCAATCCTGCATTGACTTCCCTGCAGTCCTGAGCTGTAACCTGGAATTGCTCACTGAAATAAACCTTGCCTCCTCTAAATTGCTTTTAGTCAAGGTATTTTTTCTCTCACAACAACAGACATAAAACTAGGACACTGAATTGGAATATTGCTTTAAAAGAATCTGGTTAGGATCAAAGATGGAGGGGTTTGCTGAGCTGGGCTGGCAAATGAAGAGACCCGTAGTGACAAAGAGGAATCATTGTCTTATGTCATGAAACGCAAGGCAGCTTTACACCCACCAGTCTCCAAGGAGGCCCTACAGGCTCCAGTCACAAGGTCCTAGCCTTAGCAGGGTATGGTGGTGCACACACATGGAATCTCAGTATTCAGGAGGCCAAGGCAGTAGCTTGTGAGTTCAAGATCAACCTGGACCACAGAGTGAAGCTCATGGGGGAAGGGCACTGGGGAGGGAAGGAGACTGAAGGAGAGAGAGAAGCTAGGGAAATGCCTCGGGGTAAATTTCTTGCTGTACAAGCACGAGGACCCAAGTCATGATGGCAGCAGCCGCTTTAAAGGCAAGTGTAGTTGTTACATCTGTAACCCAGTACTGAGGAGCGAGGGTGTGGGTGGATGCTAGCACGAACCATCTCAGAAAAAAAGGTATGAAAGCAAATGAAAAAGTCACTCCAACATCAGCTTCTGACCTTCACACAGGCCTGTATTGGTGAGAGCGTGCGGACGCGAGGGCACACACACACACACACACACACACACACACACAGAGAGAGAGAGAGAGAGAGAGAGAGAAAGAGAGAGAGAGAGAGCCCAAATCAAACAAATCCACAAGTCTTCCAGTCCTAGCACATTCTACTTTCTTTATGCTTTGCTTTGCAGATCCAATTAGCCTCATTTTGTTTGATTAGGAAATTTGCTTTATCTTCCAATACTTGTTTTTAGTTCTGGGAAGCTGGATGGCACTGGTTTTAGAAAATGAAAACTGACAGTTTTGATTGATAAAAGGAAGCAAAACTGTAATCCAACCAAGAAGGACTTGGTGTGGGCCTTGATTCATGGCTCATTGCTTAGTGAGGTTTAGAGCATATACGGCATAAGGATTGTCAGTATAGTTCATGTGACCACCCATCATCATGGGAAATTTGAAATATCCACTGGCCCCTGACCCTCGTTGCTGTCCTCTGGGAACCACCTTGCCTACATTAAGTAGCCCCTTAGCTATATCTTGTCCATGTAACCTATAAATGAAGGTATTCCATTAGGTGGTATTTTTATTTACTTTATTGGGCTTTTCAAAAAATTGTGTATGTGTGTGTGTGTGTATGTGTGTGTGTGTGTGTGAGAGAGAGAGAGAGTGTGTGTGTGTGCAAGTGTGTACAAGTGTGTGAATGTGTGTGCATGTGTGTGTGCTGTAATGTGGGCACATGGGAGCTGCTTTCTCATGTAGATGAGTGCAGAGACAGAGGTTGATGTCAGGGACTTTCTTCAGTCACTCTCCAACTTATTTTTTGAGACAGTCCTTCTCACTGGACCTAGAGCTAACCTTTGAGCTAGGGTAGATGGCCACCGAGTCCAAGGAGTCCATCCATCTCTGCTGCCACCCCAAGTCTAGGATTGCAGACTTACAGCACTGTGCTCAGCTTTTATGTGGGCATTGGTGAGCCAGATTCAGGTCTTCCTGATTGTGCCACAGACACTACCCACTGAGCCATCTTTCCAGCCCCTGATTTTCTTCTGGGGTAGTGAGGATTGTCCAGGGTATCACTAGGCATGTGCTTTACCACTGAGCTATATCCCCAGCCTGTAATTCTGAGTTTTAATGTCACTCTATTCCACTCTGAATCATGCTATTGTAAACATCCATCTGGACATCATTAGGAAGGGTTGGATGAGCACAAAGCAAATCAATACAAAAATAATGAGTTAATGTGGAACCTGTGTCTGAAAAGCGAGATGTTCGCTGTGGGCTGATTTTTCTTGTTTTAGGATAATTGCATCCAAGGATGGTCAGTAGGCCTCTTTTATTAAAAGTGCTTCTTGGTTTCTGAAGGGATTCAGACATGCATGCATTGAATCATACTCTACACTTTATCACATGTCTTAAAATATAACACCCTCATGCTACAGTGGGGATAGCCATGAGAAGACAGTGCACACGCTGGTCTGCCGATTAGAAGCACATGCTCTGTGAAGTGCCATAATCTTGTAGTGACAAAGGCTGATGTTGACGTAAACTCTTGCTATCTTTAACACAATTATAATAACACCAATCCACAGAGCATAGCAAGGAAGAAATCTTCCAACCTGCCATTGCTTTAAGAGCTGCTACTCAGGTGTCAGGCTGTATGATGTGGAATAACTCTGGTTATTAGCCTGTATAATTTGTATTTCCCCTGTATAAACTTTGGGAAAAGTTTATGAAAACAAAAGGGTCATTAGCTGTGCACTCGTGATCGGATGCCAGATTAAGAGGTAAGCACAGACTGAGCTCTGAGGTTCAGGTGGCCAGCTCAGCACGGCACTACCTGCTGATCTTAGAGTCCAGTGGGGAATGAGTGATTGGGTCGTGCTGAGGCATTTGTGATCTTGTATAGGCAGTAGCTCCTTGTCTAGCCACTCTACACAGCACAGAGTCTTGTTGGGACACTGCTCAGACCATGGCAGCTGGCCAGAGGCTTCCAGTGCACCTTGGGTTAAGTCACCATCTCTCACAGAGGCTTCAAGGTCCCTAGCCTGCCTGGCTGACTCCCCTCATCTTTGCTTTTGAAGTTCTTTATAAATGTTATTTTATTATGACGTTTTCATGTACACACGCGTACTCGCGCGTGTGCGCACACACACACACATACATATACACATACAATTTTACATTGTTCACACTCATCTGCCAACTCTACTCCACGGCCCTTCTCCCCGCTCTCACTGGTCCACTTCCACTGAATAGCTCCCCTTTCTACATTTGTGTGTGCATGGATGTGTGTAACTGTATATCTAAATCCCGCGTGTGTCAGGATGTGCACCGCTGTCTTTCATGGTCTTCACTTGTTCTTTATGTTCATCTCTGGGCATTGTTTTCTGTTATGAGAGTGGCATATCTATATTCTGTATACAAATAAAAATGTGCAATATTTATGTTTCTAAAACTGGCTTCTTTTGCTTTACACAATGGTCTCCAGTTCTATTCATTTCTCTGCAAGTGTTATATTTCCATTGGTTTTTTTTTTCAATTCTATTGTGTGAATGTGTGGGGGTGTGATGTCTGAGTGGGTTAGTGCATGAGTGTATGAATGCTTACCATGCATACAGAGTCCAGAAGTCAGAACCAGTGTCTCCTTTGGTCACTTCCTGCCTTTTACTATTGTTATTGTGTAAATATTTGCATGCACATGGATGCACATGGTGCTAAGAGGACAGCCTTTAGGAGTGAGTTCTCCATTTCCACCATGAAGCTCCGAGGGTCAAATGTGGATCACTAAGCTTGCATGGCAAGGACTTTTATCCACTTAGCCATCACACCAGCCTGCAACCTTATTTTGAGATGAGGTCTTAAACCCAGAGAACCTGGAGCTCATTGATTTTCTGGCCAACGGGCTCCAGAGGTCTGTCTGTCTGTCCTGCCCCCAACAATGGGGTTGCAGACACATGTCTGTGCCTGGCATTTCCATGGGTGCTGGGGAATCTGAACCCAGGTCATGTTTGCTCAGTAGGTACTTCATTAACTGAGCCATATCCCCAGTCTAGTTTCATTATTTGCAATTGGATAGAATCTCACCTCATATATGTATGACACTTTCTCTATGCAGTCACTGTTGGAGGGCACCTGGGCTAGCCCCGTTTCTTAGCTGTTCTTGATAGAGTTGCCGTGTAAATACACATGTGCAGATTCCTTGTGGCATGTTGACTTAGATAGAGTCCTTCTAGTAAATGTCCAGGGATGCTAAATATGGACCACTGGGTGAGTGTGCTTTGCTTTAGATCTCTAGAGAAACTAGGCGTTGATTCCCGGTGTCTGCGATTGACCCATGCTCTCAAGAGCTGAGTGTGGACGTCACTCTTGCCCTGCATTTCACCAGCGTCTCTTGTCTTTGTTTCGATGGTGTCATTGGGTCTGCGGTGAGACAGAATCCCAGTGTAGCTCTGGTGTGCATATTCCTGGTGGCTAAGGAGGTTGAACATTTCCCCACATATTTATTGGCCATTTATACTTCTTCTTTCTATGATTATCTGTTCAGTTCACCGCCTTACCTATTGACTGCATGCCTCGATGGGGGGGGGGGTGTTAATTCTTTAGCAGTTACAGGTATTAGTTCACTGTCACGTGTCTATAGTAATCAAAAGTTCTCTCCCACCTTCATCCTGCACCTGAACTCTGAGCCCACACTCACAGCCCCCCACAAACATACGCACAAATGTGGCTTTGTAACAAATGAGGCTTCCACTGCAGAGGTCTTGCACCTCCTTGGTTAGGGGTAGTCTGACATTTTTGTTTGGTGTTTGTTTATATGAAGCTATTCTGAATGGAATTTTTTCTAATTTCTTTCTCACCAAATTTGTTATTGGTATATTGATTTTTCTATCCTGCTACTTTGCTGTAAGTTATTACATCTCAGAATTTTCTGGTGAAGAATTTCGGTTCTTCTAAATATAGGATCATACTATCTACAAATAGGAATAATTTCAGATCTTCTTTTCCTATTTATATTCTTTTATTTCTTTCTGCTGTTTTCTTGTACTAGCTAAAACTCCAAGCGCTGTGCTAGAAATAATAGAGAGACTCGGCACACTTGTCTCAGCCTGTATTTTAGAGAGAGTGCCTCAGTTATCTTATAGGACCTTAGAAATTTAGAGACTCCATTAGGGGATGCTAAGTTAAAAAGTTACCGATATGTATACAAGTTACTAGCAATATCTCTAGTAGCAATGCGCCTAGAGACCACTCCATTTGTGAGTGGCCTTGCTTTATAAATGGAGGTAGTGCCTGGCCTAGAGAAGTGTGAGCTGGCCATGTGTGCAGCCAGCTAGAAGCAAAGCAGGGGAGAATCAATCTTCACTCACCTCCACGTAACATTTACTGTC
This sequence comes from Mus minutoides, assembly GCA_902729485.2. NCBI lineage: Eukaryota > Metazoa > Chordata > Mammalia > Rodentia > Muridae > Mus > Mus minutoides. The sequence continues at coordinate 596,927 of LR750273.1, forward strand.
TGTGTACCAGACAAACTCAAAACTCTAGAAGCTTGTAATTAATCAGTCAGATTTATATATCAATACATTCTCAATTCACGAGATGCCCACACAATAATTTCAGAGCCAATTGACAATGATATAAGCTGCCCACCTAGATTAAACAAGTTATGCTAGTTATTCCATCCCTACATGATATTATAGCTACCTGTGGCTATTTAAAGCCACGTGGAATCTGAACCTTCCTGTCCATCATCCATCTTCCTCCTCCTCTTCTCCCCTGCCACTCCCTGTCTCTGCAACTCTTAGCTCCACCTCCCTTTTCCCTGTCCAATCACAGGCTTCTTGTATTAATATTTAAATTAATTCCACAGGGAAAATCCTGTGGAAGGACATACAACAGCAGGAGCTCTGGGGGTGGAGCAGCCACATTAGAAGATGATGACTTTTTACAACATTAAATATACAATTACCATACAGTCCATCAACTCTACCCTTAGGCATTTGTCCAAGGAAATAAAACTATATGCTCACCCGAAACAACTAGACCTTAGGTCTGAACCTCCAGAACCTGCCTTTTCTTCAAAAGTAACTTGGCTTGGACACTGTCTTATAGTAATAGAAAGATAACACAGCTGTATTATGAATGATTCCATACATGACATTCTGGAAAAGTCAGACCATCAGTCACCAAAAGTAAAGAAGGGATTTTTAAAATTATGAAAAGATTCAAAGAAATGCATTTGGGGTCAAGGAGTTATAGAAACATTCTCTGTCTCAGGGGCTGATTATGCGCTGTGGCTTATCAGACTCAGAACTATACTCCAGAAAGGGTAAATTTTAGCAGCTATAATTGTTCTCTAACAGTACATAAAATGTTTACTGAGAACTCCATTGTGCACACGAAAGAGACAGTCCCTGGTACTTAGACCCTCAAGCACAAATCCTGCAATCTTTTCTTTCTGCCTTCTTCCCAAGGAATAACCACTCATCTGACCAAAGGCTCTTTATATTTTTCATCTTCAGCTATTGTAGTAAAGTATAAAATTCATGACTTGCTATCCAGTTTTCTGCTGGCCTTTGTATCATTTATTTCTTTATTCTTTCAACAAATATGTACTGGTCACCAGTAAGCAAAGAATGTCTTTCTGAGTTTCTGAACATCGAAGCTAGAGGAAGCCCCAGGCTTTGCCTCTAGATTTCAGATGAAGTCACTGAGCCTCTGAGTTGGAAGTCACACACAGACATGCAAGAGGTTGGTGGCGGGACCCACCAACCAGCACACAGAGCTTAAGAAAGGACTTCAGTGCCCGCATGGTGCTCAGTACCGTAGCCCCACCTTGCCCTGAGAAGTTAATAGCTGCTTTGAGAGGTTGTCCCTCAGCTCTGGGTGTGCTTTCCAACGATGGGATTCATGTGAAAACTGCTTGCCTTCTCTAAGGGTAAGCCTTATTTCTCACAGTGCAGCAGCACAGAGCTGTGTAGTAGCATCTCTAGTTTGGTACCTAGGTACAGGATGCTCCTCGTGTCACTGGCAGGCCATTTTAGTTTTCATCCCAAGAAAAGAGAGAACATTATTGAAATGGCATATAAGTTTAATTTATTTCAGTTCTTTTTTTCTTTAGTTTGTTTATTTATTTATTCATTCACTTTACATCCTGGTCACAACCTCCCCTCTCTCCTTTCCTACCAGTCCCATCCTTTCACAAATCCCTCCTCCCATTACCTCCCCTCTTCCTCTGAGGAGAAGGGGAAGCCCCCCTTCTACATCAAGTCCCAGCAGTTCCTCTCTTACTGACACCCATACATCAAGCAGTCCAGCTAGGGGAAGGAAATCCAATGGCAGGCAACAGAGTCACACACACACACACACACACACACACACACACACACACACCCCAGTTGTTAGGGGACCCACATGAAGACCAAGCTACCTTGTCTGACGTGCAGCTGGTAAAGACTCTGCCTCACTCTGTGGGCTATTTGCCCCACTAATGCTTCCTTTGGCTGTATAGAAACTTGTCAAATTTTATGTCAGCCCATATGCGGATCCCTGAGGCAAGTGCCTGCGCAGTTGGAGTTCTGTTCAGAAAGATCCCACCTTGCTGTGCCTTGAAGCACATCCCTGTGTTTTTAACAGTTTCAGCATCTCGGGTCTTAAAACCAAGGTATTTTATGCATGTCAAGTTGGATTTTGTACAGGGTAAAAGATGGAGGTCCAGTTTCTTCCTTCCGCAGGTGGATCCCCAGTTTTGCCAGCACCATTTTTTGAAGAGACTGTCATTTTCCCAGTGCATTTTTTGGCACCTTTGTCAATAATTAAGTGGCCTTAGACATGCCAGATTATTTCTGGGTCCTCTATTCTGTTAACTGGCCTAACCATCTGTTTATGCCAATACCAGGGTATCTTTGTCATTACAGTCTGTGGTATGATTTAGGAAGAACTGTTAAAATCAAATGCCAAATGCCTTCCAGTTAATAAATGGTCTAATGAAATGAACATGCAGTTCTCAAAGGAAGAAAGGGAAGATGCTGAAAAATAAGTATTTAAGAAAGTGTTCAACATCCCTAGTCAACTGGAAAATGCCCACTAAGGTGCTACCTTGAGATAGCAACTCATCCAGATGAGAATGGCTGTCATTGATAAACGGTGTTGAGGAGCTGAGGGAAGAGGAGCTCTTATTCACTGATGATCAGAGTGCAAAGTAATACCACCATTCTGGAAATCAGTGCAGAAGTTCCTCAGAAAATTAAAAATAAAATTACCATGTGGCCCAGCTGATAGGCAGGCAACTCCTGTATCACAAGACTCCATATAGCACAGAGATACCTGCAGGGCTGTGTTCATTGCTGTCTTCTTTACAGTCTCGAGGAAATGGAACCAGCCTGCCTATCAACAGATGAATGGACAATGAAGTGTGATAGAGATACACAATGGAATTCTATCCACGTCTATAAAAATAGCATCATGAAATAGATGGATCTGGAAAGTATAGTATTAACCAAAGTAACCCAAACTCAGAGATAAAAACCACTCTCTCTCATAAGCAAATCCTAGTTATACATACACACACACACACACACACACACACACACACACACCACACGCGCGTGCGCGCGCACGCACACACACAAATATGAGTGAGCAGGCATAAGTGTAAATGAAAGTAGAAAAGACCAAAGGAGGATGATGAAGATGTCATCCAAAGATGACAAGGAAGGGTGGGCGTGGGTGACACGTGGGACCTGAAAAAGTCAGAGCCTGGGAACTTACAAGGGAAAAATGGGTCAGAGGAAGGCGAGGGGTGGGCAATCAATAGCACTCACTTCTAAACCAAAGATGACATTTAAAATACAATATAAAAAGAATAAGTATATAAACAACATATTTGGGGCTCTGTAAGAAAATCTCCATATAATGGGAGTCTAGATTCCTGATGTCATGTGCAGAAGAACATATGAGAGAGAGCCCAGAGTGAGAGTGTGTGGGCCCTGTGGGTGCTGGTGACCTAAGGAAGTGTCCTCACAAACTGGATGCTGCCTTTTTTGAGAGTTGAGACCATGGAGAGACCGAGGGGAGGTCATTCTGCAACCTCTGCTGTACCTCAGTGCTTTGGACAGTTGGTGAAAAGTGACAGGTGACAGCAGCCATCGGTGTCAGTTTTCTGACTGGGGATGGATCTTCACTGAATTTTTATGTATGAAAGACCAAATATTTGTGGAGAAGGAAGCATGTAGTTAGCAAGTCATTCTCAAAAGCTGCAAGTCCGAAAGAGGTGTCTGTCTTTCTGGAACTTTTCTGTCAATATGAGATTGTTTCAAACTTAAACTAGGATTTAAAATGGGAGGATATTTTATATAATTACCCTTATAGAGCCAAAGGTTACCTCTAGCCTTTTTCTTTATAGTCCCTGAGATAGAGATTAAATAAAGGACAGAAAGAATATCCAGTGTTGCTGTAAGTGTCATCACAGAACTCAGGATGGAGGCAGGAGGATTAGGAGTTCAAGGCCAGCCTCAACTACATAGAGTGTCTGAAGCTACCCCAGGCTACTTAAAATTCTGTTCAAAACAAAAAATAAAGAACAAAAAGTAATAACCAATATTTAACAGGATCAGAAAAGCAGAACTAAAGCCAAGTAAGGGGTCAGGAGAAGGGAGACTGGATTTGGAAGATGGTCAAGGAGAGAGGAAGTGCTCTCTGGGGGCCTGAGTTCCTGTCTGTGTCAGCCAAACACAGCGTGATTCCCCCTGGCTTAGGCTTTGGAACCTGGGCAGCTTTGCCGCTGGACTCTGTGTTCGGGTGCCATTATGCCGCCCACAGTATTCTTGCCTGATATGCCTGGTAACTGGGTATGTAGTCCTCTGTTGTCCCTGGATGCATGCCCACTTGTGTGCTGTTCAACCTATAAATGAAGGACTGGGGCAAAACTGATATTGTAGCATCCCTAAAGCAACTCTGAAGTCCTTTGACTACTTTTATAAGACAGGAAGTGGCATATAAAAAGGAGCAGGAAAATTAAAATGGAACTTCTTTTTATTTGAGAGCTCTGACTAACTGTAGTGATAGTCCCCTTCCATCCATACCTTATTTCTCCCCATTACAAAGAGACACAGCCATTTTTAACATGAACAGTACAAAGGATGCTGCCTTCTTTTCTGAAACCACAAAGAACAGCAAGAACATCCCTTTAAGCAGGAGTTTCCATTTTATGAATCTTGAGCATTCCAGTACATCATTGTAGAAATACCAATGTGTTCTCCGAGTCTAAGTGTACATTACCAGCAGTGTTGCCTTGTGGGAGTGCCTGCCTGCCCACTTCCTCTTGGCCACACATGAGTTTATGGCATGGCTGATTTGTTTTCTTTGACCTATATTTTAGAAAATGATGTAAATGTGCTTGCATGCATGAATGTTGTTGAGACCTGAGTTGTCAACTACATACTTTGTTCCTGTGAATGCCAAAGAAGAATCTGTATCCACTTGTGGTGTTGAGGGCTGGGCTCTGAGTTCAGAGTGAATGCTCTTCAGGTCTTCTGTGCCATTGCTAACATTTTATTTTAAATTTTTACGTTTATGTTGTGTCTGGGTATTTCGCAGGATCTATTTTCTTTTCATTGTCAGTAGCCTGTTTTGGGTTATTATCATAACGAAACACCAGCAGATCCACTGTGTATAAACATGAGGGTGAAGGCAAAACTATACCTCAAATATTTTCTGCTGTGGTCACAGTGTCTGAAAGAGACCTGGGACACAATCAGCCAGCACTCAAGCATTGCTTTTTGGCCTCTGTCGAATGCTGAGGGTGAGATTCTGTACCATAGGCTCCTCTCTTTTCCCTCCTAAATGCCAGGGTCACAGTGTTACTTGTGTAACAGCCAACTTTAAGATTTATTTCCTTACAGGCGATCTGTATGTGAGGTTTGTAATCTTTCCTCCCTTTCTTGACAGATCAGCTGTACAGAAGTTAGGAATGGAAATGTTTGAGGAGGTCTACAATTACCTCAAGAGAGCCAGGCATCAGAATGCCAGAGAAGCAGAGATCTGGGAGCATCTGGAGACAGTGGTTCCTCGGGCCAGTGACTGCTTTGAAATTGACCAGCTCCTCTATTTTGAGGAGTTGCTGCTGACCATGGAAGGAAAAGAGCCCTCTCTCCAGAGCATGCACTGTGAAGCTGCCCAGAAGAAGCTAGTCAAGGGCACACATTTCTGTGACAATCCATGACGTTTACACTCTGGACATAACTGGAGCCACCATGCTTTCCTTTGGCTCCTTGTCAGATGTAAGGATATCTACGGAAAGAAAAGCACTCAGCTGCCTGCTGGGGCATGGAGTCACAGGTCAAGGTCATAGATGAAGTCTGGCATCCTGAAAAGCTTTCCCTCAGACATACAGCCCTTGGGGTTTCCAATAGGGTGGGAGCACTCCGAAGACACATGCACTCAGTACTGTGTCCATCCAGGGCAAGCCCAGTGCATGACCAGTGTGAGCTCCAGGGACTATGGCTAGCTTGCTTATGACAGCTTGGACACCAGCTTGGACAGTGGCCTGTTCACCTCCAATGATGTATTTTTGATCAACACTTTTTTCTTTCTGTGACTACATGCAAGCAATAGGTAAATCTAAGGGCCTGGATTGAAAATCCCCAAAGTGTCTCCCTCCTGTGATCTATGCCCAACACTCACTCATTGAGCATGGTGGCGACCGCCTTTAGTCCCAGCATTTGGGAGGCAGAGGCAGGCGGATTTCTGAGTTCGAGGCCAGCCTGGTCTACAGAGTGAGTTCCAGGACAGCCAGTGCTATACAGAGAAACCCTGTCTCGAAAAATAAAACAAAACAAAACAAAACAAAACAAAACAAAACAAAAAAAGCGGTGATTTAGAGTAAATACCGATTTCATTGTTATAAGACAAATCTATTTTATCTTTTTCTTAGCTAACAGTGTTTCTCAATTTGTGGGTCATGACCCCCTTGAGTTTGCCTATTGGGTATCCTGCATATCAGATATTTACATTACAATTCATAACAGTGTCAAAATTACAGTTATGAGGTAGAAGTAAAATAACTTTATGGTTAAAGGTCACCACAACATGAGGAACTGTATTAAAGGGTCACAGCATTAGGAAGTTTGAGAGTCACTGTTATATAATCATGTATTGTTAAATGTTACACATCCATGTAAAGGTAATTTCTGCTTTGTTTTATTTGCTGTTTGTTACAACTAAAACATAAAAAATTACACATAAATGAAGTATCAGTTGGTGTTTTAAAGACTTAATTATGTTATATATTTGAGTGTTTTGCCTGCATGTATGCACGTGCACCATGTATGTCTTAGGGTTTCTATTGCTGTGATAAAATACCTTTGCCAAGAACAAGCTGGGGAGGAAAGGATTTATTTAGCTTACACTTCCACACTGTAGTCCATCATTGAAAGAAGCCAAAGCAGGCACTCAAAGAAGGCTGTGACTGGGAAGCAGGAGCTGCTGCAGGCATGGGGGCAGAGAGAGCAGCTGACTGGCCTGCTCTCCATGATGCTTGCTCAGCCTACCTTCTTTTTTTTTTTCCACTTTTTATTAGATATTTTCTTCATTTACATTTCAAATGTTATCCCAAAAGTCCCCTAAACCCTCCCACATCCCCCACCCTGCTCCCCTACCCACCCACTCCCACATCTTGACCCTGGCGTTCCCCTTTACTGGGGCATATAAAGTTTGTATGACCAAGGGGCCTCTCTTCCCAATAATGGCCGGTTAGGTCATCTTCTGCTACATATGCAGCTAGAGACATGAGCTCTGGGGGTACTAGTTAGTTCATATTGTTCTTCCACCTATAGGGGTGGAGACCCCTTCAGCTCTTTGGGTACTTTCTCTAGCTCCTCCCTTGGGAACCCTGTGTTCCATCTAATAGCTGACTGTGAGCATCCACTTCTGTGTTTGCTAGGCACTGGTATAGCCTCACACGAGACAGCTATATCAGGGCCCTTTCAGCAATATCTTGCTGGCGTATGCAATAGTGTCTGTGTTTGGTGGCTGATTATGGGATAGATCCCCGTCAGCCTGCCTTCTTATAGAACCCAGCAACACAAAGCCAGGAGTGGCTCCACCCACAGTGGGCCGAGCACCTATGCTATCAATCACTAATTCACAAAATACTCTATAGACTTGCCTACAGACCAATCTTATAAACTATTTTCTCAATAGAGGTTTCCTTCTCTGATGAATCTAGCTTGTGTCAAGTTAACATAAAATTAGCTAGTATAATGTGCAAGCCTGTGGCCTGCACAGTGTGTGGGGGTGTGTGTGTGTGTGTGTGTGCGCGCGCGCGCGCCTACATTATATTTAAGTCACACAAGCCGTCTTCTCGGGCATCAATTATTTCCTTTTAAATAAAATTTTTATTCATTGAAAATTTTATACATTTATAAAATGTATTTTTACTTGAACTTGACAGAAGATAGGATGATCTAGGAGGAAGGAAACATCAGGTTCCTACCCTTCTTGAGTTCCTACTCTTGCTTCCCTTGGTCACAGACTGTGCTATGGAAGTATAAGCTGAAATAATCTCATTCCCCAAGTTGGTTTTGGTTTTACATTAACTAAGACAACATCCATCCTCCAGTACCTTCCTCCCACCTTGTGCACCCCACCTCATCACTCTCCCAACTTCATGCCCTCCTTTCTTTGTCATTGTCTATAATGTTAAGTTTTACTCAGGGGAGATAGCCAGGAAGAGACTTCACTTCAGGAAGAGTCCTTTGGATACCCCAGGCTCTTTGATGACCAACCAGATTAGCAAACAGCTCAGAAGAGGGGGTCACTATAAAAAGAAGCCAAGTGAATGTGTCTAGTCTCTTTGATGGTAGTTTTTATAATATTAGAACACAATAATGCTTGAGTGAGTTGCTTGGTCTGTAGAAAAATTCATAATGTGGCCAGAGAACAACGTCTTGTGTTCAAAAATATGTTTTTTTAAGAAGATAGATACAGAGGAGTAATAATAGTCTACCCTCCAGAGATTTGTGTTATGTGCCACACCAGCCTTATAAGAAAGGAGAGCCAGAGTAATGGGAGTTAGGAACACAGCCTCTTAGACTAGCTCACTGGAATTTACCTCCCTTTAGTTAATTGGTGAGGAGCAAGAAATGACCTGACTTGAAAAAGAGTATCTGCCATTACATCTTTCTCCTTCAGCAATACAGTCTTAATTTTGAGCTATGTCCACATTGATATTAATAATCAATAGAAGATGACAATTATGAGACCATCAGAGAGATGGGAGAGGAAGGGACTTTGTGCTTTGCTTCCCTCTCTCTCTCTCTCTCTCTCTCTCTCTCTCTCTCTCTCTCTCTCTTTTGCCCCTGTCTTTCCTGTCGCTCCTGTCTCTCTCTGTGTCTCTCTCTGTCTCTCTCACTCTGTGTTTGTATATGTGTATGAGTGTGTGTGTGTGTGTGTGTGTGTGTGTGTGTGTGTGTGTGTGTATAGACACATGTGTACATATTCTACCTTCAATTTATAGAGAAGAAATGCTAGGTTCCAAGCTGATCCTGTGCCATAAAGCTACATACACACCTACACACCTGCGAGCACAGGTAAGACCACTACTTCTCTTCAAATTCGTGACCTAAGAGGGATCCTCCCAGAGCCATCAGGACACAGGAACCAAGGATCAGCTGGGGACAGGATCCTTCTGGTTTCTGTCTGTACCCCAGAACTGACTCTGCACCACAGCTCTCCCTACTTAAATTCCTCCAGAAGAGAACTGGTCTCCCAGGAGTACTGACACACAGACTTGCAGAACAGACAAGCCACGGTCAGAGACAGAAAGACCAGCAAACACCAGACATAACCAGATAGTGAAAGGCAAGGGCAAGAACATAAGCAACAGAAACCAAGGCTACTTGGGATCATCAGAACCCAGTTCTCCCACCACAGCGAACCCTGGAAACCACAACACACCAGGAAAGCAAGACTCTGATTCATAATCACATCTCATGATGATGATAGTGGGCTGTAAGATGGACGATGGACGTAAGTACTCCCTTAAAGAAATACAGGAGAACACAGGTAAACACCTAGAAGCCCTTAAAGTAACACAAAAATCCCTTAAAGAATTATAGGAAAACACAACCAAGCAGGTGAAGCAATTGAACAAAACCATCCAGGATCTAAAAATGGAAATAGAAACAATAAAGAAATCACAAATGGAGACAGAGGCAAGCATCACCTAGGAAAACCTGGGAAAGAGATGAGGAGTCAGCGGCAAGCATCACCAATAGAATATAAGGAAGAGAAATCCTCAGGTACAGAAGATACCATAGAAAACATTGACACAACAGTCAAAGAAAATGCAAAAACTTCCTAACCCAAACATCCAGGAAATCCAGGACACGGTGAAAAAACAAAACCTAAGGATAATAGGTATAGAAGAGAGTGAAGATTCCCAACTTAAAGGGCCAGTAAATATCTTCAAAAATTATAGAAGAAAACTTCCTTAACCTAAAGAAAGAGATGCACATGAACATACAAGAAGCCTATAGAACTCCAAATAGATTGGACCAGAAAAGAAATTCCTCGCATCACATAATAGTCAAAACACCACATGCATTAAACAAAGAAAGAATATTAAAAGCAGTAAGGGAAAAAGGTGAAGTAACATATAAAGGCAGACCTATCAGAATTACACCAGACTTCTCACCAGAGACTATGAAAGCTAGAAGATCCTGGGAAGATCTCATAGAGACCCTAAGAGAACACAAATGGAGCCCAGACTACTATACCCAGCAAAACTCTCAATTGCCATAAATGGAGAAACCAAGATATTCCATGAGAAAACCAGATTTACACATTATCTTTCCACAAATACAGCCCTACAAAGGATAATAGGTGGAAAACACCAACACAAGGAGGGAAACTATACTCTAGAAAAAGCAAGAAAGTAATCTTCTTTCAACAAACCGAAAAGAAGATAACCACACAAATATAAAAATAACATCAAAAATAACAGGAAGCAATAATCACTATTTCTTAATATCTCAACATCAGTGGACTCATTTCCCCAATAAAAAGACATAGACTAACAGACTGGATAGGTAAACAGGATCCAGCTTTTTGCTGCATACAAGAAATGCACCTCAGTGTCAAAGACAAACAATACCTCAGAGTAAAGGGCTGGAAAACAAATTTCCAGCTGAAGTAGCCATTCTAATACCGGATAAAATCAACTTTCAACCAAAATTCATCAAAAAAGATAAGGAAGGACACTTCATACTAGTCAAAGAGAAAATCTACCAAGGAGAACTCTCAATTATGAACATCTGTGCTCCAAATGCAAGGGTACCCACATTCATAAGAGAAACTTTACTAAAGCTAAAAGCACAGATTGCACCTCACACAATAATAGTGGGGGATTTCAATAACCCACTCTCATCAATGGATGGATCAGGGAAACACAAACTAAACAGAGACACAGTGAAACTAACAGAAATTATGGACCAAATGGATTTAACAGATATCTATAGAACATTTCATCCTAAATCAAAAGAATATACCTTCTTTGCACCTCCCCAAATCTTGAATTTGTTTGGTTGGCCAAAAACCAAACTGGAGTAGCCATTCTAATATTTAATAAAATAGACTTTAAAATAAAAGTAATAAAAGGAGATAGGAAAGCACACTTCATATGCATCAAAGAAAAAATCCAAGAGCATTCTATTCTGGACATCTATGCCCCAAATGCAAGGGCACCCACATTTGTAAAAGAAACATTACCAAGGCTTAAATCATAATCAAACCCTACACATTAGCAGTGGGAGACTTCAACAAGATTGACAAACACTTAGCTAACTAAAATTGATAAACTAACTAAAACAAAGAGAGAAAATATCCAAAGTAACAAAATCAGAAATGAAAAGGGAGACATTACAGTCAACACTGAGGAAATTTAAAGAATCATTAGGTCTTACTTCAAAATTCTGTACTCCACAAAATTGGAAAATCTAAGTGAGAAGATTTTCTTGATAGATTTCACTTACCAAAGTTAAATCAAGATCAAGTAAACAATCTAAACAGTCCTCTAAGGGGGGAAAAAAGCAGTCATTAAAAGTCTCCCAACCAAATAAAAGCTCAGGGCAAAATGATTTTAGCACAGAATTCTACCAGATATTCAAAGACTAGCTAATGCCAATACTCTTCAAACTATTCCACAAAATAGAAACAGAAAAAAACATTGCCAAACTCATGATATGAGGCCACACTCACCCTAATACCTAAACCACACAAAGACCCAACAAAGAAAGAGAATTTCAGACCAATTTCCTTTATAAATATTCATGTAAAAATAATAAAATACTCACAATCCAAATCCAAAGACATCATCCATCATGGTTAGGTAGGTAGGTATCACCCAGGGATACAGGGGTGGTTCAATATACAAAAACCCATCATCATAATCCACTAGATAAACAAACTGAAAGAAAAAACCCACATGATCATCACATTAAATGCTGAAAAAGCCTTCGACAAAATCCACCGCCCCTTCATGTTAAAAGTCTTTAGGGATACAAAGCACATACTTAAACACTATAAAGGCAACATACAACAAGCCAATAAATAACATCCAATTAAGTAGAGAGAATTTTAAAGCAATTCCACTAAAATCAGTGACAAAACAAGGCTGCCCACTGTCTACCTATCTCTTCAATATAGCACTTGAAGTTCTAGCCAAACAAATGAGACAACTGAAGGTTATCAAAGGGATACAAATTGGCTATTCACAGATAATTTAGTAGTATATGTAAGTGACCACAAAAATAGCACCAAAGAACTCCTAGAGCTGATAAACACATTCAGCAGAGGCTGAATACAACATTAAAAAAATTAATAGCTCTCCTTTATACAAACAATAAATTGGCTGAGCAAGAAATCATGGAAACAACACCCTTAACAAAACATATAATATACCTCAGTGTAACTTTAACCAACAAGTGAAAGACATGTGTGACAAGAACTTCAATTCCTGGAGAAATAAATTGAAGATATCCAAAGATGGAAAAATGTGCATGGATCAGTAGGAGTAACAAAGTAAAAATGGACGTCTTACCAAAAATAACCTACAGATTCAATGCAATTCCCATCAAAATTCCAACACAATTCTTTACAGATCCTGAGAGAACAATTCTCAACTTCATATGAAAAATAAAAAAACCAGAATAGCCAAAACGATCCTGTACAACAAAAGAACTTCTGGGGGTGTTATCACCATCCCCCATCTCAAGCTGTATCACAGAGAAATAGTAATAAAAATTGTGTGGCATTGGTATAGAAACAGACAGGTTGATCAATGGAATTGATGGCACTTGGTTTTGTACAAAGAAGCCAAAAACCATACAATGTTAAAAGCAAAGCATCTTCAACAAAGGGTGTTGGTCTAATTGGATGTCTGCATGTAGAAGAATGCAAATATACCCTTATTTGTCACCCTGCACATAACTCAAGTCCAAGTGGATCAAAGACCGCAACATAAAACCAGATACACTAAATCTGATAGAAGAGAAAGTGGGGAACAGCTTTGAACACCTTGGCTCAGGAGACAATTTCCCGAACAGAACACCAATGGCCCAGGCATTAAGATCACCAATTGATAAATGGGACCTCATGAAACTGAAAAGCTTCTGTAAGGCAAAGGACACTATTAATAGGACAAAACAGCACCCTACAGATTTGGAAAAGATCTTTACTTACCCCACATCCGACAGAGGGCTGGTATCCTAAATATATAATCAACTCAAGAAGTTTTAGGTACCAGCAAACCAAACGACCCAATTAAAAATGGGGTACAGAGGTAAACAGAATTCTCAACAAAGAAATCTCTAATAGCTAAGAGGCACTTAGAGAAATGCTCAACAGCCTTCATCATCGGGGAAATGTAAACCAAAATGACCTTGAGATTCCACCTCACACCAATCAGAGTGGCTAAGATCCAAAACTCAAGCTAAAACAAGGATGTGGAGCAAGGGGAACACCCCTCCATTGATGGTGGAGGTGAAAACTTGTACAACCATTCTGGAAACCAATTTGACCATTTCTCAGAAAGTTGGGAATAGTTCTGCCTCAAGAGCTGTTCCTGGACATATACCCAAAAGATGCCCCACCACACCACAAGGATGCTTGCTTATTTGTAATAGTGAGAAACTGGAAACAACCCAGATGTCCCTCTACTGAAGAATGGATACAGAAAATGTAGCTTATTTATGGAATGCTGCTCAGCTATTAAAAACAAGGACATCATTAAATTTGCAACCAAATGGAAAAAACTACAAACTATCATCCTGAGTGAGGTAACTCAGACCCAAAAGGACATGCATAGTATGTACTCACTGATTAGTGGATATTAGCCATAAAGTATAGGATGCCCTCACTACAATCCACAGACCCAAAGAAGCATACTAATATGCTTTTGGGGTTTTAAAATTAATAAATTAATTAATGGGAAAAATAAAACAAAAGTTTACATTCCTACTCACTTTTCCTACATCCAGCTCCAACCCACATTTTCTGGTTCTATCCAGACCAAACCTGAGCAGTGGCTCTCCTTTCACTTTCAGGACTCTTTGGTAATCTGATCTTATCCAAGGTAGAAAACCTGAGACTCATAGCTTCGCAGGCCTCCTAACTATGACTTAGGACACTAGCCACACCTTTAGCCACGCCCTGGTCCGAGAGGCCCAATCCTGAGGAAGCTTTCAACTTCCCAGCCATCTTCACTGCCTGGCCACGAGGCCCCAGGCTGACAGGATGCTGTCCCATTAGCAAAGCCTGCACTGGTGTCTCCATTCTGCCCATGGACCCTGAAGGAATAGGTGGTCTGAAATGATAATCTCCTGCGAACTTCGTGAGCCGACCAAAGTAAAGAGCCCATGGCCACGCCCACTAAGATAGAATTGGAGGATGCCCTGGCCCTGGGGCCCAGCTGGCGGCATCTTTGTCAAGTGATGCTGTATGCGCCCAATCCAGGGGTGCTCTTCAGTGGCAGCATCTTGCTGAGCTACGCTGTGCTGGTGAGGAATGGCTACTAGCCGTCCTAGCCCTACTAGGATTATCTTTCTTTCTCCTAGATTAGCTAATCCTCATTCCTTCCTTCCTCAGATGTCCATGCGCTTTGATGGGCGACTGGGCTTCCCTGGTGGTTTTGTGGACGATCGTAGCACCAGCCTGGAGGAAGGGCTGAATAAGGAACTGCTGAAGAAACTGGGCGAGGGAGTGTCCACTTTCAGCATCATATCCACCGACTACCGAAGCTCCCTCGCCGAGTCCAAATCAAAAGTGGTGGCCCATTTCTATATCAAGTGCCTAACGCTAGAGCAGCTTCAGGCGGTGGAGGCTGGGGCACCACATGCCAAGGACCATGGGCTAGAGGTGGGGCCAGCCTGGGACCTCTTACCACTACCTGCCTCCCTTCTCTGTGGCCCTTTTCCAAAGAAAGCCCCTTTAGAAGTTCCTGGTCATCAGACCTTATGCCCATCCCAGTGTCTAGAACTAGTCAAAAGCACCCATGATGGATAATACTGCCAGTGTGGTCTCCTATGAACGTTTTACATCACACACACACACACACACTTGACTGGCCTCTGCAGAGATTTCTCTAGAACACACTCAGCCAAGTGTGGTGATGGTCAGGCATGACACCATAATAGCATAATAGGGCCTTGCCTTTGGGCTATTGACTTAGGGTGGCATGGAAGGGATTCTCCAATTCTGGCAAGTACTAAACTCATGGGGCTGGGGAAGGTGTAAAACAGTGACTCCTGGATTCACACTGGCAACTTCTAGTGAGCAACCAACTCTTAGACTTCCCTTGGACGACCCTTGTTAAGGGATGAGTAGGAGGAAGGCCCGTAAATTCACAGTTTTCTTGAGTTCCCCCGTGAGGCCTACACAGCTAGTGTAAATCCGCTGGCAGCTAGGGCTGTGCCTGCATTCGGGCTGCAGGGGCCAGAAAGTGATGTTGGAAGGGTTAACATGGAGGTGGACCCAGGATTCCTTGGGGGCCCTAGCCTGCCCAGGGTTAGGCCCATTGGGCCCCACTGAAGTATGAAGCCTTAGAACTGGTTCTGCCAGGATATCTGCTCTGGAACTAGCTTGTTGTAGTGAGAACTGTGTCTTGTCCTCTCTCTCTTTCCTTTCAAAGGTCTTGGGCCTGGTGCGGGTGCCCCTGTACACCTTGCGGGATGGTGTGGGAGGCCTGCCCGCTTTTCTGGAGAATTCCTTCATTGGTGTCGCCAGGGAGCAGCTACTGGAAGCCCTCCAGGACTTGGGAATTCTGGCTCCCGAAACTGCCTCAGTCCTCAAGGAACGAATTATTCAACTTAAGGAGATCTTGAGGCTGAATAGGACCCGAGCCGAGACAACTCAGTAGTGGGAGGGCAGGGGGGAGGGAAATGCTTCCGGGGCCTTGGACGTAATAGCTGATACCAGATTAAAAGGCAGAACTGTAATGCAATGCATTTTGGACAAAAGACCTCATCACCCTGTGGCACCAGAGACAGAAATCCATAGCCCTTTGCAGTGTCCCTGACATGTAAGGTCCTTCTCTCTACCTATCAGGCATAAACACGTGCACTCTGCGCCACACGTGGTCTTCCTCACTTCATGGTCACTCTAACCAGGAACCGTAATCTCCTCCTTTTCTCCTGATCTAACCTAGATCTAAGGGTTACATGGAGTAAACTCTCAGATGGCTAGCCGTAGGGAAGTAAGTGTGTGTGTGTGTGTGTGTGTGTGTGTGTGTCTCCATAAGGAACACAGCATCCACAGCTCATCCTTGATTTTGTCTGTGATTATTTTTTCAGTTTCCATGCTGCTCCACTTCAGTTTCCATTTCTTTTCCACATTTTACTTCTGTGACATTGACTTAGTTTCTGAGGGCTCTGCCTCTGATGTCTATAACCGCCCCCCCCCCGCCTTATCTAAGAAGCATCCCTCCCAGGCATGGGTTCAGCCATCACACACTGGTTGGCTGTAATGGGTTTAGTGCCCTGGCCTGGTCCTGATGCTGCCTCTCTCGCAGGAGGGAGAGAAGCAGGCTAGACTGTGCACTTCTCTTCTCACCCACTCCCATCATGCTGGGGAATGGGCTGATGGGATGACAACCACACAGGACTCCCTGTGTCCCTGTAAGCACAGTGAGTGCTCTGGGGAGGGAAGAAGGTGGCAGCTCATCTGACCTCCAGCCCTGCTTCCAGCAGCCAGGGCTTCCAGCTGAGCTCTGCCTTCCTTATCTCCAGCTTGGGGTTGTGATTCCTGGGGAGAGGGTTAATGGAGGGAGCACTTGGCATTGACTTTGAGCAGGTCAGCCAGCACTGTGTCAACACAGGCTGCTGCTGCTCCTTCCTGGGGAGGACAGGGGACACGTCACCCCCTCCCTGACACACACACACACACACACACACACACACACACACTGATTCCTTTCTCAGCAGAATCAGCAAGAAGTTTCTACTCAACCTTGCACTTTCCCTCTTCACAGACATCACTCTCAGACTTCATTCTACCCTGAGCCCAAGTCCTTCTCAGTTGCCAGGTTTGAGGCAAAGCTGCTATTTCCTGGCAGGACCGTGCTGGGAAGGAGGAATGTCTTCTGCTACTGAACTCGGGCTCTGAGAAAGGCTAAGTGAAAAAGACAGGGTTAGAGTGATGGTTTCTATATGCTTGGCCCAGGGAGTGGTCCTATTAGGAGGGGTGGCCTTGTTGGAGTAGATGTGTCACTGTGGGTGTGGGATTTAAGATCCTTGTCCTAGCTGCCTGGAAGTCAGTATTCTGCTAGCAGCTTTCATATGAAGATGTAGAATTCTCAGCTCCTCCAGTGTCATGCCTGCCTGGATGCTGCCATGTTCCTGCCTTGATGATAATGGACTGAACCTCTGAACCTGTAAGCCAGCCCCAATTAAATGTTGCCATTTATAAGACTTGCCTTGGTCATCGTGTCTGTTCACAGCAGTAAAACCCTAACTAGGACAGTGAGAGGGGAGTGGGAAAGGGGGGTTATTGCACAGAAAGTACTTAAATCTGTACCCCAAATATTCTGGTTACCTGATGAGTAGAAAACCAAAACAGGATATGAGCATTTCATCCTTGATAACATTTGCGAAGAACATCAGAGTTTGAGCCACGTGGAAGAGCTGGGTGTGGCTCATCCCATAAGAGGAGTAGAAAAGGTGGGCTATTCTATTTAACACACTAGGTAGAAGGGTGTGAGCCATGCAGGGTAACAGAGACTGTGTCATGGCCTTCAGGCCACAGGAAGTCTACCAAAGAGAAACAGCCTTCCCCCCTCTTGCCTTCTGGGTCCCGTTTCTCTGGCTGAATTCATATGGCAATTCACTTTCCATCCCCAAGTAGTGGGCACAGTCTGTCAGAGACACCGCTGGGGGGCTAAAATCCCACTGTGCCCATGCTGGTCTGTGTGGAATCGGAAGCCAGCAGTACTGAAGCGCCACAGGGGTCGTGAAAGATGCATGCAAAGATGCACAGAGTCTCCTCTACAACCAGCTCCTCAGCTGGGGAAAATCCACATCCCAGACTCTCCTGATCACACAAGCAAAACCAGGGCCACCAGATGCCACTTCAACCCTTCTGCATGGACAACTGTCAAGGATGCGGTCTTCTCCTCAGCATGACAAGCTCTATGCATAGCTCACCACGTGTACGTAGGAAATAGAAATGTAAACAGGAAGTTCCAGGCTGGATTGCTGTTCCCACCCTCACAGCCTCCACCTTCTGGAGTGTCTGAAGGCCCCACCTTGTAGATTTACGACACCCAGGCACCTGGGAATGGTTCCAGGGTGTTGTTGGAGGCAAAGGTCTATTGA
Organism: Mus minutoides; assembly: GCA_902729485.2. Taxonomy (NCBI): domain Eukaryota; kingdom Metazoa; phylum Chordata; class Mammalia; order Rodentia; family Muridae; genus Mus; species Mus minutoides. The sequence goes on from LR750273.1 coordinate 615,275, forward strand.
ACAGGAGAGCAGGCCAGCTGAACGATCTCAGAGATAAGGAGCGCACCCCAACCACTGGAAACTCCTTCCCGTGAAACTGTGCTGTTAATTCAGATCATGCATGTGTACCATGTCTGCCCACAAACTGTCCATGGTAGGAAGTTCTGATTAGCGATGCCCTTGTCACTAGCCTTCATTCTGACATGAAGGGACAAAGAGGGAATATCTGCTTGCTTTTAGTGTTCATGAGAGACTTGGATTATTGATATGCTCCATAATGGACCTGCACTGGCTAGTTTCATGTCAGCTTGACCCAGGTAGAATCACCTGAGAGGAGGGAACCAGAGTTGAGAAACTGCCCAGTTCAACTGGGCTGCAGGAAGCCTGTACTGTGTTTTCAGTGATGGACAGACGTGGGAGGAGCCAGCACATTGTGGGTGGCACCATGCTTGGGCTGGTGGTCGTGGGTTCTCTAAGAAATTAAGCTGATCAAGCCGTGAGGAGCAAGGCAGTAGGCAGCACTGCTGCCAGGTTCCTGCCCAGTTTGAGTTCCTGTGCAGACTGTGATTCAGGGTCTGTAAGGCAAATAAACCCTTCCTCCCCAAGTTGTTGTTGTTGTTGTTGTTTGTCGTGGTGTTATCATCACAGCGATAGAAACCTAACTAAAGCAGAAATTGATGATCACTCTAAGTCTAAGATTCCACGACTTTAGGCCCACCGTTGTACTTCTCCAGCTGTGAAATGAGTTCCTTGGTCAGAGGCAGTGCTGTATGGAATACCATGATGCTGACTAAGGCATTTTGTAAGTCCACGGACAGTAGTTATGGCAGAAGCACTGCATGCAGGAAAGGTGCATCTATAACCAGAATACATATCTATTCCAGGAAGGGCAAAGCATTGCCCTTTCTGTGAAGGAAGTGAACCAATGCAGTCAACCTGACACCAGGTTGATGGCTGGTTACCCTGAGGAATGGTGCCCTATCTGGGGTTCAGGATTGGTCTCTGATATTGACTGATCTGGCACTGGGTGGCAGCTATAGCCAGGTCAGCCCTGGTGAATGGAAGTCCCCATTGTTGCAGCCAATAATTGCCACCATGGCCAAACTAGAAACAACAGTGTCCTTTCAGTTGTAGTGCTTGCCTTGTAGGCACAAGGGCCTGAGTTCCATCCCTAAAAAGTGCGTGAAAACACTTGGGCACACACCTGTCATCACAGCCTTGGGGCGATGGAGAGAGGATGGTCTCTGGAGCCACCGGGATAACCAACCTAGTCTAGTTGGCAAGTTTCAGACCAATGAGAGACTTTGTCTCCATAGAAAGCAATGGGCAGTGATTAAGGAATAACACACAAGAATGTCCTCTGGCTTCTTCTCAACACCAGCTCTTCATTTAAATCACAGAAAATCCAGGGAGGTCCCTGTGAATTGGTTTGGCATTCAGAGACAGGTGGCAGGCATTGGCAACACTAGTCATATTAGACTTGGTGTTGGAGCTTATGAGGTGAGACTGGAACCTCAGTTCTCCTTCTAGCTCCTTGTCCAGGAGAGAGCTTGTCTGCTAAAGGATTTTGTGAAATGCAAACACTTCATTCAAATGTAAATGATAACCTTTACCTTCAACTTCAGGAGAAGCCAGAGATCTTCCTACTTTTAACTTTTTACTACAGGAAACATCAAACTATATAAATTTTTTAAAAACCAAGCCTGAATGGTCCCCAGAAACCCAGCTTCAAAAGCGGTATTCACACCCTCAGCCTCTGTCTCTGGGAGGATTGTTTTTAGTGTGTGCTTTATACATATTTTAGTATTTAGCTGTAAAGAACAAAGAACATTTAAAACTGTAACCACATTACTATCCTACCTCAAGCAGTTACATTATTCTCCTACATCAAGCATCGGATCCCACTTATAGATACAAAAGGAAATGTTTTGTAATTTTAACAACCAGGCCATGGCTGTTTTGAGCCTGACCTCCAGTGATCCATGATGCCTCACTCTGGTATCTAAAGCCTTACCTGTACTAACTCAGAGAACTTTGCACAAGTATATTGATTGATCTTAAGAAAGCCAACTAATACTGTAAAATTTGTTTCTCAACAAGGTTGATGGGAAGTCCACCTGCCCATTGGAATACAGTTCTAGGCTGAAGGTTGTTAATCCCAACTGGATGAAAATAAGACCACCACCACAATTTTTTAGCCAAGATTGAAGCAAGCTTTATTAAATACTGGCCAGAACCAAGGATACTGGCCAGGTCCCTACCCAGGATTTCCAGAGTATGGTACCAAATTATAGGTAAAACACACAAACTATATACTTCTTGCCTTCGTCCAATCAGAGGCAAGCATGCATCGTGACGTACTTCCTGCCTATGTGTGATCAAGCACATATCCTGTGCAGTTGGAGCAACCAAGCTTGTTTACAAAAGCAAAAAACTGTTTCTTATCTTCCATCAACAGCAGCCCCCAGCGTTCCAGGAAGTTATCTGTCCTTGGGCAAATGGGGCTTATATGTTAGAGGCAATTTTGTTGTATAGATCTCCTAAGCACAGCAGTTTGAACTTAAAACATCACTTCAGCCATCACAGAGACCCTTATCATGAGATAAGGCAGAGTACCGCCCTACACACACACACACACACACACACACACACACACACACCATCTCAACTGTTGTAACAAAGAAAACTGAAACCTTCCTGCTTCCTCTCAGCACCCCAGTTCCTTTTGTGTAATCACCTGCAGCTTCTCTTTTTTCAACAGTGTATTTCAATAATCTCTCACTTTGTCTGTGGGTGTTTTGGTGAATTCTCTTACCACCCATGTCCCCAGGCCACCACATGCACATCTTTTGAGGTTCTCCTTGTTTCCATAGGTACCTGTGGAAATTTCCATTTTTATTTTGATTGCCATAGATTGAATATTTATGCCCTCCACACCAGCCCTTCAGTCCATATGCTGACATCCTAACCCCACATTGATATTTGGGGATGGGGGCCTTTGAGAGGGGACTATGCCTTCATGAATAGCATTAGTGACCTCACAGGGGATCTGGAGAGCTCTCCAGAACCTTCTGAGATTTCAGCTACAAGGTGGCCTATGAATCAAGAACTGGGACCTCAGCAGACACCAAGTGTGTCAGCCCCTTCATCTTAGACTTCCAAGTCTCCAGAACTGTGTGAAATAAACTTTAGTTGTCTATAAGTCCTCCGGTCTGAGGAATTTTGTCCCAATAACTCCAAGGAACTAAGACAATGCCTAGACAGTTTTGAGGGTTATCTGTCAAATGGCGGAGGCAGGCTTGTTTCTTTCCTCACAGTTTAGACCAGAGTTCTCTCCTTTGGGGGAGGAGAGGCCTCAGGCAAAAGAGACATTATCATCACAACATATCTAGTCCCCTCTATCAGTGTGACACAACAATGCTAGATGCTTCCTTGACGTCATATCTAGTCCCCTTTGTCAATGCGACACACCTATGCCAGTTGCTGATCTTGATTGTCCTGCTAAGGTAGTGCTTGTCCATTTCACCCCCAAGCTACAAAGTTGCTCTGTGGTTTTTCTTTTTGTACCGTTTACTCTTCGGAAGAAAGTTACTGTGGAGCTCTGCTGGAGGACAACATAGCTGCTGAAATGATCCCTAAGTCTTCCAAGTGGAGGACTCTTTGCCGACCAGCAGCAGCTCATTCCGCATGTATCTGCATTCCATATCAGGACAGGTATTTATTTTCTACTTTGCATTATAAATAAATAAACAATAAATGAATAAACCAAAAGTAAAAGCACGTTCTTCTGTTCCTCAAGCTGGTTTTGGTTTGGAAGCTCAACAGAGGCCTGTGGCTTTCTGTCTCGGTTCAGGGGTTCTCTTTAACTTTGGGAACTCTTTTTTTCTCTTTGGGGGGGTAAGGGTGGGAATGAGCTTCCTTCTTAACATCACAAGATGGTTGATGTTCACTGTGTTCTCACTGGGGATCTTTCTGGCTCTTCAGTGGAAGTTTTCTAAGGAGCTTTGGTTTCTTTTGTTTGGGCTACAATGTTATAAGCAAGTCCTGGGCCCTAACTGAATTGTTATCATTAGGCATCATGGGCCCTGTGGGCCTCTCAACTGACAGAGCAACGACAACAAGAACAAAAAAGTAAGGGGTTTATTAATCCTTGTAGGTAGGCATTCCTAATGCTTCTCTATGTAGATGCCTGTAGGGCTATATAGGTCAACTCAAACTCATATTAAGCTTATCCTGTTACTACAGAAAGTATATTCTCTTCATTTGGAGGTGGCCCTTTGTAGTTATTATAGATTGGACCAAGATTCACAGTTTATTTTATAAGAGTGGTAATAATCATAGACCTGATGCATACAATCTTGAACACCATATTTCTTATCACTCTGCTTGCATGAGGCTCTGTGTTAACTCTGTACAATATTGTAGCCCTGAGTTAATCCTGGTTTCTTTTTAAATGAAGGGGGGTGTATAATTTGTTTTCTAAAATAGGAAAAAAAATCATTTGGGCTCCCTAACATCTCCCAAAGAAGGTCACGGAGTTGCTTTCTGTCCCTATGGACCATTAGCAGAATGGAACAGCTAGCTCTAGGCATATGGCTCCATCTGCCCCCAGTCCTGACTCCTGGAATCTGCCTCTGTGTGGCCGGGGAGGGGTGAGAGCACAGGGGCAGGACAGATGCAGAGAGTTGTTGGAAACACACGGTGTCCTGCTTTGCTTTTCTGTTGCTGACAAAACACCCTTATCAAAAGTGACTGGAGCACCTGGAAGGGCTTGTTTGGGTTTAGCTTCCATGGGTCACAATGCACTGAGGGAAGCCAGGGCAGGAACTCAAGAAGAAACCGTGAAGGGTGATGATGTTGGTTCTCAGCCATGGTGGCTTTTCAAATGGTGTGTCTTTAAAAGCCAGGTTGGGAAGATGTCTTGGTCTATAAATTCGCTGCCTTACACCCATGAAGGTTTGAGTTTGGATCCTTAGCACCCCCACAAAAGCCGAGCATAGTGGACATGCCTATTACTCTAGCACTGGTATGGGAGAAGGGGAGGCAGGGGAAATCCCCAGAGTTAGAGACCAGCTATTGTAGACCGTTAATGAGCTCAGTATTCAGCATTAGTCACTTTCTCAAAAAATAAGGGAGGCTGCAGTAGAGGAAGACACCCAGAGACACCCAGAGTTGACCTTTGGCCTCCACACACATGTGAACATGAACTTGCATGTCTTTTGTACACACATACATTTGTACACATACATACACTACACACATCCACAAAACATGTCCTCTTACTACCACCAGGGAATTGGCCTGGGGTGGGGCTCTGAAATTGGAAGAAATGAAGGGATTTATAAGCTTCTTCTTCTTCTTCTTCTTCTTCTTCTTCTTCTTCTTCTTCTTCTTCTTCTTCTTCTTCTTCTTCTTCTTCTCTCCTCCTCCCTTCTTCTTCTTCTCTCCTCCTCCTCCTGCTCCTTCTCCTGCTCCTCCTCCTGCTCCTCCTCCTGCTCCTCCTCCTCCTTCTTTTGCCAGGTAATACTAATGTTTGACCAGGATGATTTGCCTGTCCCTTGGATGTTAGCTGGGTAATGGCAATTGTATTGCACCTATGGCCTCACCATGATGTGACTGCCTCAGTCAATGGCATCTCTGTCCTGGGACTCAGAGGACTGAGGCAAGATGTCCACAGGCTTTTCCTGATGGTGCCCTTATTCTTAGGATGCTGGCCTCAATCTTTGACATAAGGCAATGAGCCTCCGCCCTCTAATCCAAGAATGGCGGCATTTACCATATGTCTGGCTCTGAGGAGATTTTACCCCCATCCTATGCTGGTTCCACCTCCACTAACAGGTGCTTAACTGGGAACCTGAGAGGGCTGAGCGGCTTCTCCTAAAGTCACAAGCCTGTATCTGGGTCAGTTCTGAGCTCGACAACAAACTGTGAAGTCCAGGCTGTGCCCTCAAGTCAGATCTTCTTTGAGAGTCACTTCTTCCCTTCCTTAAATACATACAGGTTCTTGATATATCAACTCAACTTCAGGTGGGGCAGCCTAGCTGAAGTAAAGGAACCTGAACCCCAGGATCTCAGCATTAGGCATTAAGTGTCTCCCACCTCTTTCCCATTTTTCTTCAGAATTTAAAGTTCTGAGGATATTTTAATTTACTGCTAGTGTGGTGGTGGGGATGGGGGAGGGGGTGCCCTATTTGATTCCTTCCCACTCTTTTCTGTGCTTTACTTTCTCGGCCAGCCATCCCTCCCCAATCTTACTGTGTGACCTGTGACATTTCCATGTCATTTTCCATGTACCAGGCTCCACATCACTACCCAGAGTCCTCAGCCAATGCAGTTGCTTGTTGTACCCACACCCATTGGCCACTTCCCTTCCCCAAATGTGTTAGCTCCATCCCTGTGCCCCCTTAGAATCAGTCAATCCCCACATTCCCACCACTCAAGACTTGTTACACCCACCTCTCTTTTCCCACATCACTCTAGGCTAGGAATAAGCTCTGAAGCTAGACTACTTTTCTCCCGTCCCTAGGCTCCTTGCTATGGATGGACCAACCCAGAACAGTTTCCTAAAAAAATGCGGTGTCCTTTGCACTGCCAGGACTCCTGAGTAAATCCTAACTCAAGTTCCAAAACACCTCTGGTCTGAGCCTGACTTTACCGAGCCTTCAGCCCCACCCTAGCCTAAGGGCCAATCCAGGATGTCTTCCGGGCTCCCGAGAAACCCATCCTGATTGGCTGATGAGAGGCCTCAAGAAGCTCCGCCCCGAGGCGCTGACCTCTGCAGGAACCCGGAAGTGCGAGCCTCGCGATGGAGGGGCATCGGAAAGTGCAGCTCAGCGAAGCCCTGGCGCTCGGGCCGGGCTGGCGCCACGCCTGCCATGCGCTGCTCTACGCGCCCGACCCCCGCAAACTGTTCGGCCGCATCCCGATGCGCTTCGCCGTGCTGGTGAGGACGCGTCATGCACGGCCGCTCCCCGCCCCGGGGCCCGCGTGCCCGGGCCAACCATCATACTCTCCTCCCCCAGATGCAGATGCGCTTCGACGGACGCCTGGGCTTCCCTGGCGGCTTCGTGGACGCGCAGGATAGCTGCCTGGAGGACGGGCTGAATCGGGAACTGCGCGAGGAGCTGGGCGAAGCGATGTCTGCCTTCCGCATGGAACGCTCTGACTACCGCAGCTCACACATCGCGGGCAGACCGCGCGTGGTGGCCCACTTCTATGCCAAGCGCCTGACTCTGGAACAGCTACAGACTGTGGAAGCCAGGGCACCTCAAGCCAAGGACCATGGGCTGGAGGTGGGACCAGCCTGAAACCCTCTCCATCTTTCCTCTCCCCAACCGCTTCCCCGAGAAAAGCCACTGACTGGGTGGTGGAGATTTTGACCCTCCAACTTTGAATTCTTTCAAGTGGCATGAACTAGTTGGGATCTTGGTAATCTCTAGGCTAGATAATACCACCTACTTGGTCACCGTTAGCCGTCCCTGCAGAGAGCTTTTTAGAACACACAGCCAAGGGTCGCTCCTGCTCTATGCTAGTGCACAGGATACCCTAAGCTCTTGACTTTGGGCTCATATTTCCCTTAAGCAGACAGTGAGTCTAATGCTAGGGACGCCTGTGTGTAGAGGTGACTCTGAACCTGGGCGTGAGGGCGCTATTAAAACTGATTAGTGCACACACTTTGGCAGTGTGTAGACTGAACAGTCCGTTGGAATCACTTGAGTTGGGTAAGGATGTCAGAGGAGTACTTGGGTATTCGCATTTTTCTGGAGCACCCAAGTACTACCTATACAGTGGTGTGAGTTCTGAGTTTTGAAATACTGCTACAGCCAGGCATGCCTCCTGGAGGCCCTCGCCAGTGAGGGTGAGTGAGGACAAGGATGGAGAAGGATTAGCAAGGATGGAGCTTGGAACCCAGCGTGGCTCACTTGTCCACAGAGTTTCTCTCTAAGCTCTCCTGAGGTGTGATTATTAGGCCTGGTTCTGCCTGGCTGTTCCCTGGAGAGTTCTGTTCCAAGGTAGATAAGGTGATATGTTGAGGTTCTTGAGGTCCCACTTGTCTGCTGTCTGCTTTTCATAGGTGCTGGGCCTGGTGCGGGTACCCCTGTACATCCTCCGTGATGGTGAGGGAGGCCTGCCTGCCTTTCTGGAGAATTCCTTCATTGGAGCTGCCCGGGAGCAGCTACTAGAAGCCCTTCAGGACTTGGAACTACTGGATCCTGGCACTATTGCAAAACTCAAGATCCCAGATTCTAAGTAGAATCGGACCAGCATGGACCCCTGGAATCCAGAGGGCCTTGGTATGAGGGAGGGAGAAAGAAAGAGAAGGAAGGGTAAATGGTTTCTCTTTGGGGTCTGAGGGATTGTAGATGGTGCCAGATTAACAACAGCGGAGGATATGCAATGTTTTCAACAGAAGACCTTGTCTGGTGGCATTAGGGATAAAAGGCCTTTGTATCATCCCAGAGTCCTGCCTTATACATAGACAAACAGCCTGGCAGCTCCAGTTATGTATATGTGTAGTGCGTGGTCACACACAGCCTGACACACTGTCATCTGTCCAGTTTAACCATGATGTGGCATTTGGCACATCCCACTCCTTCCTGGTAAATGGGAGGGTTTCTTCCCCATCTGCTGCAGTGTCCAGCCCAACTCATGCCTGTTAGGGAAGCAAAGGAGATGGCTTCTCTCTGAGAATTGCCCTGTGTTACCTGGTACTTGAGCAAAGCAGTGGGTTTCAGAAAGTGACATAAGGGCCTAGCCAGCCCTGCGTTCCAATTGAGGGTTGGACCTTGTCAAAGGCATCTTAGGCTGAACTGAGACCTGAGACCTGAGACCTCAGTCCTGATACCTGTCTTTCTTAGTTATCATCTATGAGATCCCATTGTCTCTGTCTAGCCTTCCCTGCCAATCAATCAATCAATCAATCAATAAATAAAATAAAAATAAAAACTAGAGGCATTTGGAAGAGTAGGCTGATATCTGGACCTCCAAGTTCCTGAGCTCTTTCAAAAGGTACAGGTTAATACTTGCTCGGTGGTAGGTATGGTGACAGAAATCGAGACCCACTGCTCTTGTCTTTAAGACTTCACAGTGAGAGGGGTAGGCACACAACATCATGAACAGCACTACACAGAAAGAAGTAGAATCTTCATCAGTCATGTGGTGTCCGTGGGAACCCTTTAACTCTGCCACGTCCAACTTACCTGCACAATGTGTAACTTTGTGGTGGTTGTGTCCCAATAAAGCATCAATGAAGAAGCAGCTGTCTGGCTTCAATGACTGTTCAGCTGGAAAAGATGGGTTAAGGTTTGCGACGCCTGTGCTTGTAAGCATCCTGTTGACATTCTTTCACTTGGGTTCATCTGAAAAGGCCCTAGTCAAAAAGGAAAAGGAAGGGAGAAATCACATAGGGATTTGGAAAGAAGTTTCTGTTAGTCTATGCCATTTTATTGGGGGGAATTATGTCCATTGATATTAAGAGATATTAAGGAAAAGTAATTATAGCTTCCTATTATTTTTGTTGTTAGAGTTGGGATTCTGTTCATGCAGCTATCTTCTTTTAGGTTTGTTGAAAGATTACTTTCTTGCCTTTTCTAGGGCATAGTTTCCCTCTGTGTTGGAGTGTTCCCTTTATTATCCTTTGAAGGCCTGGATTCATGAAAAGATATTGTATGAATTTGGTTTTGTCATGAAATACTTTGGTTTCTTCATCTGTGGTAATTGAGAGTTTTGCTGGGTATTGGAAAGAAGTTTCTAACGAGGCATGTGTGAAGGCCCTGGGGGTTGGGCGGTGGAGAGAATCTTGTCAGAACATCCCAGGACCTACTTCTTAATCAGGGTCTTGGGATGTATTTCATAGTCAAGGACCTTTTTTGGGGGGGTGGGGCTTGAGACAGGGTTTCTCTGTATAGCCCTGGCTGTCTTGGAACTCACTTTGTAGACCAGGCTGTCCTCAAACTCAGAAATCCGCCTGCCTCTGCCTCCCGAGTGCTGGGATTAAAGGCGTGCTTCAAGGAACCTTTGTATTTCAGGACTGCTCCTGGGACTGATGTGGATCATTTGAAAAGTCTCCCGTTTCAGAATTCTCAAATCCCAGGGATGCAGCTCATGTAGCTTTGCTTAGCATTTATGGGAGCCTGAGACTAACCCCTGGCATCACATAACAGGAATGGTGGCAAATTCCTGTAACCCCAGTGCTCAGGCAGGAGGATCAGAAGTTCAAGATGATCCTAGGCGACATAGTTGAAGGCCAGCCTGGGATTCATGAGAGCCACCCCAGAACTCCCTCATCTCCAGACCTTTTAAACAACTTAAGTCTCCATCGTATTGAGCTGGTAGATGAGGCCTGTCAGGAGAATGCAAGGAGGTTTTATTGCCTCAGCAGGGTAGGGGAGCAGGGCGGGGATGCGGGAGGGTAAGGGAAAATTTCTGGATAACATGTGAAATGTAAATGAAGAAAATATCTAATAAAGAGAAAAAAAAAAGGCTCAGGAGGGAACAAAGCCCCTGAATCTAGTGATCTAGTTGGATGAGATTCCTTCATGAATCAGTATCCAGAGAAGGGTATCAAAAGATCAGGGTGGAAGCTACAAGATGACTAATCCAGGCTCTGAAAATATACAATGTAACTTCCATACCTCATTAGCCAACCAAGACATTTAATATTGTATTCAGTGGGTGGGGATTAGACTCCATTTTTTGCTAGTAGTGTAATGGGAGAAGTAATAAAGGACTTGCTGCCAACATAGACAAGAGCCTTTCATAGAGCAGAGTAAGGTCAATACAATTAGACATCAGTAAGCAATGGGAGGCTGTGCTGGAGAAGTGGCAGCTCTTTTGGCACATGATCTTTACAGGCCACGGAGATGGCCCAGTGCATCTGTCAGGCAAGTCACTTCTGCTGTGGATCAGAAAGCAGGACTTGGAGGAACCTGCCACAATAGTTTCTATGGGAGAGGGTGGTGACCCAGGAAAGGGTTGGGTAGTGAAGGTCAATAGAGACAGACATGGGGGAGGGGCCATGGTTATCTGACAGCCTGGTTGGTGGAGAAGTCAAGGGTGGACATGATTTGAACTACAAGATGTTTGTGTTGTGGATGAAGAAAAAACTCAATGGATACGGTAATAAGATCTGAAGACACAGAGACATGAATCTGTGAGTTTACACAGTAGACAGCATGAAAGTTCTCTTTTGAGATTCTCCATAGAGAGAGGAGATGATCAGATCAAAGCTCCAAGACTTGGGAAGGTGGATAGAACATGGTAAAACAGATCAGGAACCTGGGGAAAAACTACTTTTAACAAACCAACCAGCTTTACACACTTCTAAGCGCTTTGGTGAGTCAGGTCAGAAAAGCCTATTGGATCAAGCATCGGCCATTTTGTTGAATTTGTTGGGAGCAGTGTCAGGAATATGAGGGTGGAGGGCAGACAGACTGGTGGACAGCAGACTGCCAAGGCAAGGTTTGAGCTGTGAGGTGAAATTTCAAGGAGAAACCAAAGACTCAGTTCAGAGTTCATTCTCATGGTTGGTTGCTAGAGTAGGAAGCTGGACATTCTATGGTGGGGCAGGAGCTGAGCAAGCTTCTCCTTTCTCCTCTCACCTGTGATGAAGAGTCTCTGGTCACCAGTTTGATTAGATTGTGAGAAGCCTAGAGCATTAGTAATGTATGCCAAGATGTACATAGAAGAGAAAAGATTGACAGAGAGATTCCATCTATCCAGCTATGGGGAGGCAATTGCTTGTATCAGGTAGAATATCTTTAAAGATTATTATCAATGTAGCTATTTGGGAGGGTCATATATTTGTCTCATTGTTTAATCAAATACCATAACAAAAGAAATTTAAGGGAAGAGCATTTATTTTGGCTCACAGTTTGAGGGTGCAGTTCCATACCCCATGTAAATCATATGGCCACATTGAATTCATGGCAAAAAAGAAAAAAAATTCATTGCATTCAGGGCAAAGAGAGATGAACACTGATACCCAACTCTCTTTATTCAGTCCAGGATCCAGCCCACTGTATGATGGCAGAACCGTATACAGTTGCTATGGGTACACAGGAGGGAGCAGGTGAGTGGAATCTCAAGTGAGCACATAATGGCCCTTTCTTCTCCCTTCTTTTGTAAGGGAGAATCAGACAGCAAGCCAGGACCTGTTGAGGGTCTCCTGTCAGTTATTGTAATTATTATTAAAATAGCAGTCCCTGCACCATGAACCTGACAGTCCATGGCAAGGATTTCATCCCCCTGCCTCTTCTACTGACCTGACCCCTCTCCTTTGCATCTCTAGTTTCTGTTTCATAGTTGGATTTAACTAACAATCCAGAATCCCCTGGGAGAAGGTCTTCTGAGCATGCTTGTGAGGGATTATCTCAATCAGGTTAACTGATGTTGGAAGATCTCTGTCCCCTACCCCCTGTGGGTGGTACCAGTTCCTGGCTTGGCATCTCAGACTGAATAACAGAGAGAGGTAGTTGAGCACTAGCATGCATCCATTTCTCTCTTCTGACTGCAGATACATTGTGGCGAGCTGCTTCAAGGTCCTCATGCCTTTTCTTCCACGGCTTGATGAACTGTGTTCTAAAACTATAAGCCAAAATAAACTATGCCCCCCCCCATTAAGTTGCTGTTATTGGGGGCACTAAGACAACTCCCTGCCTTATCTAAGAAACATCCCTCATAGGCAGTGGGCTCCTTCACCATCAGCCATCACACACTGGTGGGTGTTATGGGTTTAGTGCCCTGGCCTGGTCCTGATGCTGCCTCCCTTGCAGGAGGGAGAGAAGCAGGCTAGACTGTGCACTTCTCTTCTCACCCACTCCCATCATGCTGGGGAATGGGCTGCTGGGATGACAACCACACAGGACTCCCTGTGTCCCTGTAAGCACAGTGCTCTGGAGAGGGAAGAAGGTGGCATCTCATCTGACCTCCAGCCCTGCTCCCAGCAGCCAGGGCTTCCAGCTGAGCTCTGCCTTCCTTATCTCCAGCTTGGGGCTGTGATTCCTGGGGAGAGGGTTAATGGAGGGAGCACTTGGCATTGACTTTGAGCAGGTCAGCCAGCACTGTGTCAACACAGGCTGCTGCTGCTCCTTCCTGGGGAGGACAGGGGACACGTCACCCCCTCCCTGACACACACACACACACACACACACACACACACACACACACACACACACGCTGATTCCTCTCTCAGCAGAATCAGCAAGAAGTTTCTACTCAACCTTGCACTTTCCCTCTTCACAGACATCACTCTCAGACTTCATTCTACCCTGAGCCCAAGTCCTTCTCAGTTGCCAGGTTTGAGGCAAAGCTGCTATTTCCTGGCAGGACCTTGCTGGGAAGGAGGAATGTCTTCTGCCAGGGAGGTTCTGAAGAAGGCTAAGTGAAACAGACGTGGCTAGTGGGAAGAGGGATTTATCACACCAAAAATGTTCTATATCCCAGCACACACGAACTAGAATATAGAAAAGAGAAAAGATGGATAAGAACATTTCAGCTGTGATAAAATGTGCAGGCGACATTAGAGTTGGGGTCATGTAGAAGACACTCCAGAGGAGAAAGACAAGAAGCCCTCACCCCTTTAGACCTCATCTCCCCAAAGGAGAAAGCGTGTAGCCTTTCTCACAGTCTCCCTGGATCCCATCATCCCAGCTGAGTATGACAATCCCTCTGGTGTGGTGGCCACTCTGGCAAAAACCCACCGGGGTCAGAGGTGAAACCACGCACAGGCTCTACCCCCATCCTTGCTGTCATGCTAACAGAGTGACAAGAGTGAACGACCACAGGGAAGAACATGAAAGGTACAAGGATCCTCCTCAGCAACCTCTCCCGGCTGGAGGGTCCTGCATTCTAGACCCTTCTACAGAGTTCTTGTGTCTCTCCGAAGCAAGCACACTGGCAAATCCAGACCCCTGAAGGCTCCATCTTGGCTCTCTTCCTCTCCTTGGGCATACCTGCTGGGATATCTTCACCAGAGTGGCAAGCCCTGTTGTGTGCCCCTTAACTGAAACCAAGCAGGACATAACAACGAATGTCCTGTTGTTTCCTCTCATTTGTAGAAATAGGAGGTGGGATCTGGATGTAAAAGCAGATTGTACCAGAGAAGACAAAGCAGCAGGGATGGAGAGAGGGAAGGAGAGAGGGAAGGAGAGAGGGAAAGAGAGAGGGAAGGAGAGAGGGAAAGAGAGAGGGAAGGAGAGAGGGAAGGAGAGAGGGAAGGAGAGAGGAAAGGAGAGAGGGAAGGAGAGGCATGCGGAAGGATAACAGGGGGGGGGTGAATATGATGAATGCACATTGCATGCACGTGCACCTATGTCATAGCCCTTCACTCTGCACAATTTCATTCTCCTGGAATGGGAGGTTCCAGGCAGGATTGCTGTTCCCACCCTCACAGTCTCCCCCCTCTTGGGCTCCTGAAGGCCACACCTGATCGATTTACAGCATCCTGACTCTCAGTAATAGTTCCAGGGTGTGAGTGAGGCAAAGGTCTATTGACCTGGGGGAGAAGGACTGTTGAGCGATTTCATGTTTGAGAGCTACGGAGTGGAAGGAAGAATTGATTCCGGTCAGCTTCAGGAATCAGGATGTGCCAACATCATGTCTGATCCACGCTGCAACAAGGGGTGTGAACCACAGAAAGGTGAAGAACTGGGTGATCTCGTCACAGACATTACTTGGGGGATTTAAGGAAAGCATGGAGTTTGGAAGGAGGGGGGAGAGATGAGGCTGCATGCAACTCCAAGGGAGGAGTTTAAGGAAATTAATTAAAAAAAAAAAGCTTCACAGAGATCCCAGAAGAACAAGAGCACCCTCAAGCCAAGAAGCTCCTCTGATGAGACAGGAGAGCAAACGCCCTAGAATACTAGGAAAAAGCACAAAACAAGGCAAGAGACCATAGAACACGGTAGAATCAGCTGATTGTTGATTATCCAGACAGGAAACATGGAAATCGGCACAGCATTTTAGGGAGACCAAACAAACAAACAAAACTTCCTAGGCACAGAGATCCTACAGTTTGATAAAGGATGTCAGTGGACCACAACCAGGGAACAGTATTCATTTCTAGGACACTTGTGAGGTAGGGGAACTAAATTACTTCATGTGGTACAAACTTCACACCTGTCTGTGCCAACATCATGTGCAGAAACATGGCTAGTGGGCACCAGTGTGCTCTCTGGGAGATGTAGGAGTTTCTTGGTTGGTACTGGCTGGGAAACTCACAGAAAAGAGTTGGTTGGTGGGAAAACCAAAAGCTATCACTTTACTGGGCCACCCTCACATAGCTTCTGTGGTGGTTTGAATAGGACTGGCACCCACAGATTCCTGTGTCTGAGTGCTTGGCCCAGACTTCTTGTACTCTGGGCATAGCTTGAGCAAAGACCTCAAAGCCCACACCCACAGCGGCACACTTCCTCAATAAGGCCACACCCACAGCCGCACACTTCCTCAATAAGGCCACACCCACAGCCGCACACTTCCTCAATAAGGCCACACCCACAGCCGCATACTTCCTCAATAAGGCCTCCTACAAGCCTGGGGGGGGATGGTCTCGAACAACAAGCTGATTCTTCGTCTTCTCACCTCTGGTGAACATCTCAAGGATGCCCTGTGTTTTCTGTTATTTAGAATAGAACCCAAGTTCTCTGTCTTGTTTTTGTGACAAAATATGGAAAAAAAAAAACAACTAAAGGAAAGGATCATTTTAGCTCGTGGTCTAAGCAAGGGAAATGACTTAGGGTTTCATTACTGTGAAGAGACACCACGACTGTCATGGTTTGAATATGCTTGGCCAAGGGAGTGGCACTATTTAGAGTTGTGGCCTTGTTGGAGTAGGTATGTTACTATTCCTGTGGGCTTTAAGACCCTATCCTAACTGCCTGGAAGTCAGTAGTCTGCTAGCAGCCTTCAGATGAAGATCTAGAACTCTCAGATTCCCCCCCCCCCCACACACACACACCATGCCTGCCTGGATGCTGCCACGTTCCCACCTTGATGATAATGGACTGAACCTCTGAACCTGTAAGCCAGCTCCAATTAAATGTTGTTCTTATAAGAGTTGCCTTGGTCATGGTGTCTCTTCATAGCAGTAAACCCTAAGACAACGACCAAGGCAACTCTTATTAAGGCAAACATTTAACTAGGGCTGGCTTTCAGTTTGAGAGGTTTACTTCATTTTCCTCATAGTGGAAAGCATGGCAGTGTGCAGGCAGACTTTGTGCTATAAAAGCTGAGAGTTCTGCATCTTGATCTGCAGGCATCAGAAGGGGACTATCCTCTACAAGCCTCCTGGAGGAGACTGCCATCTACACTGGGCAGAGGCTGAGCATAGAGGAGACTGCCTCCTGCAGGCATCCAGGAGGAGGGTCTGGACCACACTGGCCAGACTTGAGCATGTATATGAGACCTCAAAGCCCTGCCTCCACAGTAATGCACTTCCTCTAATGAGGCTACACCTCCTAATAGTGCCACTATCATGTACACTGCAATCACCACAGGATGTATTGTAGGTATGGTGGAAGGCATGTGAGGTGGCTGGTCACATTGTTTCCACAGTCAGGAAGCAGACAGTGGATAGACAATGGGGCTTTAAAAGCTCAAGACCCACCTTGGGGGTCCACTTCCACCAGTGAGGCTCGGCTTCCTAAAGGGTCCACAACTTTCTCACACAGCATCAGAACCTGGGAAGCAAGCCTAAGGCAGGATAATCTACACTCAGACAACAGCAGCCTGGAACCTAGGACCTACTCCATAAGTGCATGTCTGAAATATGATCTGAACGTGAAATGAAGCTAAATCATCTTGAAGATTCTTCCAGAGAAAAAAACAAAACCACAAAAGCCAACTCCACTTCCCCCTAAAGCATCCAACCCAGCACTGATTATTTTCAAGTCTACAGGGCACATCTTACAGAAACTCACAAGGCAGCCTGGAGGTTTCCTAGCAATTTGTTACCATGACATTTCCTAATCCTCACGTGACTGGCACAGCACACAGGAACACGTTGAATGCTGAGCTCTGAACTGGAGACCAGACTAACATTTACTTGATTTCCTCTGAACGGTCCCAGAGGTGACTCCCTGCCCTCTTCCACCTGTGTGGCTGGTCCTTGAGAATCTGTCATTCCTTTTTATTTTTGGTGTGAAAGCCTTATGTACCTTAACAAAATAATGCCTCATGGTTTTATTTCCAATTATGCTCAATGCTGACAATAAGTATCTTTCTGCATTGCCTATAGCTGAGAGGGTCAGGTTGCTTCAATTTGTTGGTATCATTTTAAGATAACCAACTTAGCCATTCACTGCTCTGATCCCCAAGTCTGACAGCAGCAGGCAGTTCATCTTCCTCTGTTTATGGTAGCTGGGTGGAGCCTGTAAGAACACACTATATATAGCTGCTTGACTCCATCACTAATGCAGGAGTGGGTTTGTTTTGTCCAATGATTAAAGAATGTAAGAACAGTCGCAAACAGAAATTCCAGGACAAAGAACAGGCCTCAAACAGAAGTTTAAGGACAACATATTAGAGGTTAAAAGGAAAAACCCAGGGCAGGGACGCTGCCATCTCCCAGCTGCCTGGAAGAGCAGAGAATGGAGAAAAACAAAAGTCCGGCTCAGGGAGAGGCTAGTAGCCAGACTCCTGGCAAAGGTGACCTCACAGTTGGGAAAGAAGTTCAGAAAACGAGTAGGGGAGCGCAAAGCCTTGGTTAGGGACTGTAAAACATACTTAGGCCCTGGTCAGCACCGCAATGAAAAAAGAAGAGAAGAACTAGGCCCAGGCCTGCCTGACTCATCCTCGTGGCGGCAGCAAAGGGTTGGAGTTATGAGAAAGGAAGACGCATTATCCATTCTGCAATTACTGGATTCAGGAAAAGGAGAGGGAAAGGTGGCAGGAGGGAAGGAGGTAGAGAGGGAGGGAAGGAGGGAGGGAGGGGGAAGGGGAGGGAAGGGGAGGGGAAGAAGAAGAGGAAGCAAGCAAGAAGAAGAAGCTGAGGAGGAAGAGGAGGAAGAAGGAAGCTGAGGTGAGGAAGAGAAAATGCATTTAGATACGGACAAGCAGAGATGGCGGCACCCTGGAGTCCATCAGCACTTAATTGACCGTGATACCAATAATGCTGCGGAGTAACCTGTATTCTCAGCATTTATTTAGTTCACACATCTGCATCCCCAAAGCCTGCTTGGGCTGAGCCACAGGACAGGATCTCCTGTTCCCTGTTCCATACTGGAAGCTGGCTGGCCCACTGGCTTCAAATGTTCTCCAGTCTCTGCCGCCCATCTTTAAGGATTACAGGCAAATGCTACTATGTTTCACCTTGCATGGGATCTGGGACTAGAACTCAATGCCTTACTCTGCATGACTCTAAGGACTGCCGCTGCACCACTGCAGCTGGGCTGCCCAGGCCGCACTCCTCCACCCCTTCTCCCTGTTCCCCTGGCTTTCCCACTGACTCTCTCTCCTCTCTTCTCTTGCTCCCAGCAGCCACAATTACTGGAATCCCTTAGTTCAAATGTCCAAGCTGCAAATGCGGGAGTTGCCTTTGTGCTTCAAATACGAAGGGAAAACCATTTTTGCTTACCTAAGGCCACCTCCCCCTACCACCCACGCCTCAGTAGAACACGGTGGGCCTCCCTCATCTCAGGAACTGTCGGCAGGCAGATAGCATTTGGGAACTGCAAATGTATTTCTATTCGTTGCTGGACGTGTATTATTTATAAATAGCAAAAGACGCAATTCCAACCTTTGATTGTGCACATGCCTGGTAATCTCGGAGGCACACGGGATTTAGGGTTATCTGGTCAGGTTCTGAGTCCATTTTTCTCTCACTGGAGTCTAATATGTACAAGGACGGCTCCAACTCAAGGCTGGTTCATCGTATTGTGTCCTCTGCTCTGATACGATTGGGCCATCTTTGGACCAGTCCCTAAAGTGGGAGGAAGGCTGCTGGGCTGATTGACTTAGCATTAAGTAACCTCAGTCAATGAGCCACTAATTCCCAATTAATTATTAAGTATCACATGACACTATGTAAGAAACTCACCATCTCAGCAGTGTGTACTGAAGTCTCCCAAAAGAAGCGATACTTACATTAACATTCTACAAGGCTGATTGATGGATTAGAATTTCAGTGGCTGTGGACAGCTGGAACATTGCAGGATCAGAGCCTAATTGTAATTTATCTTCGGCTAACTACACTTGTTAAATAGCTCTTGCTGCCATCTCTACTTGTGACTTCACATCTTGGTGAGTACCAGGTAGACCCTTCTGGAATGTATAACAGGCAGCTAGCTTCTACATGCATGTGGATAAACAGCATGCAAGGCCAGATATAGAGGCTCTCCCATTGCTGAAGCTGAGGTACCCACCAATGTATTTGAAATGTATTTTGGCCTATGACTTTCTTTTATTCCTTTGCTATACAGCTTCATGAAACTGTTACCTGGCCACTCGGATTTGCCTCTAGAATAAACTGTCTTTTAGTCCCTTTGAGGTAGAAGCTAGGTTTTCATGTATCAACAGCAATGCATTTCAGTCCTGTGTCTGTAGCCTGCAGCCCTCCTGGGTTAGCTGTTCTGGGCTGGGTCATTCTGTGTGTTTTCTACAGTTACTCTTCCATGAGGAGGGCAAGAAAACCACAACCTTCAAATTGTCAGTAACAGCACCATGAAAAGCAAGAGACTGTCCCAGAAATTAAACATGATTATTTCTTGTCAACTGAAGTGTAAAAAGCACAAAATGAAACATATCTTGTTCTGCCTGATTTCAAACGCTTCCCCGGAATTAAAGGATTTATTCAAAATGACTGTCCTTCTTGGCAGCCCCTCCCAGTTCTGTACTTAATAAGAGCCTGAAATCGGGAAGGACTCTCAGGTTACCTATCATGGTAACTGATCACACAGCTAACAGCGTGTCTGTCCATTGCTGTTTTAAAGGCTTGGGCTGAGATGCAAATCCCAACCGTCTCCTCTCTGTTGACCCTGCTGTGTTTGATCTGTGCCAGAGATCAACATCCAAGCTTCCAAATCCAGATCTCAAAAGCTCAATTGAAAAACCAGATTAGGCCATTTTCCAAGGATGTTTTGAAGCATTTATTTGCTTAAGTGACTATAAAATTAGTAATGTGGTTAGGATCAAATTAATGCTCTGCTGAGGTCTTTGAATTTATCTCATACGCTATGCTTGGCTTGGACATTTTTGCACCAGCTGGCAACATCCTTAAAAACAGCCAGTCATCAAGACTTTGACAACTGAAAAGAGCTTTACTTCCTCCTGGGGGCCTGGAGGCATGTTTATGAACACATTTACTTTAGAATCCAACAACACTGTGTGTGCATGTATATATGTGCACATCTGTATATTTTATGCATGTGTGTGCATGTATGTATGTATGTGTGTATGTATGTATGTGAGTGTATACCTATGCATATATATATATATATACGTGTGTGTGTGTGTGTGTGTGTGTGTGTGTGTGTGTGTACATATCTATGTATGTACATATGTACATGTGCATATATGCCTGGCCACACTTAACATATGTGCTCAATATGAAGAGACAAATGTCTACTCTGTACAGGTAGTTAGCCTAAATAACTATATTTGTAAATACTTATATTTTATAATTTTCCCTATCTATTCTATTTTCTTCTAATATTTCATTTTCTTGCTTGACTATAATTGAATGATCTATTTTGTGTTTGTTAAATATTATGCACCTTAATTCCCAGTTATTAAGCTAAAGCCACATTCACATTCATAAGCCTGCATAGGAATACATTTCATTATATAATTCCATTATATATGTATATATTCTTTTCACCTATACATTAATCTATCTACACACCTATCATCTATCTATCTACTTATTTATTATGTATCTATATATTTTCATTCCACCATATTATCATCTTTCTCCTAATGAGACAAATACATTGCCTTGGTTTTATTCTCTCCTCTTTCTCTCTCTCTCTCTCTCTCTCTCTCTCTCTCTCATCTACCTTATTGGAGGAGTAGTTTTGGACAGTAGACCTAAGCACAGCACCTTTTGGATTTCATTTCCCTTTTTATTTGTAACAGTCCCTCTTTGGATGGCAAATATGAGCAGCTGTTTATCTAAGAACATTTTTTTATTGCGCTCTCACACTTAAAAGACATTTTAATCAGCTATAAAAAATGTAGCTGCAAAGCACTTCTCTGGATAATTAAGAGTCTGTGGAATCTGATATTCCTGTTAGGACGTCGGTTTCTTATTGGCTGTTAGTCCTTGTGGAATTTCTTTCTAACTCTTCAAGGTATTTAGACTCTTTCTTCTACTTGATATTAATCAATTTCACCATGATACGTTGCTTTTTCTATTCCCCTCCCCTTTTCTTCTGTCTTTGTTTTTCTTTTGGATGATGGAGATAGAATACAGGACATCATGCATGCTAGCCAGGCTCCTTTTTTTGTTTGTTTGTTTTGTTTTGTTTTGTTTTGTTTTGTTTTGTTTTGTTTTCTTTTGAGACAGGGCCTCGTGTAGCCTAGGATAGCTTCAAACTCATCATAACCTTTAAATTCCCAATCCTCCTGCTTCTACTTCCCAAGCAGGAATCCAGGTATGTAGCACTATGCATGGTTCTCTTTTTATTTTAAGACAGGGTGCAAGGGTGCTGACATCTCCCCTCTCACCACCTGCAGTAGTTGAGAGAGCTATTCCTGCCCCCTCACTGTCTGTAGCGCTCAGGAAAGCAGGCACTTGGCCTTGCCTGAGTGACACAGTGGAGCTGCCCGGAGGGTGAAAACACGGGTCCCCAGGTAGTGAGGGCAGGCGAGCTGCTAGCCCCTCACAGCTGCAGCACTGGAGAGAATGGGCCCTGTGCCTTGATCAGTGGAGCTGGCTCTGGAGGCATGGGTGTGGGTGAGCTGGCCCCAAGGTACTAGAGCAGGAGAGCTGACTCTGCCTCCTGCAGATGGAGAGGTCGGCATTGGGTGGCCTCACTGGGACAGTGCTGAAGAGCTTGCCCTGGTAGTGCCGATAAGGGAAAGATGATGTGCTGACCAGCTCAGCTACAAGCCAGACCCAGATCCGGGGCTCTGCATTGGCTCACCCAAAATCTATATCTTCTGCAAATGGTTGGGAAGTGTGAATGGACCAGTCCTGCTGTTCAAAAGCTGCAGGATCTTCACGACATTGGGCAACAGGATAACTGGGAGGAGTCCCAATGAGGGTCCAACATTGATGGTGTCATAGAAGCCAGAGACCTTGAAGCAAACCAGTGACTCATTGTAATGAACATTTGCAAGTGAAGATGTGTGGACAGAAGGATACACTGTAGGACACATCATAACATACAACAGCTTCCATGATGAGATGTTTTCCTATTCTTTTGTGTGTGTGTGTGTGTGTGTGTGTATCTTATTTTAGAAGGGAGGTTGGCAGGTATTAGGGGACAGGGAGATGAGCAGGACTTGGGTGCATGATGTGAAACTCACAAAGAACCAGTAGAAAGTTAATATATATGTATTTAATGTTGCATAGTCCTTTATTTTCTCCTCCAATTAAGCCAAATCTACATCTTCTTTTCGATGACTCAGATGCCCCGAGAAGGATTTAATAATAGCTCTTAATGATTCGTTTGAATATCTTATTCTGAAGTCACTCTCCTTTGAAGAGTGTCGGTGTGAAACTTTGTCTCCCAGGAAGTATGGGTGAAGATGTGCAGAGTCTGCTTGGTGAGATGGTTCTAATAGTACTTAATAACTGCGTTTCTCTATGCCCTGCCAAAGCAGTTGGGTGTTACAAAACCACTTTAGAATACAGCAATAAGCAGATGAAAAGCTAAAGACTTTAATTAAGCTTCTTAAAATAAAGTACTGTTTTATTCCCTTTTCTGATCTCAGTGTCTACCAGCCTTATAAACTAGTTCTTAAACTAACTGCTTGGGTAGATCTCAGAGATTATAATTTGCAGAAATGTATTGTTACATAGAAAACTCCCAAGATTCCAAATGCATTCAATATCCATGATTGTCAGATGCCAAACCCTTTCCTCCATGATAGAACTGAGAGTGTTCTCAACCTGACTGTCCTGAGCCTGGGTGTGTGACCTCAGGCAAGCTGCTTCTCTTTGTGTGCCTTACTCTCCTCCTGTGTTCAACAAGTGTGCTTAAAGAGATCTCTTGGGCTCTTTCTTGCTGTGGAAGCATCTATAAGTACACAAAATCTCCCCTACTCTCAATAATGTTAATGACTTTTGTGAATTTACAGTTAATATCATTTTATTGATGTTAATTAATACTATGTCCCCCGAATTTCAAGCACAGAGGAAAGCTGAAGCTGAGAAGTGCTGTTTATATACTTTCTATATATTGTTTATATAGTTTATATATTGTCTAGATACCATTTGCTGTTTATATAGTTTATATACTGTCTATATACTGTTTATATACTGCTTATATACTGTCCGTACACTGTTTATATACTGTCTATATATTGTCTGTATACTGTTTATATACTGTCTATATACTCTTTATATACCCCCTCCTCAGTTATCCTACTGGTTTACATCTGTGTCCTGTCACCTGTTACATCCACCCCTCCATTCCCATACCCTTCCTTCATCCCATGGTATTTTGATAATTCTCAAAGTAAGCCACATATACCGGTATCAGTCACTTCTAAGCACTTCAGCATGGAGGACCTGAAGTGCAACAATGGCTTATGACTTCGTAAAGCTATATACTGAGAAACACACTAATCTGAAATGAAAACTGCATACACAAGATCAAGATAAACCCAATCTAGATAACGAGTGCTGCAATCACTCCAGAAAGTTCCATCATGCTTCTCTCTAGTCAACCCCTCCTTCTCCCTCCACATCCCATTACCAAAACTTCACAAAATGTAAAAATATAAGTTCTCTTTATGACTGGCTTCCACTCAGTCTGCTTCTGGTTCTTGGCATTAAGGAGTCTAGGACTGAATGTTTCTCTGTCATCTCAGGATCAGAAGTAAACTTACAGTCTCTCTCTCTCTTTCCCCTTCCCTCCCTCTCTCTCTCTCTCTCTCTCTCTCTCTCTCTCTCTCTCTCTTTCCCCTTCCCTCCCTCCCTCTCTCTCTCTCCCTCCCTCTCTCCCTTCCTGGAACATATTAAGCAAACACACCTCTAATGGCATACACCCCCACCCCCAAATTTCATTTTTAGGATGGCCATGATATGGAACTGGTGGGAGTCTTTACTTCCTGAAGCTTCATTTCAAGTCAAGCCAACCACAGAGACACTCAGATAGCGTGGCATTTCTCACATCTCCGTAGCTAGAGTTCACTCTGTTTCACAGGTAAGAAAACCAGAATCTGGTAGCTCAGGTGACTGTTAAGTGGTACCCAATAAGAACACAGGTCTACTTAACATTGTTTTGTTAATTCCTTGCTCCCTTCTCTCTTCCCCTGATTTGAACAGTGTTGTTAGTACACTCACACAATGTGTACATATGCACATATACATGTATACCAGAAACATGGATAGGTGTGGGCTGGAGAGTATATAAGTGGTTAAGAGTAAGTAATGTTCTTCAAGAGGACCCAGTTCAATCTCATCAAGGCTCTCCCACCCTCATAGACGCAGGCAGGTTTTATCCCAGAAGAGAAATGATTGCTCCCGTATAGCACATGCAGCATCAGTAGTTTCTTCACCAGAATTAGCTATGAGCTGTTGGTTGGAGTCTCCTTCAAGGCTGATATCACTTTTGTAAGCTCATCAGTATCTATTATATAGCTAGTCTCTTCTCTCTCTCTCTCTCTCTCTCTCTCTCTCTTTAATTAGATATTTTCTTTATTTACATTTCAAATGTTATCCCCTTTTTCCAGTTTCCTCTTTGAAAATCCCTTATCCCCTCCCCACTCTCCCTGCTCCCCAACCCACCCACTCCCATTCCTGGCCCTGGCATTCCCCTATACTGGGGCATAGAACCTTCACAGGACCAAGGGCCTCTCCTCCCATTGATGACTGACTAGGCCATCCTCTGCTAAATATGCAGCTGGAGCCATGAGTCTCACCATGTGTTTTCTTTGACTGGTGGTTTAGTCCCAGGGAGCTCTGGGGGTACTGGTTAGTTCATATTGTTCATCCTCCTATGGGGCTGCAAATCCCTTCAGCTCTTTGGGTACTTTCTCTAGCTCCTTCACTGGGGACCCTGGGCTCAGTCCAATGGATGATTGTGAGCATCCACTTCTGTATTTGCCAGGTACTGGCAGAGCCTCTCAGAAGACCGCTATATCAGGCTCCTGTCGGCAAAATCTTGTTGGCATCTGCAATAGTGTCTGGGTTTGGTGGTTGTATATGGGATAGATCCCCAGGTGGGGTAGTCTCTGGATGGTCTTTCCTTCAGTATCTGCTCAGAACTTTGTCTCTGTAACTCCTTCCATGGAGTATTTTGTTCCCCCTTCTAAGAAGGATTGAAGTATCCAGACTTTGGTCTTCCTTCTTCTTGAGTTTCATGTGTTTTGAAAATTGTATCTTGGGTATTCTGAGTTTCTGGGCTAATATCCACTTATCAGTGAGTGCATATCATGTGTGTTCTTTTGTGATTGGGTTACCTCACTCAGGATGATATCCTCCAGAGCCATCCATTTGCCTAAGAATTTCATAAATTTATTGTTTTTAATAGCTGTGTAATACTCCATTGTTTAAATGTACCACATTTTCTTAGACTCTTACTTCTAAATCAAACCCTTGACAAGTATAACTAATAATATTTATGTTTTCTACTCTTACTGAACACGCTAAGAACTCCATGCTAGAAATTGTACTAAATAGTTTACATTTGAGAATTCATTTAATCTTCACAATAATACCATGAGACAGGCTTCATATGCCCACTCTTCAGGTCAGAGAATTGCAGCCTGGTGAGAAAAGAAATCTGAGCTGGAGGAATGTGCTCCAAAACAGCTAAGGAGGTAGTGAGCATGGGATTTGAACTACACTGTCTGAATATAGGTCTGGTTTCTGAGATGTTTAGGTTTATTTTTATTTTATGTGCATGGGTGTTTTGTTTACATTTTTATGTGTTCTGTATGTGTGCAGTTCCTGTGTAGGCCAGAAGAGGAAGACAGGTCCTTGGAATAAGTTAAAAATGGTTGTGAGCCACCATGTGGGTGCTGAGAACCAAATCCAGGTTGTCTGGAAGAACAACTAATGCCCTAACCACTGAGCAAGTTCCGGAAATAATATTGTGCTTATTTGTGTTTGTACACAAAAAATATATCCAACTCGTTACAAAATATACGGTGTACATTCTGAGAAATAAAAAAAATAGACTTCGAAGGGGAGGGGAGTAAAATTGGTGGAAAGACAGAAGAGAGACTATTTAGTTTACAAAATTTGAAGATGGGTGTCAGTGACGGTAAAAATGTATTCACAACCTTTGGAAATTTTACCAAATCTAATGTGATGCATTTTGTGGAAATGTTTTGAGTTTTATCTCAGGGAACAAAGATGAAAAAGTGGTTCAACTTTTGTGACTTGTGGAGAAATTCATTTCTTTTTTTCCCCCATTTTTATTAGATATTTTCTTCATTTACATTTCAAATGCTGTCCTGAAAGTCCCCTATACCATCCCCCACCCCCTACCCTGCTCCCCTACCCACCCACTCCCACTTCTTGGCCCTGGAGTTCCCCTGTACTGGGGCATATAAAGTTTGCTAGACCAAGGGGCCTATCCTCCCAATGATGGCCGACTAGGCCATCTTCTGCTACATATGCAGCTAGAGACAAGAGCTCTGGGGGTTCTGGTTAGTTAATATTGTTGTTCAACCTATAGGGTTGGAGACCCCTTCAGCTGGTGAGGATGTAGAGAAAGAGGAACACTCCCGCATGGTTGGTGAGAAATTCCTTTCTTTAAATCTCTGGCAAACTAACCCTGTTATGACTTTTCTTGGTGATTTTACATCATGTGAAAGGCACTTTTCAATACTGAAATCAACAAAAATCAATTCCTTAATGAATAGTGGGTAAAGATACAAAGACAAATCAAATTTTTCTGTTGAATATGACTGTGAAATTTTTGGCAAAATTGTTGACATTTGCAGAAGCTAAGGTTCAAACTAATGTTTCATTGCCAAAACCAGATAAGGCTATTTTTTTCTCTTATTTTAGTACTTGTATTAAAATATTAGTTTCCTTTTATTGGGGGGATAATATTTGTTTGGTTTTGAAAATTTATTGTATTGCCATGTTTTACACATAATTTTACATATAATACAACAATAGAAGCATTCATCATTTACAATTCTTTTTTGACCCCAGTTAGCTTTATTTTCATTTCATAGTTATTACTGATTCTTTTGCAGTGAGAGAAATAAATTTATTTTGCAGAGTGTTATAAAACCATAGAAAAGACTCAAATATGTTTTTATTTATTTTTATTTATTTACAATCCACCCATTGCCCCCCCCTCCGTCCATTCCCCCTCCCACAGTTCCTCATCCCATCCCTCCTCCCCCTGTCTTCAAGAGGATGTTCCTCCTCCACCAGGCTTTCCCCCTCCCAGGGGCCTCAAGTCTATCCAGGATTAGGCGCATCTTCTCCCACTAAGGCCAGACCAGGCAGTCCTCTGCTGTATACGTGTCCAGGTCCTCAAACCAGGTTCTGTATGCTGCCTGGTTGGTGGCTCAGTGTCTGGGAACTTCCAGGGGTCCTGGTTAGTTGAGACTGATAGTCTTCCTATGGGGTCACTCTCCTCCTCAGCATCTTCCATCCTTCCCCTAATTCAACCACAGAGATCCCCGACTTCAGTCCTAGGATTGGGTGTAAGTATCTGCGTCTGTCTCAGTCAATTGTGGGTTGGGCCTCTCAGAGGACAGCCATGCTAAGCTCCTGTCTGTAAGCACATCATAGCATTAGTAATGGGGTCAGGCCTTGAAGTCTTCCCATGAGGTAGATCCCCAAATGGGCCAGATGCTGGACTGCTTTTTGAAAGAGGTGGGTGGAGGAATGTAGCTATCTGTTAGCATGCCTTGGAGCATTGAGTCACAAAGGTCACATTCTCAAGCCTGGGCCTAAAGGCCTAGTTTTTATGTTTCCCTTTTACACTTTTCTCTCAGTCTGCCACGGACTGGGCCTAGTTGGCCCCCCTCAATCTGTGAGAATCAGGGGTTCAGACAGATGGGCATAGAATTGGTGGAAATTGACAGACAGATGCAGACACGAGAAATTATGCTGGATCTGAACGTAATTTGTCTCAAAGAGAGCATCAGTTTTATAATACAGAAAACAAAGGAGTCAGATACCACAGCAGGCAAGGTACATCTGACCCAAAACAGAGGAATGCCTACAAAGGACTGGCAGGAACCAACTGGGATAAAAGTCAATGTTAACAACTGGGAATCAAAAGCAGCCCCACCTAAGATCTGCTTAATCTTAGAAGTCATGCCCTTGCCATAGTTCCTATTCTAGTCTAATGTATAGGCCACCTTCCCTGTAGGCCATAGTAAATTCCTGTGTATGGGTGTAACTCAGCTATTTATAGTTCTAAGTATCTACTCTGGTTCCTCCTTAGATCACAAACTTCCTTCTTCCTAGATAATGGTAAATTCCTGTGTAGGGCACTGATTTAGCTATCCATGCCCAGGATTGGCTCAAGGACTGCCTAGGACTGGTGAAGAATCTAACTTAGTTATATGTCAAAAATGCAGTCCTTGGAGGCACTTATAATAAAGCAATATTAAGGGAGAGCACACAGATCTGTTTACCACTAAAGCAAGGACATTGGAGCATTCGTTATACAGGATGCCATGGTTCCAGGAGACTAAGTTTCCGTGAGCTTTTCGCCTCAGGACAGCACCCAGGTTTTGGGGGCCTGTGGCTCATGTCACTACTGGAGTGAATGCAGCACAGACTCTTCTCCATTTTTGTCCCTGCAGCTCTTTTAGACAGGAACACTTCTGGGTCAGAAATTTTGACTGTGAGTTGGTAACACCATCCTTCCTCTTTTGGGTATATACCCAAGAGTGGTATAGCTGAGTCTTCGGGTAAGTCTATTTCCAATTTTCTGAGGAACTGCCAGATTGATTTCCAGAGTGGTTGTACCAATTTGCAATGGTACAACAGCAATGCCGGAGTGTTCCTCTTTCTCCACATCCTCACCAGCATGTGCTGTCACCTGAGGTTTTGATCTTAGCCATCCTGATTGGTATAAGGTGGAATCTCAGGGTCATTTTGATTTTCATGTCCCTAATCACTAAGGACTTTGAACATTTCTTTAAGTGCTTCTTGGCCATTTGAGATTCCTCTGTTGTGGATTCTCTGTTTAGCTCTGCACCCTATTTTCAAATTGGGTTATTTGTTTGTTTGGAGGTTAGCTTTTTGAGTTCCTTATATATTTTGTATACTTGGTATTAGCCCTCTATTGGAGGTGGGATTAGTGAAGTTTTTTTTTCCCATTCTGTAGGTTTCCAGTTTGTTCTATTGACAGTGTCCTTTGCCTTACACAAGCTTTTCTGTTTCATGAGGTCCCATTTACGAATTGTTGATCTTAGATTCTGAGCCATTGGCGTTCTGTTTAGGAAATTTCCCCCTGTGCCAATGAGTTCAAAGCTCTTTCCCACTTTCTTTCTTTCCCACTTTCTATTCAATTCAGTGTATCTTGTTTTATGTTGAGGCCCTTGGTCCACTTGAACTTGAGCTTTGTGCAAGGTGACGAGTATGGGTATATTTTCATTTTTCTACATACAGACCTCCAGTTATACCAGCATCATTTATTGAAGATGCTTTCTTTTCTCCATTGTATATTTTTGGCTTCTTTGCCAAGGATCAAGTATTCATAAGTGTATGGACTTATTTCTGGGTCTTTAACTATATTCCATTTATCAACCTGTCTGTACCAATACCATGCAGCCTTTATTATTATTGCTCTGTAGTATGTTTTTCCATATGAAATTGAGAATTGGCCTTTCATGTCTGTGAAGAATTATGTTGGAATTTTGATGGGGATTGAATTAAATCTCTAGATTGCTTTTGGTATGATGGTCATTTTCATTATGTTAATCCTACTAATCCATGAGCATGGGAGATCTTTCTATCTTCTGAGGTCTTCAATTTATTTTTTCAGAGATTTGAAGTTCTTGTCATACAGATCTTTCTCTTGCTTGGTAAGTGTTTCACCAAGATATTTTATACAATTTGTGGCTATTGTGAAGGGAATTGTTTCCCTATTTTCTTTCTTAGCCTGTTTATCACGTGTATAAAGGAAGACTATTGATTTGTTTGAGTTAATTTTATATCCAGACACTTTGCTGAAGTTTTTATCAGCTGTAGAAGTTCTCTGGTAGTTTTTTTTTGGGGGGGTCACTTATATATACACTATTACATCATCTGCAAATAATGATACCTTGACTTCTTCTTTTTCAATTTGTATCCCCTTGATCTCCTTTTGTTGTCTTATCACACTAGCTAGAACTTCAAGTAATATATTGAATAAAGACATAGGGAGTGGGCAGCCTTTTCTTGTCCCTGATTTTAGTGGGGTTGTTTCAAGTATCTCTCCATTTAATTTCAGATTGGCTGATGGTTTGCTGTATATTGCCTTTATTATGTAAGAACCTTAAATTCCTGATCTCTCCAATTCTTTTAACATGAAGGGGTGTTGCATTTTGTCAAACACTTATTCAGCATCTAATGAGATGATCATGTGTTTTTCTCCCTTTGAGTTTGTTTATATAGTGTATTATGTTAATGGATTTTCATATATTGAACCATCCCTGCATTCCTGGAATGAAGCCTACTTGATTGTTGGTTTTAATGTGTTCTTGGATTCAGTTTGTGAGAATTTTTAAAAGTATTTTTGCATTGAAATTCATAAGTGAAATTGGTCTGAAGTTCTCTTTCTTTGTTGGGTCTTTATGTGGTTTAGGTATCAGAGTAACTGTGGCTTCATAGTATTAGGTAGTGTTCTTTCTGTTTCTTTGACAGTCTGATAGAATTCTGCACTAAAGCCATGGCTTGGGCTGACTATGGGCTTTTTGTTTGGGAGATTTTAATGGCTTCTATTTCCTTAGAAGATACAAAATTGTTTAGATAGTTTACCTGCTCTTGATTTAACTTTGGTACATGGTATCTGTCTAAAAAGTTATCCATTTCATCTAGATGTTCCAGTTTTGTTGAGAAAAATGCTTTTGTAGTAATATCTGATTTTTTTTTAATTTCCTCAGTTTCTGTTGTTATGTTTGCATTTAGGGCATAGATGTTCAGAATTGAGACTTCATCTTGGTTGATGTTTTCTTGATGAATATAAAGTGTCCTTTACCCTCTCATTTGATAAGTTTTGGTTGAAAGTCTATTTTATTGGATATTAGATTGGCAACTCTTGCTTGTTTCTTGGGACCATTTCCTTGGAAGACATTTTTTCCAGCCTTTTACTCTGATGTAGTGCCTGTCTTTGTCATTTTGGTGTGTTTCTTGTATGCAGCAAAATGTTGGATCTTGCTTGCATATCCAGTCTGTTAGCTTATGTCTTTTTATTGGGGAGTTGAGTCAGTTGGTGTTGAGAGATATTAAATACAGATGATGGTTAGTGCCTGTTATGTTTGTTGTTGGAGGTGGTATTATGTGTGTGTGATTCTCTCCTTTTGGGTTCGTTGTGAGATGAGTAATTTCTTGTTTGTTTGGTTTTTTCTTTGATGTAGATACTCTGTTTGTGTTGGAGTTTTCTTTATAGAATCTCCGTAGGGCTGGACTAGTAGATATATATTGTTTATATTTGGTTTTGTCATGGAATATTTTGGTTTCTTCATACATAATGATTGAATTTTTGTTGAGTATAGTAGCCTGGGCTGGCATTTGTGTTCTCTAAGCATCTGCATGTCATCTGTGCAGGATCTTCAGGCTTTTAGAGTCTCTGTTGAGAAGTCTGGTGTAATTCTGATAGGTTTGCCTTTATATGTTACTTGTAAGGAGTAATCCTTACAGTTTTTAGTATTCTTTCTAAAGTGTTTTGATTATTATGTGATGGGAGAATTTTCTCTTTCTTTCTTTCTTTCTTTCTTTCTTTCTTTCTTTCTTTCTTTCTTTCTTTCGTTTGTTTTCAAAATGGGGTTTCTCTGTATAGCCCTGGCTGTCCTGGAACTCTGTATACCAGGCTGGCCTCGAACTCAGAAATCAGCCTGCCTCTGCCTCCCGAGTGCTGGGATTAAAGGCATGCACCACCACTCCCGGCTGGATTTTCTTTTCTAGTCCAATCTATTTGGAGTTCTGTAGGCTTCTTGTACTTTTATGGTCATCTCTTTCTTTAGGTTGGGGAAGTTTGTTTGCTTTGTTTTGTGTTTTTTCTATGATGTTGCTGATGACATTTTCTGGTCCTTTGAGCTGGGAATCTTCACTCTCTTCTATTTCTATTATTCTTAGGTTTGGTCTTTTCATCATGTCCTGGATTTCCTGGATGTTTTGGGTTAGGACTTTTTTTTTTAATGCTTTGTGTTTTCTTTGATGGTTGTGTCAATATCTTCTATGGTATCTAATACACCTGAGATTCTCTCTTATATCTCTTGTATTCTGTTGAGGATGCTTGCATCTGTGGCTCCTGACCTCTTCCCTGGGCTTTCCATTTCCAGGGTTGCCTCTAATGGTGATTTCTTTATTGTTTCTATTTCCATTTTTAGGTCTTGGACTGCTTTGTTCAAGTCCTTCACCTGTTTGCCTGTGTTTTCCTGTATTTCTTTAAGTGAGTTATTTATAGCCTCCTTAAAGGTCTCTATTAGCCAGGCGTGGTGGCTCACGCCTTTAATCCCAGCACTTGGGAGGCAGAGCCAGGTGGATTTCTGAGTTCGAGGCCAGCCTGGTCTACAAAGTGAGTTCCAGGACAGCCAGGGCTATACAGAGAAACCCTGTCTCAAAAAACCAAAAAAAAAAAAAAAGTCTCTATTATCTTCATGAGTTGGGATTTTAGGTCAGAATCCTGCTTTTCAGGTGTGTTGGGGTATCCAGGGCTTGCTGTTGTGGGAGATATGGGTTCTGATGGTGTCAAAGTATATTTCTTTCAAAAGCTTTTTTTTGCTTATGATCTTGTGCTTGCCTCTCCCCATCTGGTTATCTCTGGGGTTAGCTGGCCCAGATGTCTTAACTTTTACCATTTTAAAATTTATTTTAACTGTTTATGTGCATATGTGGTGCATGTTTATGATGTGTGTGTAAAATGTGCTTACAAGGAGGCAAGAAGCTGCTCTCCTCAACCATATGGTGTGGAGAACCTTGACTATGTAGACAAGGAGTCCCTGTAGAAAGGGAAGAAACTGGGGTGCTATTGGAAGAGAGAATCTTCTCTTACTGCCACCTAGTGTGAAGCTCTGAAGAGCATTAGAATTCTGAGTCCCAGTGTGGCATTCTAGAACATTATGAAAGACAGAAACACCCCATGTGACAGGATAATGGCATAAGTTTAGGTGATACATATCTAAATATTTAAAAATTACGAGTCACTATTTTTATTCTTACTCAGTAAATGTTACAGGAGAACTGGGGTGTGCTGGTAGGTGCTTAATGAGCAGCCCTGAGGGGTGTAATTGAGGTAAGGGTGGAGTGGAGGAAGCCCAGAGTCCAGATTTCAGCTGGTTTTCATAGAACTGTGGCTGAGAACAAGAGGATATCCAGGCATGCTGGCTCTCAGGAGCCAGGCAAGCCAGCTGCAACACATCGCTGGTGCCACTGCTCCCGAAGTCATCCAGACAGCTTGTGGAAGAGGCGGGGATTTGACCAATGTAGTCCTTCTGCAGAATCTAGATTCTTCTTGCTTCACTGCTTCCCAGCTCTCTATGTCCAGGGCTGTGGCATCAGTCCTGAGAAATTCACCAATACACTAGGCTTAAGTAATTCCAACACACTGGTGGTTAGACTCTGCGGGTGGTTATAATTTGCCATGACTCACTGGGCTCCCAAAGCTGCCTTCCACACCAGTCTCTGCTCAAGCCTGACGAGTTTGAGCTTCTCCCTCCTTTGCATATAGGACCTCATATCAAGAACGTTTCTGATTTCCATCATTTGCCTTTCCCCCTTCCTCTGCTCTCCAGAACACTAACCTGCATGCTAAACAGAGCCCAAGGGAGCACATTAAATGCATGGAGAAGTAGCAGAGTCAAAGCAGGCAGGAGTCCCAGCCAACCTCATAGTGCTTGTAATTGAGATGTTATACAATCCTATTAAAAGTTTGCAGGCATCTAGTTTCCTTTATGGCTAAATATTACTGAGCCCAGACTCATGAAACCCTTTAATATATTCTAAAATCACAATGATAAATCTGAGATTATAATGGAACGCTGTGGCTTTAGAATATGATCAGGAATAAGTCAGCTTCAGATGCCTACAGAGGCTGCAGGAGAGTGAGCACATCTCTCTCTTTGAAGGAAATACAAAGAGTTAGTGGGTTGGGAGTTTTTCAGCCCATGGTAGTGCAGGCTGTAGGTGCCTTTCCCACATTCCTGAGGCAAACTCACAGCTAACTGCATACTATTACTTCCATTGTCCCTGGCTGGGAGTTTTGTCTGAGCATGAGGTGTACTTGGTCATGTACTGGGTACACAGTGGGCTAGGAACTTTGAGAGATATATTTACACATACTCACACACACACACACACACACACACACACACACCTCATATACCTAATTGTGTGTGTGTGTGTGTGTGTGTGTGTGTGTGTGTGTGTGTGTATATATATATATATATTTCATGTATATAATTTATATATGTCATGTTTATAATTCACACATATAATTTATATATAATTTAAATTGGAGTACTCACCAGAGAAGACTGCTCAGACATTGGTTTAAGCCAATAAAGTCTTAGCTGGGGACTACACTGGGTTTTAGGAATCCCAGTGCAGCCCAGAGTTTTTTCTCAGGATAAGCTTTTAAGCTCAAAAACTATGTTCTGGGTCGACATACTTCAGTTAACAAGAACAGTTAGCCAGAAGCTGAACCATAGAATCTAAAAAGCAAGGTTGGGACATTTTGAGACTTTCTCAGAACAATATAGACTTTGATGGATTAGACCTTTGTTTTAGTGTCAATATATATATATATATATATATATATATATATATATATATATATATACACACACACACACACACATATATATATATATATATATATATATATATATATATATATATATATATATATACATTGACATATATCATATACACATATATATCTTAATGTGTACATACATAACATATTTATATATTTGTTAGTATGGTTTCTAGGCTGTGGTCCAAGTAGTCCAATAATGCTGTCTCCTGGTGAAAAGGCCAAGGATCCAGTATTTGTTCAGATCATGAGACTGGATGTCTCAGCAGTCCCAGTCTGCTGCTGCTGGTGTCCTGGAGGATTCCTAGAGAGCTGCTGGCCTTCAGTCTACACTGGAACCCCAGATAAGTCAATTCTAACACCAGTGAAGGAGTGTATGTCTTAGCAACAGGATAGATGACCTTGCCAACAAGAGTTAGGGCAAGCAGCCAAAATGCAAAAGCTTCCTTCTTCCATGTCCTTTTCTGTATGTTGCCACCAGAAGGTGTGGCCTGGATTTAGGGTGGGTCTTCCACTTCAAATGATCCAATCAAGAAAATTCTCCCAGGAGTGTCCAGATGCTTGTGTTTTGTCACTTGCAAGTGAAGTCGAGTTGACAAGCAGGATCAGCCGTCACAGTGAGGGTCTTCAGTACTCCACTCTCCTCTGCAGATGGTTCACCTGAAGGGAAAATCACTGAAGGAACTTCAGTGAATTAATGTGTAATGTCTTGTGCTGCACATAAAGAAGACACATTCTTCTCAGCAGCCCATGAGGTTCTCTCTAACATGAATTGCTTTACATGGTTCAAAACAAGCCTTAGCAGGTGAGAGAGGATGCGCCTAACTCCTCGTATCTCAGCAGATCACAGCAGAGCAAAATCAGAAACTAAGAGCAAAGGAAACTCCGGAAACAGCACAGATAGTTGGAGGTTGGAAAATGTGTATTCTTGGATGAGTTGAAGAAAGCAAGCAGAAAATGTAAAACTTTCCAGAATCAAGGGAAGCTGGGTTCACAAAGCGCGTGAGACCCTCTGGAAGCCACCCCGGGCAGTTTTAAGAGTAAGGTTTATGTGAGCTGTTGGTCCTTACATTTAAAGAGCAGAGGGGCTCCGTGGTGTGATCACTGGCTCTGCAAGCCTGAGGGCCTTGCTCTGAGTCGTCCACCCCTGTATGAAAAACAGGGTGTGTCACACACGTGATCGTAACCCCTGAACTGTGGGGAGTAGAGAATCACCAGGGTTTGCCAGCTACTAGCTTAGCTCCAGGTTCAGCATGAGACCCTGTCTTAAAGGAATATAGGTAGGGAGTGCTGGAACAGTCCTGCTGTGCCTGCACACATACATGTATACGTATACATATACATATACATATACATATACATATACATATACATATACATATACATATACATATACATATACATATATACACACACACATATATATGCATATATATATATATACACATACATACACAAAATGAGTATATATACATACCCATGCATACATACATAAAGACATATTTAAAGGAACAGGTTAAGTTTGTGACCACTTTGTAGCAATTTTACAATTGTTATGAAGTTGACACATTTTGCACACTTAGCCCAGCCTCAGCATAAAAGAACAAAGTGCTTGCTGTACCATCAAAAAAAAAAAAAAAAAAAGAAAGAAAGAAAAAAGAAAAGAAACCACTGTTCCAGTTTCCTGTCTGGTTTTCTCCTTTGCCCCAGCTGCACACGTCCTGACCTCGATGAGAAACGTCCCAGAAAACCACATGTCTCAGAGAGCGGTGAACCTTCCCGGCTTGCTCGCAGCTTGTTTTGAGTCACATTTTTGCTGGGGACTTTTTCCTTGTCCCTCTGATGTGAATTTTGCTGGAGCTTTCTATTTTTGTCACGCTGATTGCTCCGTGTATGCTGGAAATCATTGATTTGGTATTTAGGAAATTGCCATGTTTGGGACAGCAACGCTTTTAACTAATGGATTGATGAGCTTTAAACTTGCTATTTAAAAAAAAAAAGCACACACACACACATTACAAAAACAAGGCCCTTAAAATTACAACTCATCATTTACTAGGTTCAGGATAATGATAAGCAGTGACCGCCATTATTCATTTCAGCTCTCTGTGGCTAACCAACCTGGGAAAACACAGTTATGCCCACTTCACTTAGGAATATCTTAGTGGGGTGAATAAATCAGTCTTTAAACATCAGTACCTTCTACTTGATCTTGGTGAATAGAACCAACTATGGTAATAAACACTGACCCTTCACTCTGACACTTCCTGTCTACCAGGTCCACTGATGGCTTTGGGAAATGAGTGGCTTAAATTTTACCCTGTGTCTGTGATGAACTCCTGGAGGGCTGTGACAGCACCTGGCAGGGCTCGTCTGCTAAGTACCCACTCTGATCTAGACACAGTCATTTCTGATCTTCTAGAAAAATCCCCAATGAGCACGGGACTAGGGAAAACAGAGACATCAAGAAACTGCCACAGGCCTCTCTTAGCTGGGCACAGTGGCACACACCTTTAATCCCAGCACTCTGGAGGCAGAGCAAGGCATGCACGCATGTGCACACGCACGCATGCACACAGCCCCACTCCCTGGGTGGGTAAGTGCTGGGGGCCTTGGTTGGAGCTCCAGGTTGTCTTGCCGCCTGGTTCCATGATGCTGCCGCCTTCGCTCAGTGGACTAATTAGAAGGTGGTTTAGGCTAGTGTGCACTGTGAAAAGCTAGGACAAAAGACCTGGAAAGGGGCCTCAAAGATGCTTTTTTCCCAACTGGGTTGCTGGGAAAGAACTGGAGATCAGCTCTGTTTTGGTCAGGCTCCTGCCTCCACA
This sequence comes from Mus minutoides, assembly GCA_902729485.2. Classification (NCBI taxonomy): domain Eukaryota; kingdom Metazoa; phylum Chordata; class Mammalia; order Rodentia; family Muridae; genus Mus; species Mus minutoides. Next base: position 653,127 of record LR750273.1, read on the forward strand.
CACTCCGGTGAGGGTCTTTTCCAGTTGACAAGGCCTTTGGGGGTGGGATATGTCTCACTAGTTGACAGCTTCCCTCGGGTCCTCTCCCTCCAGGTGGCTCCTTAGCAGATGCTTTTCATTAGCATGCAGGGTCTAATCTCATTAAGAATTGATGTTGGCAGAATTTATTTTTACCGCAGTTGGAGGAAGGAAAAGGTTAGCTCCTTGCAGAGCCATTCCCAGACATAACTCTCCAGCCCCAGAAACCCTTCCCGAGGCTTTTCCGAAAGTCCTGGGGAACATGGAAAGTGGGGCTTCCGGGCGGGTGAAGAGGACCCAGAGCGGCATCTACCTAAACAGTTGTCTCCTACCTTCTACTCACACCACGTACACACACCATGTACACACTCATAGCATACACATGCACACTCAGTCTCACCATTCACACACACACACACACCACACACACACACACACACACACAGCATGCACATACACAGTCACATCACTCTCACACATACACACATACACTCACATATACTATACACTCACACATACATTCACACACACACTACACACACACTCCCAGCATACATATACATACTTAGTCACACTACTCACACACATATACATGCTCACACACACAAATACGCTCTACTCACACACATTATACATTCACACAAACTATACACTCACACAGAATCACACATCTCACGCACACACATACATATATACTACACACTCACATACACACACTACTCACACATACTATACACTCACACAATACACTATACACACTCACATTACACACACATACTTATACCACACATACGTACTTCACATATGTACTGGCTAGGTTTGTGTCAACTTGACACAGCTGGAGTTATCACAGAGAAAGGAGCTTCAGTTGGGGAAATGCCTCCATGAGATCTAGCTGTGAGGCATTTTCTCAATTAGTGATCAAGGGCCCCTTGTGGGTGGATCCATATCTGGGCTGGCAGTCTTGGGTTCTATAATAGAGCAGGCTGAGCAAGCCAGGGGAAGCAAGCCAGTAAGGAACATCCCTCCATGGCTTCTGCATCATCTCCTGCCTTCTGACCTGCTTGAGTTCCAGTCCCGACTTCCTTGGTGATGAACAGCAGTATGGAAGTGTAAGCCAAATAAACCCTTTCCTCCCCAACTTGCTTCTTGGTCATGATGTTTGTGCAGGAATAGAAACCCTGACTAAGACAACATACTATACACTCACACACACATATACTATTCATACACATACTTACACTATACATACACACATACACACATACACACTATATATACACACACTCACTCACAGTACTCAAATACAAAACACACCCAGACACACACTCATGACTCTCCTTAGGTTGAAGTCAAACATCTATCTACCCTAATTGGGGAGAGGAACTGACACACCAAACAAAGGCTCTGTTAACTCCACTCTGGTGAAGTAATGGGTTCCTTGGGGGTTGCATACAGGAGCATGGTGACCACTGAAAAGTTCTGTTCTCAACGGAAATCCAACTTTTTCACTCCACATTTCTAAAATTCTCTACAGCTAGGCCAGGAAAGAAAATTCAGTAGAATATTAGGAGAGGGTAGGGGAACCTCCTTTCCCTTCTTTAGAAGTGACTTCTAACAACCTCCAAACCACAGACCTGGTACCTGCTGTCTAGTTTTGTTTGTTTTGTTGCCATGACTACCAGACAAGGTCTCTTGGAGGTCATTACAATTGCTCTGTTTGATGATGGTGACAGTCATGTGACACCTGGAGGACACTGCTAGAACACATGCATGCACACACACACACACACACACACACACACACACACACACACATGCACACACCCATATGTGCACATCCTTTTAGGTAACTAGTGTGGGGCAAGGCTCTCCTTCCAATAAGATTCTTTTCAGGACTGGGTAAGAGGAAGCTCTGATTCTGCAAGTTAGGCTCTGATCCTGCCAGTGCAGGAATGGTGGACACAAAGCCAAGGCTACTCAGTCTCTCTGATCTAGCTTGGTTGTTTGTCTCAGGTTCTGGCCTCGTACATTTGGGAACTTGGGACAGGAAGGATATTCTTGTTTTTGCACTCCTGCTTTCTCCAATTGTGTGGAAAGAGCACCAAAGGCTATCCAGAAACACACCCAAGCCTTCGCCTTCCGGACACACAGAGACCTGGACTTGAATGCGGGTGTCAATGCTTATTCACGGTGTGGCTTTCAGTAAAATCATTCAACCTTCACTTTCTCACTTGAAAAATGCAGGCTGGGATCTTGGAGATGGGTGGGGTGAGAGAGGGCTTGCTGTGAAGCATGAGGACATGGGTTTGAACCCCAGCCACCATGTGAAACTGAGGTGCAGTGGGACCTGTCTGTGGTCTTGATCCTAGAGAGACAGAGACTGGAGGATCCATAAATCTTGGGGGACCAGGTACAATTAGAAACCCTGCTTCAGGAATCATTGAGAGACTGCCCCACTTGGGGATCCACCCCATAAACAACCGACAAACCCAGTCACTAGGCAGATGCCAGCAAGAGCCTACTGACAGGAGCCTGATATAGTTGTCTCCTGCGAGGCTCTGCCAGTGCCTGGCAAATACAGAAGTGGATGTTCACAGTCATCCACTGGACAGAGCACAAGGTCCCCAATGAAGAAGCCAGAGAAATACCCAGGGAGCTGAAGGAGACTGAAGCCCCATAGGAGGAACATCAATATGAGCTAACCAGTACCCCCAGAGCTCCTTGGAACTATACCACCAATCAAAGAACACATGGTGAGACTCATGGCTCTAGCTGCATATGTAGCAGGGGATGGCCAAGTCAGTCATCAATGGGAGGAGAGGCCCTTGGTCCTGTGAAGGTTCTATGCCCCAGTATAGGGGAATGCCAGGGCCAGGAGTGGGAGTGGGTGGGTTGGGGAGCAGGGGGAGGGTAAGGTGGAGGGATACTGAGGAAGATACTGAAATGTTGACATTCCTGCTTACACACAAATGCACATGTGTATGTGCACACACACACACACACACACACACACACACACACATTAAAGTCCAATGGAGGCACAAATGACAACCTCCATACAGGCTCCCATGGAGACTAAATAGGACAACCTATATAATTCCCAGTTTTTGATGCTTAGTATGCATTTGATGGATAGTTCTTTTCTGTGGCTCATATTGTGAGGCCAAGTAGGCATGCGATATTCTGCTAGAGGAGTGGTTATTGTATTATTAGCATATACCAGGCACTTTACACTTTAATTCACACAGTAGTTTTCTAAAAGGGAGATGACTATCTATCCTTCAGAGATGTAAATTACTCAGGAGGTTGAGTCAGGAGAGTGTTAATCTGAGTTATGAACAAAAAAATATGTCAAAAAAGTAAAACTAAAGACTCACATGGTTTACTCAAGGTTATACCCTGTGGTCAGGTCACTTGGAAATAAATGCCAGGGACATTCTTTCTAATCCTCAAACATATTAAGTTTTGGAGTTTCCTGTTACACACACACACACACACACACACACACACACACACACACACACACACACTTCCAAGTGTCTCAACAAAACCTCCTTAGGGTCACTGGATGCTCCTGCGATCCTCACGTTTCTCTTAATTTGCTCAGTGTCTGTTGTGATGCCTCCCTTTCACCTCTCTTAAGTTGGATCCCCTCTCTTTCTGAGCAATTTCTGATAGAAGCATCTGGGTTCCAAAGCACCTGGTTATCCTCAAACCTCCAGCTCCAATGTCTGTACCACATGTATCCTCTCAGGCCAATAACACTCCTTGCCTGCTGGTTTCCTTGGCAGATCGATGCCCTATGGCTCTGACATCTGCAACATCCCGGGATCAGGCACGGCAACTGGACTTCGTCTTTACCGCTTCACACAATAGGCCTTTAGAGGCTCTCTGCAAGGGATCTGAGCCTCCATGATGCCCTCACTCTTGCTTCGCTCACAAATATAAGCCAATACCATGGATGCTGCTGCCAAGTTCTGCTGCCAGCAGATGTATAGCCTTGCTCACTAGAAAGCACACAGTAGGACTTTTGCAAGATCTCTCCAGGAGCGGATGTGAAGAGACATTTCATCCACAAGGAAAGACTATCCAAACACATAAGTGAGAAGCAACCTGGTGAAAATGGAGACTGGCTGCAGTAATAGGGCAGCCACAAAGAAGGGTCCTTTGAGAGTGGGTGGCTCTTGGGAGGTTGGCTACAAACCACAGCATCCTCTGACCATAGCTTTCTAAGAAGAGACAGCAAGACTTAAGGCTTAACAGTTGGAAGATACATTAAAGCAATGGCTGACTTTCCCCTTACTAGTAAAGTCTCTATTTTATGCTCTCTATTATTTTATTTTATGTATATGATTGTTTGCCTGCTTGTATATATGTGCAATGTGTGTGTGTGTGTGTGTGTGTGTGTGTGTGTGTTCTGCAGAAGCCCAAAGAAGCCATTAGATCCCTTGGAACTTGAGTTACTGAGAGCTGTGAGCAGCTATGTGTGGGCCTGACACTGAATCTGGGTCCTCTGCCACAGCATTGAATGTTCTTAATCATTCAAACCTCCCTCCTGTCCCTATAATGTTCTTATATTTTTTAATTGTAAGCAATGGCTGAGAATCAGAATCCACTGAGGTGACATGACCAAGGCCCATCCCACACAGCAGCAGGAAGTGGTGGACCAGAAGTTATCAATGGGATTAAATGGTGGCAGATATGGCCAATCCAGTCAATGGTGATTTGATTGGTTAATGAATCATATGACTGATGGATATGTGAGATGACAGCTCGGGGCAGTAGAATAATGATGGAATTCTGGTCACATCAGCCAAGTATCACCACACTAGGGGCCTGGTGCTGATTTAAATAATAGCTTCTCAGTCAGAAATATTGCATTCTTCCCTAGAGGGTTCATTTCACTGTGATGCTAGAATCAGGTCATGTACATTTTCATATTAAGCTTTTGCTAAATAAACCTTAACAATAGTTCAAAATGATTTTTTTTCATATGTTCTCAGAAGAGAAGTAATGAGTCTTTTTTAAAGAATGTGGAAAGCAGAAAAGGGAGTTATTGAGTGTGGCCACGTTGGAAAAGAGGGCAAGGATGCAATGACCCCTCTAGATACCTTAGCACCTCTTTGTCTAATCTTCTCCAATGTTGCCTTTCTTGGCTGAGATTGTTTTCCAGTGTTATGCATTACATCAGGAGGTTTTCATTTAAACTTTTAAAGCATGAAGAACTGTTGGTTTAGGAGGTTGTATTAGTCAGGGTTCTCTAGAGTCACAGAACTTATGTTTAGTCTCTATATATTAAAGGAATTTATTGATGACTTACAGTCTGCAGTCTAATTCCTAACAAGGGTTCAGTAGTAGCTGTGAATGGAAGTCCAAGGATCTAGCAGTTACTCAGTCCCACACGGTGAGCAGGCTAAGGAGTGAGAGCTAGTCTCTCTTCTTCCAGTGTCCTTATATGATCTCCAGCAGAAGGTGTAGCCCAGATTAAAGGTGTGTGCCATCACATCTTTAATCCCAGATGACCTTGAACTCGGAGATCTCCCTGAGTTAATCTTCTGGAATCCATAGCCACTATGCTTCAAGATCACCATACCAAGGTCCAGTCCAGAAACTTCTATCTCCCAGCCTCCAGGTTAGGGTCACTGGTGAGCCTTTCAATTCTGGATTGTAGTTCATTCCAAATATAGTCAAGTTGACAACCAGGGATAGCCACTATAGAGGTTGAGAGTGGCTCCCACACTCAGGAAGGGTTTTAGTTTGGTTTGGTTGTGTCTTTTCCACTCACACTGACTTGGGGAAGAAGCAAGTCTCAATGACCAGTGTTTATTCACCTGAAGGCTTTGGTTTCTGGCCACTTGTTGGACAGCCCAGAGATCATCTCAGGAAAAAAAAAAATGGCTTCTGAAAAAGCTTTAGCCCCTAGTGCTTCTAGGAGTTCTCAACAAACAGAGTTAAATAGCCTGTCCTCCTCCTCTTCCTCCTCCTTCTCCTCCTCCTCCTCCTTTTCCTCCTCCTCCTCCTGCCTCAGGCTGTAATGTTTGCTTGAGGAAGTTTGCAGTAGGCCATGACATTTCAGGAAAGGTTGTTACCCCAAAGCATTCCTGTAGAATTTATCAGACTTCAAGAGTGAACCCTGCCTCCTTCTAAGAAAATGCTTCTTTGTAGCTGAGGATCTGAGTTCATCTGAGGCCCCGGAACTTTCTGCTTTCCATGGAAATGAAAACTCTCATCACCAAGGACAGGGACAGTGGAGGTTCAGGAAAGGCAGCAGAGCGGCTGCAGGGTCTTCCCACTCCACACCATTGTCAGTCTTTCCTCTGTGAGTTCCTGAGAAGGCAATGATCTATCCCTCGCCTCCTCCAGCTTCCACTCTTCCTCTGCTGCCACACCTGTGTTTCATTCTGCCTTCCTTATAACAGGATTGCATGTAAGGTTCCCCTGGACAATCCAGGATCATGTGCCCTCAAGACCAAGGCAGGACAATAGGGAAGAGAGAGCTAGAAAGAGAGAGACAGAGACACAAACAGAGACAGATAGACAGAAAGACAGACAGACAGACAGAGACAGAGAAACACAGAGATCTTCTAGTGGCCTTGTGAAATTCTTACAGAGTCAGCATCAGAAACAAACAAGTCAGCAAAGGAAAAGGCCAGAAGCCCATCTGACCAAGGCAGAATACATGGCTAGAAGCTGCCATATTGGAAAACAAGCGTAGAGAAGTGTTTGGGGATTGAATTGGGCAACAGTTAATTATCTGTTGGCCTGGTTCAATAAATCTTAGCTACTGTTACTGCCACTGGTACAATAAAGAAAGAAATGATAATAGTCTCATCCAGGTTGGGGTTGGAATGAGTGAATTTTTCAGAGCAGAGTCCAATACTAATTAATTTCTGGAGGCGTCCAGAGGGAATAAGGGGTTGCAAGGAAATAGCTGTACAATAAATCTCCATCCAACCTTTTAATTGCATTCATTAATTCTTTTATTGATTTCTGAGTCCTCTGTTGGTTTAACCAATGTGATAGAAATTTTAAATTTTCTTACTCTTCCCATGGGTTTGGGCTTTTCTCTTGTGATTCTCTATGTGTGTTTTGAAGTTATGCTGTAGGCACATAACATTTCATGATGGTTTTTCCTTTTATCAATACTTACTGTTTCTTTTTATCCCTGATAATAGTTTTTACTCTGAGTTATTTGTCTAATATAGACCGAGTTATACAGCTTTTTTTCCCCTTTCATTTTTAGGTTTTCAAGACAGGGCGTCTCTGTGTAGTCTTGGCTGTCCTGGAACTCACGCTGTAGACCAGGCTGGCCTCAAACTCATAAGAGATCAACCTGCCTCTGCCTCCCAATTGCTGAGATTAAAGGCTTGTGCCACCACACCCAATTTTGCTTTCTTTTTGTTACTGTTTTGTTGGTATACATTTTTTTTTCCCTGTTCGAAAGACATCAAGCCTTTATAAGTTTAAGAGCTCCGTCATCAATAGCATGCAACTAGATTCTTATCTAATATAACAATCTCTGTATTTTTTAGGTAATTCTAATCCACTTACATTTGATGTAATCTGCATGAATTTTTCAGTACTGTCTTCTGCTTTGTTAATTCTTTTAGTCATTGTGATGGTTAGTATTGTTAATGAAACACCTGGGAAACAAGCCCCTGGGGACACTATTTAGATGAAGGTTAATCCTTGAGGATGTGTGGTAGTGAGGCCACCCCCCCCCCCAGTATAGCAGTAACTATTTGTTCCATGCCTGCCAGCTATTTCACATTGTTGCTGTAATATGCCTGCCTGATATTTTGTATTATTGACAGAAAAATAACTCGACTCAGAGCAGGGTCAAGCTGACCACATATCCTGCTATGTTCTGAGGTTTGTTAATCTTAAGAAATTTCACAACCATAAGCTTCACTTAGGACCAATCAGAATAAAGGTCAGTTAGAACTGTTCTGTCTAGCTAGCCAAAAATAGCTTGAGTCAGGGCTAACCACTCTGCCATACTGTGTATGAGCTCATGGTGGGGTTTTTCCTTTATAAACTGGCCATGAGAGGTCATGTTTGAGGTCCAGTTTTAACTCCTGAGTCCAGGCTGTGTTGCTGATAGATCAGTCTTGAGCTGTGTGTTCAATACACCAGCCCTGTTTAACTGAGACCAGAGTCTGAGTGGTTTGCATGCCGATTCCAGAGCCTCAACATGAGGGACTGACTTGATTCCTTTAATTGAGGTGGGAAGACCCATCTTGGGGTCCTGGACTGTGGAGAGTGAATAGAACAAGCCGAATGCTAGTATACGCTCATCCGTTCCTCTCTGCTCTTGGCTACGATGTAATGTGATCAGTACTCTCAGTCTTCTGCTGCTACGACTTCCCTGCCACTATGAAGTGTGACCTGCAGCTGTGAGCCAAAGGCCAGGTATTTTATCACAGCAACAGAAACTAAGATGGTCATAGAAAGCTTAAAACAGATATTTAATTTTTCTAGTATTTACCTTAGTTCCTTATAATAATCAATTTCCATTTCCTTTCTGGCTGCTTTTACTTGCAATTTCTCATCATGCTGCATGAAATTTATAGTTTTACTTATCTCTTTTAGCCTCTGCTAATCTGTTATTCTAGAAGCCATAAACTTTTATGTCTTTTGCCACTTGAAATATTTGAGGGACTTATTTCTTTTCCTCTTGGGAGACTACATTTCTTAGCAACTGGATTTGAGTTAGGGATTCCCAGGTGGGCTATTACATGAGTAACAATGGTCCGTCTTCTTCAGTGTATCATATTCTGTGAAGTATGATAAACATCTGCTCTTCATAAGTAATATCACTTTTAGTCTTTTGACTTTACAACTAATAAGTAATCAGTGAAGAGAATATTTAAGACAATACAATCTCCTAATCACTAACAAAATTGATCTATCTCTTCCTCTTAATTTGATATCCATTGATAATTCTTGGTCTGGATGAGTCTTTACCATGATGGCTACAAAGTAACAGAGCTGGACTTCACAATCTTAGTGCTCTTAGTCCCTTCATGTGTTCATTTCTTCACTCATTCATTTATTCTTCATTATTAATTTATTCATTGTGGTAATTAGAGAGAGAATGTAATGACTTGGCCGTGTCAGATGTCTTAAAAGTTTGAAGAGATGTAAGTATTCTTAGTAACTCTTGTATTTTCTAATTGTCTGTGGTATTATCTTCATAATAGAAATAAAGCTTTTCAATCTAAAACAATCGTATTTCTTTATGTCAAGATAAAAACATGAGTTTAATTTTCCCACTGCACAAATTTTATTTGTATTTTTTTCTTGATAACTTTTTAAATTTACTTTCCAAATTTTGTTCCCCTCAAAGCTACCTCTCCCAGAGTTTTTCATTCCCTTTCTCCTCCCCTTTGCTTCTGAGAGGGTGCTCACACACACACACACACACACACACACACACCTCACCTCACCCCCTGCCATCCCTCTTCCCTGGGGCATCAAGTCTCTACAGAATTAGGCACATCCTTTCCCACTGACACCAGACAAGTCCTCTACTACAAATGTACCAGGGGTCACAGACCAGTCCACATATGCTCTTTGGTTGGTGGCTTAGTCTCTGGGAGCTCCCAGGGCTCCAGGTTAGTTGACACTGTTGGTCTTCCTATGGGGTTTCCATCCCCTTCAGCTCCTTCAATCATTCCCCTAACTCTTCCATAGGGGTCCCTGACCTCAGTCCAGTAGTTGGCTATAAGTATCTGCATCTGTGTCAATTAGCTACTGGTAGCGCCTCTTAAAGGACAGCCATGCTAGGTCCCTGTCTGCAAGCACAACATAGCATCAGTAATAGTGTCAGGGTTTGGCACCCACCCATGGGATGGATCCAAAGTTAGGCTGGTGACTGTATGGCCTTTCCTTCAATCTCTGATCCATTTTTGTCCCTGTATTTATTTTAGATATGAACAATTCTTTGTCAAAATTTCTGAAGCTGGGTTGGTGACCCCATCCCTCCACTGGGAGCCCTATCTATCTACTGGAGGTGGTCTCTTCAGGTTCAATCTCTCCACTATTGGGCATTTTGGCTAAGGTCATCCCCATTGAGTCCTGGGAGCCTCTCACATCCCAGGTCTCTAGAATTTTCTAGAGGTTTCCCCTGTCCCCATCCTGGCATCTGCATATTTCCATTCATTCTCCTGGCCCTCTAGGCTGCTTTCCTGTTTCCCTCTACACCTGATCTTACCCACTCTTTTACTCTCCTCCACTCCTCTTCTACCAAGGTGCCTCCCTCCTTCTGCTCCCTGTGATTATTTTGTTCCCCCTTCTAAGTGGGATTGAAACATCCTCATTTGGGCCTTCCTTCTTGATAAACTCCTTATGGTCTATGGGCTGTATACTTTTTGGCTAATACCCGCTTATCAGTGAGTACATACCAAGCATTTGGGTCTCAGTTACTTCACTCAGGATATTTTCTAGTTACATCCATTTACCTGCAAAATTCATGATGTCCTCATATGTATCACATTTTCAGTTGAGAGACATCTGTGCTCCTTTTAGTTTCTGGCTATAAAGAATACAGCTGCTAAAACATATTAGAGCACGTGTCCCTGTGGTATGGTGGAATACGTTTTGGGTATATGCTCCAGTGGTATAGCTGGGTCTTCAGGTAGAACTATTTCCAATTTTCTGAGGAAGCCACCAGATTGATTTCCAGAGTGGTTGTACCAATTTGCAATCCCATCAGTAACAGAGGAATGTTTCTCTTTTGCCACATCCTCATCAGCATCTGCTGTCACCTGAACTTTTGATCTCGGGGACATTTTGATTTGCACTTCCCTGATGACTAAGGATGTTGAACATTTCTCTTTTTTTCAATTAGATATTTACTTTATTTACATTTCAAATGTTATCCCCTTTTCTGGTTTCCCCTCCAAAAAATCTCCTATCCCCTCCCCACCTCCCCCTGCTCCCCAACCCACCCACTTCCTGGCCCTGGCATTCTCCTACACTGGGGCATAGAGCCTTCACAGGACCAAGGGTCTCTCCTCCCATTGATGACCGACTAGACTATCCTCTGTTACATATGCAGCTGGAGCCACGAGTCCCACCATGTATACTCTTTGATTGGTGATTTAGTCCCTGGGAGCTCTGGGGGGTACTGGTTAGTTCATATTGTTGTTCCTCCTATGGGGCTGCTAACCCTTTCAACTCCTTGGGTCCTTTCTCTAGCTCCTTCTTTGGGGACCCAGTGCTCAGTCCAATGTTAGGCTGTGAGGATCTGCTTCTGTATTTGTCAGGTACTGATGGAGCCTCTCCAGAGACAGCTATAACAGACTTCTGTCATTATGATCTTAGCCATTCTGACTGGTGTGAGGTGGAATCTCAAAGTTGGGTTATTTTGATTTGCATTTCCTGATGACTAAGGATGTTGAACATTTTTTTAGGTGCTTCTCAGCCATTCGGTATTCCTCAGTTGAGAATTCTTTGTTTAGCTCTGTACCTCATTTTAAATTGTGTTATTTGGTTTTTTGGAGTCCAACTTCTTGAGTTCTTCACATATTTTGGATATTAGCCTTCTATAGGATGTAGGGTTAGTGGAGATCTTTTCCCACTCTATAGGCTGCCATTTTGTACTTTGCCTTACAGAAGCTTTTCAGTTTCATGAGGTCCCATTTGTCAACTGTTGATCTTAGAGCCTGTTCTGTACAGGAAATTTTCCCCTATGCCAATGTGTTTACGGCTATTTCCCACTTTCTCTTTTATTTGATCCAGTGTATTTTGTTTTATGTTGAGGTCCTTGATCCACTTAAACTTATACAAAGAAACAAAAATGGATCAATTTGCATTCTTCTACATGCAGACTGCCAATTGAACCAGAAACAGTTGTTGAAAATGCTTTTTTTCCCCACTGTATGATTTTGGCTTGTTTGTCAAGGATCAAGTGTCCATAGGTGTGTGGATTTATTTCTGAGTCTTCAATTTTATTCCACTGATTGACTTGTCTGTCTCTGTACCAATACCGTGTGTTTTATAGATAACTATTGCTCTGTAGTACAGTTTGAGGTCAGGAATGGTGATTCCCCCAGTTCTTTTATTGTTGAGAATTGTTTTCACCATCCTGGGTTTTTTGATCAATTTTAAAAATAAAAGATATATTTAAAAATCAAAATGAATACTTGCTCCATAATAACCTTTTCAAGGGTTTTTAAACATTTAAAAAAAATTCTTATTTTTATTTTAGACAGAATCTCTTCGTAGGCTATCCTGTTATAGAACTCACTCTGTAGACCAGGCTGATCTCAAACTCAGAGATCTACCTGCCTCTGCCTCCCACTTGCTTGGATTAAAGGCACGTGTCACCACACCTAGCTCTTTTCAAGATTCTTTATTTACTCCTTCAGCGGGTTCCCTGAGACAACACACCCTTGTCTCAACATAGACTAAGCAACTCGAAAGCCCAGGGTGTAACAGAGAAGGCATATGCTTTGGCCTGACAATAGTTCCTCAGAGAGCAGTGGGGAAGAAATGGAGTTATCCTCACCACAGAGTGCCTGAAAAGTCAAGACACTGTTGCCCGGTGGTGAGAGATGTGGAAGACTATAATTTGATGCCGGCACATAAACCCACTCAGTCTGATTAAGTCAGTCCACCAACTAAATGGGAGAAATGATCACTTCATTCTTTCTGAGTCTGCCTGTCCAGTGTTCCTCACCAGGTAGACATAAAATTGGGACATTGTTTCTACGAAGCTTCAAGAGTTCTCTGCTGAAGTAGTCATGACTCAGTCTTTGCCTTTAAGAAAGAAGGCTTAGCAATTTTAGCTGTTAGGACTGCTTTGATATTCTTGGACCTCAGGATGTGTTTTCTTAAAGAAAGTTACACAGTGTTTTACTGTCTGGAGATGCTTGCATGTATAACCAATCTCTATTAGTCTGACTCAAGCCCTTGTCCATCTAGCGTGGGGCTGGCCGAGAGGGCAAGATCAGCCCTGCTTTCATCCAGCCAGATGTTTTCATCCTTTCTTTTTTCTTTTTTTTTCTATTTTCCACCCACAGTACTCAACTCCTCAAATGAATCTTCAAGCATCTTCCACAACAGCCAGCGTCCACAGTCCAGTGGTGAAATGACCTCCCAGAAAGCCCCATTCTTCCACTCAGCCTCATCTGGAGTGTGAGCTTTCCCTATCTGGCAAGATTCTAGAACTATTAGACTAGAGATTTTCCAGCTTTTTGTGAGGGTCTAACCTGCGTCCCCTCATGCTTGGTGAAGCTGCCTTTGTGGTGACTGTGGAATGAACTATGCTGGACTTGCCTCTCCTGTGCCCTCCTGGTTGGTAAACAGACTCTGGCAAAGGGATCCATTCCTCTCTTTGATGAGAGGAGGTGAGAGTTAAACTCACCCGAGATACACCTTCCTCCTTCTGGGAAAGCCTAACTCACTGATAATGTTGCTTAGCCACGTTTACAGGGACAACAATGGGGAGAGAATGTCTATCTCCTCCAGAGAAAGGCCTTCTTCAGTAGCTGGTCACTGGATTTAGGGACTAGAAACCAGACTCTGCCCAGGGTGAATGAGATGGAGTAGAGGGTGGTTTCCAAGGCAGTTCATGGAGTAGCCACTCACTACATAGCCTCTACTTCTCAGCGTGCTTACTTGTGAAGCCGAAATGACTGCCCATGCGTGGCTGTGACCCTTGCACTGTGGATGCCGAGGGGAAGGACTGCCAGGAGTTTGAGGAGAACCTGGGATCCATGTATAGCAAGACTCTACCTTAAAGCAAAAACCTGCTTGCCAGTGTTGGAGAAGACTGCACAAGACCATGTAAAGCATGAATGGCTGCTCAGAGAAAGCCAAGCTCTTTGTTTCTTTGGGATTGGGAGTGGGTGAGGACGCCCGAGTGGGACAACCCCATTGACTGTCCAACATCTTCAGTCCACACTGAGACTCCAGTCTCAGTATAGCATTCTCCTTCTCTGTACAGCATTTCTAAAACTGTACTAAAGAATTGGGCCACAAAAAGAAAACAGCAGACATGCTGCTCCAGTTTGCAGAAAAAGAAGCTAAATTATAACAGGTAAAAAAAAAATCTATATTCTGTTTATCCTAAGTGTTTTTCTTTCTAAGTTTGTCATACTTGGTGCAAGCATGCTACACGAATCAGTAAAACAGGAAACACAGATAACACCACTTTGGAACTTTGGACAAGTTACAACTGACCTCAGTTCATTTGGGGTTTTAATTGTGGCTGTGAGCTATCAAAATGGACAATATATTTCTAAAACAATAAAAAAAAAACCCTCTGTTTTGTGAGGTATGATCACAGTTCCTCCTAGAAGAAATCTTCACTGTATGCAATAGCATGTACACACATGTACACACAGGACACTATTAGTGTTACAGTTTTACAATGGTTTCTCTAGGTGAATTCACTTAAGTAGAATCTCCCAGTTAACTGGCCTGTTTTCTATAAATATTATGACTATAAAATAAAGCATGTTGATTTGGGCCAGTGCCTTTGACTATAAACTGGTGTTATCTGGGAGAACTTTTAAAAGGCAGTTTTAGGCCCCTCCCCTCCCACTAAGAATTTGAAAACATGGAACTGAGTTTTTCAAAGCTCTGTTAAGTTTTAACTTGGGACCAGAGTAGAAAACTGACGAGCTAAGTGACGTGAGGCTTGCTTGCCTCTGTAAGCAGTGCCCAGCATCCCTTCCTGGGCATTCTGGTTTTCATTGTGAACCACACAGGTCAAGCATCTGAGGCACCCTCACTCCATAGTTAGGTGGTCAGTGAAATGAACCACAGGAGCAGGGAGGTGCTGCCCCCCACCTCCCCTTACCTGTGGCAAGTCTTAAATTTTTATACAACAGCTTTTCCTTTTCTGGAATAGAATCTTTTCTTTGACTACTTCTTTGGCCTTGGTTTTCTAAACATCCATTTTCTCTGTTGGTATCCTCACCTTTGTCCTAAGCCTGATGGTGGAGATGGTGGTATTTCAGCAGCAGGCTGGCTGCTGTTACTACCTTGTCACACTTCCTGAGGGGTGAGCATGCCAGTCTGGGAACGGATCAGATTCAGTGCTCCTGCAGCTGGCAGAAGAGATGACCAGTCGATTAGAACACCTGATGTCACCTTAGCTTCATCATGTAAACAGGACACCATCTTTGATAAGGCGATTTATGTTGGACACTTGCAAAAGCCATTTATTACTATTCATCTCTGACACAGCCACTACATATTTCTTCCAGGATTATGACGCAGTATTTAGTTAACTCTTTTGCAGACAAAGCAAAGTCATTGTCACTGTGTTATAGTCATAGCAGGACTGATGGATCCTCTTTTTCCTTAAAACAACAAGCTGTCTAAATGCTGAAACATACCTCAGGACCACATGGAGTCTGCTTTAGCTAGAGAAATCAAGATTACAACTGTCAATTTCATTCTCTTCCTCAGATGCCAAGATGAGCAATGGTGGCTGTCCCACACCAGGGCACTGTGGCCAGGTGAGTCCATTTCTTACCTTTTATGGTGGTATGGACTCATTATGATTAAAGTGGCCCATCTAACTTGAACTGACCACCTCATTAATCTACAAAGAACGAGAAATATGTGGCCTGGACTTTTACCATATTTAGAAGCAGAAAAGGGGGAGATGAAGACTAGGACTCAGCTAAGACAGCAAGGACATGAGTCTTCGCCCATTAGGGAATCCCAGGCAGCTGTGGAGATAGAACGTGAATGGTACATGCCAGCTGTCTGGGGCAGCCCACACCAAGTGACCACTGTCATTTGTTGGTCATGGAAGAGGCCTAACAGCAGATGGAAAATGAATGGAAATCCCCCAAAGCAGAAGCAACTAATCTGTGACTTAGTCAGGTGGTCTACAGAGAACGGGTAGCCATGATGACAAATGAGCATGGAGCCCCTGAAGGCGCCTGCTTACTTCAGCCTCATAGTATGGTGACTTACTTTTGTGTCTTCAAATCCTTTCTTAGTTCAGAAGTTTAGCTCAGTAGGTATCAGCAACACATGCCACCTCTTCACAGAGGTATTTTCCCACTGATCTATTATCAAAACAGGATAGGCAATGTAAGTCCACTCCTCCTGATGCATTTCCTGTCCTAGCAGAGTTTTCAAAAGTAGTGACACTTCTGCAAAGCAGCTGACAAAACACATTTTTAACATCCCCCTCCCAAGGGAAGTCTGATTAGGTGGCACCACAGCCATTATGCTTTACACTAGGAGACAATGTCACTGGGCTGATGCTACATTTCTACTGTGACAGCGAGGAGCCATGTGTTAGGATTGCTTCCATACTATTATTTCAAAGGCTCAGACAATGATGCAGTCAGTAATCCCTGCCCAGCTTTCCCTCCCACACTGGCTTCTGCTGACACAGCTGGCAGTACCTCCCTTTGCAATCAGGAAGGCATAGCATTCGTGTGACCAAGAGATGCTCTCACTGTGACTAAGAGGGGCTCTTGTGGCCACCCAGACTGGTGGAGTTTGTGGATGATGAGACCCTCAGTGCTGACTTGGCTCCTGTGAGACTGTAAATTCTAACACTCCTAACACCAAAGAAAGCATCTGGCCATAGCTGCAACTGCATCCCCACCACATACTGAGACATTGTCCAATGCCATTCAACCTAACCTGTGACAGTTGTAAATGCCATGCCCATAGGCTAGCCCTCATTTGCACCTCAGTAAAGGCCGGCCTTAAATAAATAAAAAATAAATATAAACAAACAAATAAACAAATTAAATAGATTAAAGTCAACTACGACTGACATCTAAGTTCCCTTCCCTGTCCAGGGAAAAATGTTCTCAAAGAGTTCAGGCCATGACAACTGGTACCCAAGCCAAAGCCATCACAAAGACAGGCTGACTCACCTTAGATTCCAGCTCTGGCTGCCCTAACAGGTAGGATAAAGGTTCTAGCAATCTAAAAGGTGACGGCTTGTACTTAGTCTAACTAAGCTAGTACCCTTGACCATTGGTTCCCCTTTTGTTTTATTATCAGACAGTCTGGTTGTGTAGCTCCAACTGGCCTTGAATTCAAATCCACTACCTTCGTCAGCTTCTCTAGGGCTGGATAAGGTGTGTACCATGCTGGCTACTTGTTGGCCTTCCTGAGGCTTACACAATTACTCAAGGCTCAATACTAGCCCCATTTTACAGTTAATAACCAGCACCAGCCAGCGTTGGTACAAATGGCTAATTGTAATGCAGTTTGGTTACAAATATGATCCCTGATTTCAAGACAAAACTGAAATGGCAGGTCAGGTTTACGATCAAGTTAGGAGCCAAGCTCTGAGAAGTGAATTGCCCATATGCTCCCCGTGCTCAGCCGCAGAGCCCAGCAGTGGCTGCTCCACAGATAGCAGGCTGGGCTGGGGCCCTGTATCCACCCGGTCCTCATTTTAACACGCAGGTTTCTGTAATTTAGATTTTAAAAAAAGTCCTCCTTCCATCAAGTTTCTAAACTCTAAAAGAATGTTGTATTTTTTTAAGAAATGGTTTCTTTTATCCAACAGGCAGCAATGTAGTTCCTCCAGGTTCTGTTTCACAACAAGACATTAAGAGAGATAAATCTTTAATAAAAGTTTATAAAAACAAAAGCAAAACAAGACTGGGAAATATGTCTAAAGAATGACACCTACAAATGACAGGCATCTTGTTCTTCACGAATTGTTAATTTTAACAAACCCAGTCTATGTGACTGTTTAATGCAGTAACCTTGCTAAGCAGAGGGCTAAGTGACTCATCTGTGTCCTGAGCATGCTCTCCTGACTAAGCACAGGGAATACAATTCCCATTCCTGATCTGGTTCATCAAAGTGCACGAAGCACAGAGTCCTGCTGCACCAGGGCATCAGGCGAAGGTGATGGAAGGTTCACTGGGCTGCCACACGCTTTCGTCATACAAATCTTCTGGAAGTTCTTCTTCGTCTCCATCGGGAAAGTAGGTAGGAAACGGCAGGCTCTTACAGGAATCCTTGTATGCGGGCAGCGTAGAGTCTTTGATCTGAGAGAATAAGGAAAAACTCTCACTCACATGTGCTACCTTGTTGGTCTGTAAAGGGACCACTGACAAAGAACCTCTGCTCTACACGTCTGAGCATGAATGCAGCCACTCCACACAGAGGCGAGAACAGGCTCTCCTGTTGTATTTCCTTGTATTCTAGGAATTTTGATTGTTTTTCCTCAATTGAATCAGCTAGCCTCTGGGAATAAAGCCACCGATGACCACTGTGTTCTTTACTGTGACTTGTAAGTATGTATTTAACTGTCCTATAGGATGGATATTTTAAAATTACATCTCAAATATCTTTATACACATATTTATTTTTCAAATATAAAGGTATAAATTGTATATAAAGTAAATACAATTAATACTTAACAATTGTCCATTCTACTGTTTACTCTTTTTGCCTGATTTGTTACTTTGTTTTCTCTACTTAGAATATAATTTTGGAGGTTGAGGCTTAAAAACATGGAATTTACTCTATTTCTGTTAGTTTTAAGTCTATCAACACAAAAAGGGAAATATCGCTTTTATTAAAGAAAGTAGCTTATATTTGGCAAGGAGCATTCTAACTGAGAAGTTAAAGACAGAATGACATTCAGCAAAAACAAGAGAAAGAAACCCACAAGTGTTTATAGAAGCTCTGAGAAGATTTTATGGCCTGAACACTTTCAGATTCTAAAGTCTGGATTCATAGCAGATGTGCCTTAGCAGAGGTGCTGATAGGATCCAAGATGCTGTACTTTAGTTTTGGATAATATTATTGGGATCCTCAAAAGCTTCTAGAGACTCATTCAGAGAGAAAAATACACTTACATACACAATAAAATAGGGCAGGTTCATTTTAACAATGAGAAATAAATAATTTAGTCAAAATGAGTCAGCAGCCGTTAGGAAGAACTAAGTCTATAAAAAGAGGGTCTATTTTAACGCCCTCATTGCAACTGATTCGGAAAGTGACCGCGACGCTGCCCAGGGAACCATCACATTCAGTTTTCTCCAATGCCCAGCCTTAGGCTCAGCTTTAGTTAGGAAAACTATATGCTATAAGCAAACTGTGTGCTAATCTGGTAAACATTGTCACAGAGGATGCAAGCAGGGACTTCTCATTATGCTTACTTTATGTAGCCACCGTACCTGAGGCTTTCCCTTGACAAAGCTCTGATGCTGTTTCCAGTATACGTGAACATATCCAACCCAGTATACAGTTCACACTGTGATCTCCATTTGTTTCTGCTGGAGCATCAGCAACGAGCTCACCTCAGCCATGAGCCCACTCACACAGCAGATCCTCGGAAGTGCCCAGGCCTTACCTCAGTCTATCTGGTCTACGCGTTAGTTTTATTTCCCTTTTCCTTTTCTCTTTAGTTCTGACAAGGATAGCAGGTGTTTGGGGAGGCAGGTGTGACTGAGCAGTGTGTCAGAGAGACCCTGGCCTCCACTTCAGCCTTCATGGTTTTTTTTGCCCAAATTTCGGGAAGGACAGAGGAGGGACATTGGGTAATGGCTCCCCTCCCTGAAGCCTTCTTTCGCAGACTGGTGGACTCATGGCTCCAGTGTGCAGCTCATTATTTCCAGTGCGTCTTTTGTTTTTACTGAGCTGCTACTACAAAGAAAGCTGGGGCGGGAGCGCGCGGCAGCAGAGACGCTTCTTCAGAAGCTACAGAACAGAGCGAGCCGAGAGAATTTATGGAAAAGACCATAACATCCAGAGCATCAAGGAGAACTGTACGCACCTTTAGCAGACAGCCGTACGTACCTTTACTAAGCAATTTTTATGTCCAGGCACGGAGCCATTGACATAGATTATGTTGTGTTTGGTGTTCACTCTCCACACCTGCAACCAGAAGCGAACCACGTATGAGAGATGAAGGCACCAGGAACGAGGAGACAGGGAGACGGAAGCGCTCTCCGGTCGACCACAGCAGCACGGAAGGCCAAGCAGAGGCCGAAAGCTTTCAGCCCCGTGTTAGTGACCTGTGAGGACCTGCACCCCACTTCCTGCCGACTCCCTCAGCTCCATGGGGTCTGCTGACTGAGAAAGAGGCACAGTCGGCTCTCGTGTGGTCACTATTACTTTTCTACACTAGCCACCGGGAATTCGTAACTCACTGACTCTAATCTCTAGAGTAAGCAGACTGCCTTCTAAAACATCTCAACAAGGAGCAAAACACACACACTTGGAAAGTAATAGTCAAAAATGAAATAAAATAAAGACAGTAAGAAAATAAATGCCACACAGAACAAGGACTTTACTGAGGTAAAATAGAAATGGTGGGAAAGAGATGTCGATTTATCTGGTAACTGACTTCAGGGTTGACTGCCTGGGCTGAGGAGACTGAGCTGGTATGCTCGTGAGGGAGTCTCAGTGTGGACTTTACTCAGACGGTGACTCCCATCCCATCAGGGGCCCAGAGTAAATGAAAGCGGCTGAGAGAAGTATCTCCCTCTGTCCTGGAAATCTGTCCCAGCCACCTCCACTCCAGTCTCCTGCACCTCGGACCCAGTGCCCATCTGTGTTTATGCTTCAGTCTTCTGACTTCTGCTCCAGCCTGAGAACTCCCATCACTGGGCTTCCTGGCTGAGGCTTTGGAGTGAGTCAGGGCCTCAGCCTGGAGGCAGCCCACAGTGGGTTTCTCAACATCCATATAACAACCAGAAGGGAACCCTAGAACTATCCTTTCATGGATCCATCAGACTGTCCACTCAGTCATGCATCCACCCACTCAGCCAAATAGAGTGTCCTCCTGCCAGAACCCTGGTATCATTATAAAAATATATACAGAATCTATACATTTTATGTGTGAATAGAAATGGAAAAACCACACACAATATCAGTGATCATTTCCGGGTGCTGTTGCTATGGAAGCTTATTTTGTTCTTTCTATGCTTTGAACTATATACATATAAATATATGCATGTTTGTTGTTTTAATGAAAGTATAAGCATATAGAAGCTCAGTATAGTACAACTCATTTCATTCTTCTGAATGACTCTAATTCCACATCTACAACTTAACTCCACACCCTACACCTTTAACAGTTAAAAAGCATCCTTGTTCAGGACACACACACACACACACACACACACACACACACACACACACAGAGTGCACACTCTGGCCCTTGCATGTAAACTTACATTAGTACTTTACAGACTTACTTTCAGTCCGTACACCGTCCTGTTTTGGTTTCCCATTCGCCCGGGCATTTTAGTTCCAGGCCAGACTCTGGCAATATCCTGAATAACAAAAGACAAAGTTCACATTTACAGTAACTTTGACTCCAAGGATGTATAAAGCACATTGGTCCCCTTCTGCTAGAACTCTCTCTTGACGGTTAATTTGCACTTTGACTTGAAAGCGGATGTAAGTCCAGCTCCTCTCAAGCATCCACCATTTGATCTGTACCCACTGACAATGCTGGCGGAACTCACCACCTGTGACAGTCACTAGACAGGGGGATGCCATCGCTCTGTCTACAAGGATTAGGCAGCTGGCAGGAAGGACATTCCATTTTGTTCTCTTTCTTATATATTCATGGATGCAATTCATTTATATCAGCAGAAACCCCTTTCTCTTTGGGGGGTAAGTTGTTACTGCTTGTTCCTGAGAGAAGGCTATATAGCTCAGGCTGGCCTTGAACTCTTGATCCTCTTGCCTCAGCTTCTGGACTCCATGAACTTTCAGCTGTGAGCCACAATTGTCTCAGCTCTGCTAAATGGGAAGCTCCTTGAGCAGGCAGGCTTCTGTGTCTCCTTCCCATGACTGCCTGTCTAAGCACTTCCTGGTTTTCCTGTCTAGGGCATTTTGGGTTCACTGTGTACTTCCAGTGCTGGAGTTTTAAATAAGCCAACAACTGAAGGGCTTCCTGTCTGTGGGGCAGGATGCTTAAACCACACTGCACTCTGGGCATACCCATTGCACTGGAGCACTTCTGTAGGTCACTTCAGCAGGCAAAGTGAAAAAAACGGATGAACAGACAGACAGACACACTCATGAACACACACACAAAGCTGGAGCAGACTGATGACACAGGATTCAAGGCTCACTCTAACCTCCCCCCTCCACACCATAACATCTTTCTCTAACAAAGGAACATGATTCTTGGCTTCCATCACCAATATATGTATTTTTTTCTGCTCAATCCTATAATTCACAGAAAATTATTTATGAATTGCTGTCATCAGTGCAAAAGGCAAATCTAAATGTAACACCTGTATGTGTTTGCTGTGTATGATTTTCCTTACTTGTGTATTTGTGCATGTGTGCATTGTGTTGTGCCTGTACACATGTGGTATAACATCCCTTGGGGCTGGAGCCATGGGCACTTGCTGGACACCTGCATTATTACTTGGGTGCTGTATTCTCAACTCTGGGCCTCATGGCTGCTCAACTGCTCCAGCCCAAAGAGTACACGCTTACATTTACACTCACAGTATATAACCAGGCAACTATGTTAAAATACCTGACTTAGTTACTCTTCCCCTCCTCCTCTTTAGTGTGGCTGCGATTCAGCTGAAACACTCAAGCTCATTTCCTAATTGTTGCATTTACTCTCCTCAAACATGAACAAAAGGTTTTTATTTTGAAATTGTAAACCATTAGCAAGGCTCCAGGAGTAAACACTACAGCATAAAGAGAGCATCTTCCACTCGAGCCTGCCCACCATCACCTGGAGGGAGGCGGTCTCACTGCATCTCCCCGGCCCTTCTACTAGCAAGGATGAACCAAACACACACTCTCTGAGTCTGCTGCAAGTCCCTACTGTTTCCTAAGTTCTCACCCATTTTTCTTCTAAGGAAATGTTTTTTGGTTTTTTTGTTTGTTTGTTTGTTTGTTTGAATAGAGATACCAGTTTAACCTATCCAAACCCCTATGGGCATCCATGTTTGCTATTACAAGTAACAAGGCAGGAGCACCTCATGTCTTGTCCCGGGGAGAAAACACTTAGGGCAAAGCCAGAAGAAGCTCTGTGGTGTGGAGGGAAATGCCTGCGGTTTCCCCAAGGTCCTGCTGCTCCCTTCATCAGGGATGCATGCTTCCAGGTGCCCATCATGGATTTTGACCCTATTTCCTGGCAGCCTTGTGAACAGACCTCTCTTCAGCTCTTGGGAGACAGTGTGACAAAAATTCAGCAACTTGGAACACAACCTGGTAGGTGAAGACTTAGTACCTGAGGGGAGCTGTGATGTGTTTTATTGTGAGCAGAACAGGGCGTGTGACCTCACCCACCACCAGAGGCTTTCTTACTGCACTACTGTTTATTTCTGTTATCTCAATGGCTTTCCCCTTCACTATATGCTATCCTGGATGATCTGGAGCAACTGTTTCCTTTAGAGCAAAACTAGTATGTGAGGTGGCAGCCACCGTCAGTTGCTGTAATAATTTAGATGGGACAGCAGAAAAGGCAGGAACAGAGAGTGCTGCCCACAGGTACTCATGCACTAGAAAAATGGGTGAGGCCAGGCCAGGCCCACAGAAGACTAACAGCTATCAGGACCCCCAAGGGTAAGGCAAGCAGAGTCCTGCAAGATCTGCGCCAACCTGGGCTATAGAACGAGCCCCAGCCCAACTCCCACCTCCTTCAGTGAGCTCCACTATTTATACTCACCCCAGTTGAGATGGCACCAGGTCTCCTGTGGGTCTTTGTTTGACCGTGAGAAGCAGGTTGGCCTTTAAATCCCCATCTTTTCATGACGCCCTGAAAACCTTTACCAATACTGGGGAGAAAAGTTAGAATTTACATAATGAATGGAGTATAAAATATTTCTGACTCTACTTTTTGACAGCACTTTGGAGTTCTAACAAGACTTCTTATCTAAATAACCAGAAAAGGCCATACCAGCCAAACTGCAAATGAACGTTTCTTTATCTGTCTTGGTTTGCACCTCCCGTTGGAACCTAGCTCTGTATAAAATGTTATGTCAAGACTGTAAGACAACAGCAAGCTAGGTTTGGGGAATTTACCTGTGAAGTTCACCCTATAATCTCGTGATGACAGCAAAGCACTGGAAGCTGTATCTCACGGCCAGCAGCCATGGGACAGACCTAGAGACTCCCTCCCCAGTGCTTATGCTGTGCTTAGCCCTCTTCCCAGGAGCCTGGGACTGACTGGGTTCAATGAATACAATATGCTAAGAGATGAGATGTCCCTGTGAGCCCTGCTTATAAGACACCCTCCTCTGGCACTCTCTTTTCTTGCTTCCTGGGCGCGACAAGCAGCGCTTTTCAGTATGTAAGCACTCCTAAGGAGCACAAAGTAACAAGGTTTGTTCCAGTCAACCGCAGAGGCCCTGCTGCTGCCAACAACTATGCTAGTGAGCTTGGAGGCAACTTTTCTCTGGTCAGGACCCAGTGTGACTGTGGCCTGTGAGGGACCCTGAGCCAGATGCAGTCAGGCAAGTGTGCTCGATTTCTAACCACGGACACTGAGGTTGCAACCGTGTGAGGGCAACGAGTCAGAAAGCACCAGCTAGTGCACAGAGCAGAGCACTGAATAAATAAACCTCTAGATGCTGGGCAAGTAGCTTAAGATGGCACCAGATGGATCCTGACCTGTGGTGAATGGGAAGCTAGTAGAAAAGCAAAAGTAGAAAAAGGCAGTTTCTTAACAACTTAAATATTATGTTTTAGATGAATATACTTGATTGCAGAGTCTGTTAGCTAGAGAAACAAGTTTAAACATTACTGAAGGCTATCTCTGAATGTCAAGTGCATCCCTCCAAATGATCCTGTGCAGGACCAGGGGACTTGTAGATCTACTACAGACATCATCTATGTGCTCTTACAGTACAGATTCCTTCACCTTTCACTAGACAATAGCAATATAATGTGATGTAATGTTGTGTAGTTGTGATTAGATGCGCACTGTTCAGATCAACTATAGCACAGCATGAAAACCGCACTGTTCCCACCAGAACCTTGCTACGTGCTTATTAAGAAAGAATTATCAGACAGGATGGACTGACGAAAGCCCTTGAGTAACAGTTTCAGATAAAACGAGGACTTAACATAAAAACAACTCTAAGTTATACACAGAAGCCCTCAGGCGTGTACTCTCAAAGCACACACTGACTTGTTAGTAAGTTAAATGTAGCATGCACCTCTTTCTGCTAGCATATACTTTCTCATTCCTCAATAACTAAGGAAAAAAAAAAGAGCATTCCTATCACAATAGGAACATATATTCAATGGAAAAATTACTGCATAATCCTATAGAGAGCTGAACACCAAAGAGAAGCTATAAGAATCAAATACTGAAACTATGCTTCAGAAATTATTAATATTTACACTTAACAATGAATTTTAGGGCATACTTGCAAAGTAATGTAAAAAGCTTAGCAATTTAAAAATGAAGAGAAATTAGTGAAGAGTAATTTGGAAGTCTTCCATCACTTAGCAAGTAGCACCTAAGAGCACAAGGGCAGGACCAGCGGGGCCACCTTCCCACACTGGCTGCCTTCTGTAGAAGTTCACTACTGCCTTCTGAGTTCTCAAACTGATTATCTGCCTTTAAAAGTCGGAGTGAGTGCATGCACCAGAAAAACCGCAAGCAGGTAAATTACAGAAGATAATTGAGCTCATTTCAGAGTAAATGATGGCAAGATGAAAGCGGTGCCCCGAAAGTGCTAATTATGTGTCAGCTAATTGCAGATTGTTTTTCAGTCTGGGTCTGGAACACTTCATGAGCCCCACTGTGTACATCGGGAACCTCTTCAGTAAATAAGCCCTAAACAAAAGGCAAAAACACAAGAGACACAACAATTATGGGCTTAATTCAGGATGCGGAGGCCAGGATGCACCTGTTGCTCATGCAGGCACAGGTAGCCAATGTCTCACTTCTCCCTGCTGCTAACCAACTTGAGAACAAAAGAGAAACAGGAGTGAGGGATGAACTAATCTTCCTTTAACTTAGCGCTTAGAAGCATAAGTCACAGAAAACTACACCAAGGCAGATGCCTAGCTCCTCCCCCTTCACCCACTGTGGGGCTTTGCTTGCCTGCTTGTTTGTCTGAGACAGGCGATTGCCCTGGCTGGCCTACAGCGTACTGTCTCACAGGCTGGCTTAGAACTCATGCAATCCTCCTGTCTCCCACAGGACTGGCTTTGCAGGTGTGCACCACTCTTCCTAGCTACCCAGTGTAGCTTAACTAATGGCTGCGGAAAGAAATCAGGTGAAATTCAAGCCAGGGAGAATGCAACTTTAGACATCCCAATATTATCTGAAAACGAGGCCAACAAAAATGAACTTATTTAGATAGATGCTTAGACTGTTTAAAGGCCTCACTAACTTAGAAGACCTCTGCTGCTGTTCCTTGGCCTCTGTTCTCCTATGGGCTGCATACAGGGCAGAGATCATGCCTTATTTAGCCCACAGCCCAGCCTAAAGAAGTGAGCCTAACACCCATCACTGCCACTGTTGTGCTGTGGGGAAAAGGAAAAGGGGAAAAAAGGTTTAGAGCAGTGGTTTTCACCCTGTGAGTCCTGACCCCTGGGGGTCATACGAACCTTCCACAGGGGTCACATATCAGATATCCTGCACATCAAATATTTACATTATGATTCATACCAGTAGCAAAATTATAGTTATGAAACAGAAAATAATTTTATGGTGGGGGGGGTCACCACAACATGAGGAATTATATTAAAGGATCACAGCATTAGGGAGGTTGAGAACCACTGATCTAAATAAAGGCTTGCATTAGTAACTATAAACTCTTCCAGAAGGCAATGCATAATTTACTATTTCCCAACTCATCCCATTAATCTCTAGAGGCCACTAGATTTTCATCTCCTTGATATATCATGATGAAAGCCCAAATATTGACAACATACATAGTTTTAAATCAAATCATCAGATACTTTTTTACACTGTATGGCAGGGACAAACATGTCTGAGGTGAGGAGAGACGATAAAGCTGCTCAGAACCATCGCTGCCCAGTTCTCTTAGGACACCTCTACAATCCAGCCCCCAAGTCCGGTCCTTTCCACTGGCTTCAGTGACATCTACCTTTTTCTTCCTTCTCTTTTCTCATCAAACTAACCATAAACCTTTGCAATCTATTTTCTTCTTCAATTAGTCTCTGGGAACTTTTCTGAGATTAATCTAATCCAAAAATGCAAACGGATTTTAGTAAAATAATTTTTATTATGAAATCATTGCACATACTGAAGAACAGACTATAAGGAAGCCCGAGCGTCCACCACTGACCACCAACTCCAGGCCCGCCCTGTCTCATCTTGTTTCTCTTGCTCTGCAGCTCAAATAGGGCATTGAAAAGCCATCTCCATCATGAATATATTGCAGTACGGAAAGCTAAGGACACTTTTAAACTACAAACCACAACATGGTTACTAAGTCTTTAAAACCTGAATGACTCCTTAGTATCAACATGCAGCCAGTGTTCAGGGGCACATACCCTCCTTTCCCATGGCTGTCCTCTGTCCCCCTCTGGAGTCTCCCTACCTCTCTGCCACCAACGTTCACTGTGTCACTTCCTTAATCTCTGAGACACCCTTCCTCCCTAATGCCTCATACAGACACTCTGGACACCTGCTTCTACTTCTCTTCTTACTACTGTTAAGTCAGAGTGGCATGTTAGCATGCTCTGAGCTCCAGCTTTTGTGAGTAGTTTTACTGGGATATAGAAATGCGCATTTAAAGCTGGCAGTGGTGCCGCACGCCTTTAATCCCAGCACTCAGGAGGCAGAGGCAGGCGGATTTCTGAGTTTGAGGCCAGCCTGGTCTACAGAGTGAGTTCCAGGACAGCCAGGGCTATACAGAGAAACTCTGTCTCAAAAAAAACCAAAACCACCCTCCCCCTCCACCCCACCCCACAAAAAAAAAAAAAAAAGAAAAAGAAATGCACATTCAGGCGGGGCAGTGGTGGTGCATGCCTTTAGTCCTTTAATCCCAGCACTTGGGAGATAGGAATAGATGAATTTATGAGCTCAAGGCCAGCCTTGCTAACATAGTGAGTTCCAGGAGAGCCAGGACTACACAGAGAAACCCAGAAGTCATCTTTTGGGGCTAGAGAAATAGCTCGGTGGTAAGAGCACTAGCCGCTCTTCAAAAAAACCTGGTTCAATTCCCAGCACCCTCATGGAAGCTCACGCCTGCCTGTAATCCAGCTCCAAATGACTTGCTACCCTCAGACATACATGCAGGCAAAACACCAAGATAATAAATCATTAAAATAAACCAATTTAAAAAATGTACATTCATTTGCATGTTGACTGTCTTAGAGCTATTGAGTCAAAAGATGTCTGATGTATTAGAACTCTTTTTTTTGTTGTTTTTTTTGTTTTTTGTTTTTTGTTTTTCGAGACATGGCTTCTCTTTGTAGCCCTGGCTGTCCTGGAACTCACTTTGTAGACCAGGCTGGCCTCGAACTCAGAAATCTGCCTGCCTCTGCCTCCCGAGTGCTGGGATTAAAGGCGTGCGCCACCATGCCCGGCTGTATAGAACTCTTAAGGAGGTCATGCCTTCTACTCCTCTTTCACAGTATGTCTTACTGAGGGTAGGACTTTCCTTTTAAACTCTAAACAGAAGGCAGCTGATAACATGGTAAGGGCAGACAACAGTCCTGAGCAGGTAGGTCCTCAGTGCCAGCATCGAGCCAAGTGCTGGAAACCCTTCAGTTAAAGATGAAGAATAAGAGCTAAGGAACTTGTCTCGGTCACAGAGCTGTCTGAGCAATGACTTTGAGCTGTGACCCTAGGTTACCTGTTACTTAGTAATCCCCAGTCTTGTTGACCTTGGGTTTAGCTGCTTGGTAGAATTAATTTAGGAAAGCAATTATAGCCACTATGTTTAAACAATAAACCAAGATCCAACTCTAAAACACTTCCTCTCAAATTAGCCTTCATCTAGAAACAACCATTTACTTTAAGTATTATTTTTGAAATATTATCTCTTTATAATCTAACCACTCCTTGTTTCACTACATAATTTACTGCTCTGAATAGATAGTAAATTGAATTTTTAAAGGATTAGAAATGGAGGACAAAGTAGAGAAGTCTGTCCCCACATCAGTCACAGGAGAAAGAAAATGAAGAGACACAGAACCTCTATTTGAGCTCCATCCATAGTTAATGGGGAAAACAATTCGCTCATAGGTTCCAAAGAGCTTAAATTCAAAACAGGAAGTGCCTTCCAAATGAGAAGCATTGAGCGACACACACTAAAGAACTTAAAGGGAAAATGAAAAAAAAAAGCAAATACATGTGGGCTGTTCGGACACGCCACAGCCCAGGAAGTCAGCACAGAGAAAAGCCGCAAAGCTAAGGAGCCAACATTGCACTCAGGAGTTTAAACCGAGGCCCATGTGCCCAGCAATCAGTCTACAGGCATTTAAACCCTAGGGGGACAGTGGTAACATGCTAACACAGTGGCATGGTCCCTGCAAATACTCAACACAAAATTACGTGAAATCCAATTCAAGCCGGTGTCCGGGAAATCAGTCTACACAAAGACACAGACCAGCATACAGTGAGCTTCCACAGGGCAACCCACCTCTCATACTGAAGTTAACCGAATGCTGTGCCACAGCCGTGTAGCAGCAATGACCTCCTCAGTGTGACTATTCAATCCTAAGGCACCTGTTCCCCTAGTCATCATTTGCTATTGATCCTGGAGGTTGCCACATAACTTCAAATCATTGTTTTCTAGAAATAGAGCCTTACAAAAACAAAATGAAACCAAACCCCACCAAACCAAACCCACCCCCACCTTTCCTCTCTATCCAAGAAGACTGGGATTGCCAGAAGTGGGGAACGCCGAAGACACTCCACAGCTCAGCAGCAGCATATGCACGGAAAGCATCCACTGAGCAGAGGCTTGGAAAAAGTAAGCTCTATAGCAAGCCAGTCACTAGCCTGGCCACAAGCCACCTGCTGACCAAGGCATCTGACTGCATGCCTTCTCAGAGCAGCCTGAATGTCCTGCAAGGTGCGGAATGGAATTAACACAGCACTGCATATAAACTCACAGGATTAATGCATGGCATCTTAGGACTGGTAATAATCCATAAATTTAAAAGTAAAATAATCTGGTCTGTCACCCAGAGTCTTCACTTGCTAACTAACAAAGCTCAGGAAAGCTGAAGGACAGTCTCTAAGAGACAAGAAAGACATTTTACCAGGGAGAACAAAGGGACAGGTTGAGAATCCCCTCAAGACTCTCTGACCGCTAGTCTATCCCACTTCACTTCTACAGAGCTGGACAAACAGAAAGGCAGCTAGCAGCTTTGGCAGTGGCCTGTGTCTGACACAAGGTGGTCATGGTGTGGAAACCCAACTGCCGTCACGTTCTTTGTAAGGAACCAAGGCCACACTCATCAGATTCTTGGGATGAAAACTACTGTTTGGTCACCAACACAAAATAAATGCAAACAAACTGCCCCCTCCCCGAGAGTCCACAGACACCTTTATTTGTTGAAGGCTCTTGGTGCTGCTATCTTTGTAGGCATTGTCATGTGACTGAAGTCAGGATCCATGGTGAGAGAACAACACCTAGAAACTGGTGCTTTAATTCTGGCTGTTCTAGGTTGTGTGAGTTCCATCAGCCAGCAGAATCCAGTTTGCAAGTATCTACACGGACTTGGGTACTCCACATTACAGAGCAGTTACTTCTCTAAGATCGAAAGAGCCCATGGAGTCATAGAGACACTGCTACACCTCGGGGCAGAAGAGTTAAAGTGCCCAGAATTCTAGTCCAGACTAAATGAATCATGGTCAGCATTCTGTCATGGCAGTTAAATGATCATCTCTACATTAGACCCTGGAATATACGAGGGCTTCCCTTCCCCCGCAGAACTTACTACCTCACACTAAGAGTCCAGCATCATGGTCCTAAGGAGACCTGAGGTGTGGGATTTCCTTTAGTTTCTGATAAAACAACTTCAAACATGTTTTACAGTTACACTAAGAGACACTTAAACACAACAACCACTTTTACAAATAGTATAAAATCTTACAACTCTCGGTGATTAGAAAGAACCTGGAACCAAACTCCAGTAGTCACTGGGGACGCCCACCGCCTCTGCTTAGCTGTGTTTCACAATCAAATCTTGGTCTTTAAAGCAGCAGACCTAACTGGGAAAGCACTCAAGTCATGTGATCTTCCTCTGAGCCCCATTTCTGGAAGCATACATCTCAGTTCATCTAATGTATACTTTTATATGAAACCAGTAGTCAGGGACTTTATAGACAGACTTATGAGAGCAGTTTGTCTTTATGAACGGACTCTAGAGACTGCACGTTCACCCACTCTGTCCTTTACCATGTGGAGAAAAGCAAAGCAAAGGAGACCTACGTTTTGGCTGTAACATCCACATACTGTCCAGGGCGAAAGTGAGCTGCATAAAGAGGGGTCCCTGTATGAAAAAGAACATGAGAAATCAACGTTATCTGTCAGCAACAGAAAGGACTTCATCCCAGACAGCCCCCAGCAGTGCTTTCCAATGCTCACAGATCTTCAGCAATTAGGAACATCAGAGACACCCAACCCTGAAGCCATCTGCAAACAGGGCCTACTTAATGATGAGAAAGCCAAGGAACAAGGGGGGCCCGCCCCATGCAAGGCTCCTGGTTCTCCAGCGAGCCTCCCGACTACTCCTGGAGGCTAGCACCTTCATGGAGCTGGGGTGGAGCTGGTCTGAGTGAGTGAGTCCGTGGCAGTTACTGTCCCCTTGCTGGCAAGCAACGTTTAATGACTCCTGGTTGTTTCAGTGAATAGGTATGCTGAATTAAAATATATTGTCCACTTACATAAGGGGAAAAGAAAGAACACAGCAAGAACTAAGATGACGGGCAGGGTTTGATGCAGTCTCTCTTCATCCAGTGCACAAGGAACTGTACTAACCTGACTCAGTCTCTCTTCTGCTGGGAATGGATTATGGTGTATATATTCATAAGACACCTGCTCGTGTCAGATTATTTCTGCTCTAGGCACAATACTAATAAAGTCTCTCTCACATAGCATAGGCTTAGGTCTTTGGGTTAGACAAAACCTGTCCTTATAGATACTCAACACTTGTAAGGCTCAGCCCTGACCTCAAAAATTTGTTATCCTGGGTAAGAGTCAGCAGTATCTCACCAATTAAGAGCCCTTAAAAAAAAGATGAAAAAAGAGGGACCAATATAGCTGAGAATGAACTGGAAAGCAGGTCCTAGTGTGTTTAATTAGTACAAAGAGAAGGGTTCAGTGCAGTTTAAGAGAACATTTTCTTTAAGGTAAGGTAAGGTTTGTAAAGGGGATTTAAATAGGGACTTCATTCTATGTATGTCAAAATATCACATTATACTCTATACAATAAATACAAATGATTTATCCATCAAAAATATTAATTAAAAAAAAAAGAAAAATTAAGGCATTACAGAGACCTCATTTTTGGAAGGCTGAACAACTTGAACTGCAATGTGACCATCACTGACTCAGAAATGTAATTTAATATGGTTAGAACTACAGCAAAAATTCACATGTACTTGACTTTTACAACGATCCTAAACATGAACAGAGAGCCTGGACAAATTAAATCTGCTAATATCAAAGTGGATACTTAACTTTTCTTCAGAACAAAGTATTTCAGAACAATTCCTTTATATTTAAAGTGGAATACTGTTATAAATGAGACCAATAAATGATACAAGACTTATACTAATTTTATAATTCAAAATTATTTTGCCTTCAAGTTAGAAATTTAAACTTAAAAAATTTCACTATCTTTTGCTGCAATGTAAGTTTAAATACCATGGAGCTCTCCTGAAGGCCAAACATCAAAATGTCACACTTTGTTAACCACAGGAATCAGTATAATCACATGCCAATCCTTAAGTTGATATTCCATGCACGGGAAATAACTCTCCCAGGGCTTTCTCTTCTCTTCTTTTTAGGCTGCATTTCTCTCTTCAGGGAGTGTAACTGTTCCTAGCAGAATCCTAGCCTGCAACCATGAACATACTTTGAAGCTAGAGCGCTTACTTGGAGAAGCTCTTTATAAACGTGTCACTCTCCACATTTGCACCAGAGTTCCTCCCTCTCAGGGAAAACAAAGAGGATCCTACAGCTTTCCCCACTTACCAGAAACAAAGACTGTTTGTTCCCAGTGATTAAATCAGATAGGTTTTATATTTAAAAATACGTGTTTGAGACTTTGTGTTTTGTTTAGCTTTACTGAAAGGGCTGACATTTAACAAACCACATATTTGGTATTTTTACCTCCCTCCTCTCCCGACCTCAGATTACCTGGCTTAATTACAGCGTTATCTGTCACATGAAAGATTTTATGTATCTGTTTTGGTGGCAATCCAAGATCTCGGTAAAATTCCAATATAGAGTCAGGTTTCTAGAGGGAAGAGTAGCACATGTGATGCATGAAACAGAACAAATGACCTGAATGCAGAGCCCCAAACCAAGTTACAAACATAGAAAAAAAAAAATCAAAGCATACTTTATTCTCTACTTAATCAAAACCATCTAATTCCCACTGCTTAAGGGAGATGAGATTATATCTAAACTAATTATCCACCTTGCTACTTACATCCAACCATGTGCACACGTCTCAGCATCGACCCCCTTGCCCTTGTTGGTTTGAAAACACATCCACACTGGCCTCAGGTCCTCTGTCTACACTAGTCTCCTTCTTCACAGGACATTTCCAATAGATTTTCAGATGAGCTGCTCTCTAACTCAGGTCTCCTGATTTACTGTCCAAAAGAACCATCTTGTCAGCCTATTTTTCTTATTTCTTAAACCATTTATCTACATCCATTGTGATACATATTACAGTCTTTTTTATTGCTAAATCATCTATACCTGAAGCTCAGTGGATTGTATCCTGAATGCAGTGAACACTGCTGCTCTAATGGGGCTGAGCAGTGACCACTACTGCTCTAATGGGGCTGAGCAGTGAACACTGCTGCTTTAATGGGCTGTGCAGTGAACACTGCTGCTCTGAGGGGGCTGTGCAGTGAACACTGCTGCTCTGAGGNAGGGGCTGTGCAGTGAACACTGCTGCTCTGAGGGGGCTGTGCAGGGAACACTTTTCTCTCGAGAAGCTATTGTTCCCTCTCTTCCCTCCAAAAGACAGATTCTATTATTCTTTGCCCTTCCCCTTCTCGCTTGCTGAAAACTCCTACACCCTTTCTCACCTTCCTTCACACTCACTTCTGCAAGAGAAAAGAGGCTTTCCATACAAATCTGTTCCTTGAAATTACTTTCTTGTGTTTCCAATTCAAATGTACTTGATTTAAGTTTTCAAATTTGCTTTCAACATTCACATAGTTCAGTTGATTTACCAAGCACAATGTTATTTTGTTAACATAAGACTTTGAGTATTCCAAGAAACTTCTGAAACCCTTATGTTTTGATATGTTTTGATATAAAATAGTTAAAATGAACATCACAGCCTACATTAACACTAGACTCAAACATTAAGACAACATATATATCTTAATTAAGAATTAAGACAACATATATATCTTAATTGCTTTTCAGTATCACTAAAATTGAATAACTGCTTCAACTAAAATCACAATCTTCTAAAACTAGGTCTTAGCCATGGGCACAGCCAATGCTCAGCAGAAGCTGACAGCAGAAGTCCAACATTCTGCTCAGCCCTGCCCCCTTCCTTTCCAAACTTCCAAAGGAATGATTCAACAAGGCAGTTTAGAGGATGACAGCTGTCACACGTGGGTAGCCCCGTCCATGAAGCAGAGTCTCCTTCTGCAGAATTCCTCAGCAATTATCCTTCCTACAATGAAAACACTGCTCTGCTCCCAAGATGAATTGACTTAATCAACTTTTGGGCCATTTAGTGTTCTTACAAAGAGACACTATGCGCCACATCAGGTTTTATTTATAATATACAAAAATAGCAAAAACAAAGTAGCCTTCTTTTTTAGAGGTGGAAATTCCTTGAAGATTAAAAAACAGTTCTAGCTTTATTATGAATAAAACTGTTTTAATCAACTTATTTTGAGTGCCCAACTATTCAATATTTGATATTCATAGGTCTTGAAAAAAACAAAAAGCAAACTAAAAGATAAAAACAAAGCCTCTATATCGTCAGTCTAATTGCAGCTCCCCTGAGGGCTAAACAAACATGTAAGTGGCTGGTACATTTTTAGTTTGGAAAATTTCTTTTCTTTTAAAACAAAAACACTTTAATTATAAATGATGAGTGCTTCCCACACTGGCAAAATAACTTTTTCTTTTTCTTATTAGTACACATTAATGGCACAGGGTAGTGGGTCTCACTGTGACAATCGCACACATTTTGATCATCTCCCTACACACCCACCTCTTACCATTTGCCATCTTCTCTAACCCCCTTCTCTCTCTCTAACAGACCTTTGAGAAGTGAAAGCTCTTAAGGTTTATGTAGCTGAATGGTTAGCGTCCACCGCAGTGTAAGACAAAGCCCATGACCCTCCAGATCCCCACTGTGCTGCACACTCACTGCAGACAACACTGTAAGGCTATACACACAGGAGAGGGGACAGCAATCTCACAGGAGAGGGACAGCCATCTCACAGGAGAGGGACAGCAATCTCGACTGTGAAAGTAGAATACTAACCTTCCTAAAAAGAATTATTAGTAAGTACTATCTATTTTGCAAATACTGTTCGTGTCTGATCAATAACACATCTTCATCATTACATAAAAGGGACTATATTAAATTGTGCTCCCAAGCACATTTTCTTTAAGAGCTAAAGGATTCAGAACTGATATAAATTTCAGAACTTGAAAAGAATTTAGAGATCTCCAAATCCTATCTTTACAAGTAAAAGAAGGATGCTGAAGGGGGAAGCGGGTGAAGAGGTGCGAATGGAGGAACCCAGGATCAGTGCTCCGCCTATGCACCGTGTCCTCATCATCTCCTGCTTAGTTTTTAAAAATAATGTAGATTCATTTTTATATGTGTATGTCTTGCCTGCATGTATGTATGTGCACCATGTACATGCCTAGTGCTTGCACAGGACTGAAGAGTGCGTTGAGATGTCTTGGAACTGGAGTTACAGGTGACTGTGAACCGCCATGCAGTGCTGGGAACTGAACCTGGGTCTTCTGCAAGAGCAGCTAGTGTTAACACTGGGCCATCTCTCCAGCCCTGTTTTCTGCTATATTTGAAGAATCACTTATTGATACATCTTTTAGAGTAGAATAAATTGTCCCAAATGATGGTTAATTTATAGATGTCAAGACTACAAGGTCATACATTTACAAAATTGATAATGAAAAAGACATTAACTGTATAAAAACAAAGAAGTGATTCCCACAAGCGTCCCTTTAACACCCACCATCCTTTTTGGTCTTCTGAGAATTGCTCAGGTTCTCCCCCAAACTGGGTGTCTCCAGTTCTGCCACATTTATGCTGACTTATGAACTACTTCATTCATCCCTCTTTAGCAGTTTGAGGGTTTCAAGGGGGTTAGTATCCAGAAACATCAGGTTTGTAAGGTCATGGAGTCTCTCCTGTTCTTATCAGTGGTCACTCAAGTCCTGACCAGAACATCACTCCTCTGTCCCAGAGGCTGAAGTGACTACATGTGATAATAAATGCAAAAGCCTTCACACCATGCTCCTGACATGTAGTAAACATTCAATAAGTTAACCATGGCAAGCATATCCATGCCATGGACCAATCTCCTCTGAGTGACACATTCCTCCCATGAGTCTCAGGAGTAAATGAACCTCCCAGTTTCCTCTGAGCAGAACTGCACTCATGAGGACTCACGAGGCCCTCTTAAGGGCCGTGGAGATAGCAGACAACCGTGGCACCCTGGTTAGCCCAGCTGCCTGCGGGAGCTGTCCACACCTCATGCAGAGCGAGTGTTCCAGGTTTGGTGACTCGTGGCTGTTACCCAGCCTGGGCTGGGCTGAGCTGTCTATGCTCCTGTGTGCAACCCTCACACACTGCTCCGTGTGATCCTAGTATCTCACGGGCTCACAAGCTGGGCTTTTGCTCAGCTTCTCTGCTCTGTTGTGGGTTCTCTACCTGAGGTGAGTTCATTCATGTCTCCACAGGAAAAGTCATACAAGAGCGTGCAATAAATATGTGCTACTTTTGACAGATAGTATGGTTACACCTTGATTTTTGCCCATGTTTATTTCATAAATGACAACAAAAATAGTTTGTAAATTTGTTTGGAGATGAGTGGTGTGTTCACTTGCCCTTGAAGATATTAATTGGGGGCATTTTTCTAACAAGCTACACAGTCAGCATTCTGTTAACATTGCACTTAGGAAACAATGCTCTGTTAAAAAAATCTGATGTGGGTTCATATGCATCCCAAACACAGAAAGTTCCTTCTAAAATACATAACAATAATTTTTATGAACTTCTGGTTTTAAGTGTAAAATTGATTTTTTTTCATACAAGAAAAAAAAAGGTAAAATATCTATTTTTTTTCTATGCAGGAAAGCCCTTATCAAATGAAACCAAAATCAAACAAATGAACCCACGATGTACTGAGTATGTATGGCAGTCCAGGCAATTAGAGAAAGCTTGTTTAGTCCTTGTGATAAGTCCAATAGGAAGGAAGTACCATTAATCTTCTCTTTACAGATGTACAAACACTACAGCTTAGTGAAGTCTAGTTAACCTCAAATCTCTGCTAGCCTGCTTCTTCCCAGACAGAGTCCTCAGGGTAAGTGTCAGTTTGTAACTACAGAACATTGTGCAAACATGAACGTATGTAGGGCTGAAACTAATAACATGTAGTATTTTAGGAATGAAAACATAGACCTACGTAGAAGCGAGACACAGTTTTCCCACCCACTGTCAGGGCTGCGGTTTTTCCATTATGGTCTTCCTTGGGAGTGTATTTTAACACATGACAGTCTTGTACCTGAAAACAAACACAAAACCTGAGCTTGTAACATGATCCACCAGCCGTAATGAGTGCCTAGGACAGTCAGGATTTCCAGAGTCACTAACTCATTACCCCTCTAACACCAGCTGCAATCTCAGAATACATAAACCTTTGAAACTGTCAAATATAACACACACCAAACCCTAAGTTTACAGCAAAAATAATTACTTTTAAAGAAGAGTTACAATCCCAAGACTGTGCCTGCCTCTCCCTAATCTTCATTTCTCAAACAGTGACCCCAATCAGCATGAGCATCCCCTGGAAATACGGTACAGTGAACCCAGGTCCCAGTCCAGACTTTAAACCTCCGGCTAAGTAAGGAGAGCTGCCTTTCACTCAAAACTGCATTCGTAAAGCTCACTTTTCTGCTATGTGTAACTTCATTCATTGCCTACAGACTGTATGAATGGTCATCATTTACCTGTTCTCCACACTGATGAACATTTAGGAATTCCAGTTCTAGGGTATTAAACATGATGTTGCCTAAGACAGTGCTGAAGAAGAACCACGGCATACTCCTTCCAGGACTTCCCAGAGAGCCCAGCGAGACAATGACTACAAGGTTCATAGGTCTAAACTTGATACACAGTAATAAATTGCTTCCTGTGCAGTTGTACCAGTCTGCCATCACTGATCCACACTCAGACCATAATAGTTCATGAAGGCTCTGTACCTTGTTAGCACTCTAAGCGTGTACAGCCTATATTTTAACCATCATCACACCTCTGAGATTAGACCCAGGGCACTGAGCTGCCCAGAATGATCTAGAGTAATGGTCTAACTTCATCTGTGCTTTCCCTACAGTGAAAGCAGCTGACAGTTTTGAGACACTGTGCACTGTCTCTAGGAGCTGACATTTGTCATCTCTTATGGTCCTCGCAGTATCAGTGTGCAGTGAGGCCTAACTTTTCCTCTTATATCATTATATCACTTAAAGAAGAGGCTAGAGCACTCAGGAACATAGCAAGTGGCAGAGCCAGGATTTATCCTCAGAGCCTGAGTCCTTAACCATCTCAGAATGACTTCTCTTGGTGAATAAAATGTGGTTCCCCAGAGGAAGCAGAGTCCACTCTGACTGTCAGCAAGAAGATCACAATCACAGTCAGGGCCTGAATGAACTACTGTGAACATGATGGACTTGAGATACTTTCTAAGAATGAATTAAGTGGATGATCTGTGAGGCTCTATGCCACCCTACCTTGCCTAGGCATTACTCCAGGTATTCTAATCCCATTATGAGAAAACTGGTTTAGGCTAGAATCAACTTTCCTGGAACCGTCAGAAGCAAAGCTCTTTACTATTATCTGTTATGTTCTTCTTTACCACACCATTTTCTGTCTGGGATACACATTTCAACCATTACAGGTTATATGCACAGATCCTGGCATATCCCTTATATGCATGTTTTCTTACCTGAAGTAATGTGACTGCATGCTTTTGACCATCCTTGGTCCATAAAGGCATCATGCCTAGCTTCAGGGCAATAAGGCCAACTCTGAAAGAACCTGCCAACAAATATAATATATTCAAGACTACTTACAGATGTAATTATCTTCAACTATATCAGGTACAATACACTGGTGGTTAATAAACGTTTGTAAAACTAGCAAGTATAAGATAATTCTAACATTTCAGTTTTAAAATAACAGTATTCATATAATAATATTAATATATATAATTCCATTATTATTCTTTTGTAGTTTCTGTTCCTGTCCAGCATTATTAATGAGAAAATATCTATTCCAATTCTAAGGCATTAAATGGTATTATACTACATACATGCCACAAGTTCTCTCCTACTAAGCTGTCCTCTACAAAGAACTTTTGGGGCTGGCAATGTAGCTCCGTTGGCAGAGTGCCTGCCTTGCAAGGACAAGACCCTGAGTTTGATCTCATGCA
The DNA here is from genome assembly GCA_902729485.2 of Mus minutoides. Lineage (NCBI taxonomy): Eukaryota > Metazoa > Chordata > Mammalia > Rodentia > Muridae > Mus > Mus minutoides. The sequence goes on from LR750273.1 coordinate 692,926, forward strand.
CTGCATAAGCCAGGTCTGAGGGTATATGCCTATACTCAAGAGTTAGAAGCTGCAAACTCAGGAGCTCAAGCCAGGCTAGACTTGAACTTTTGTCACAAAACAAAGTGAGTGTCTCAATAACTCCAGAGAACACATGTTCACAGGAACAGCCCCATCCTGCTTGGTCTGTCCGCCAATGGGTTTAGTGTA